>JALMQS010000030.1:34461401-34831013 GCA_024734495.1 Forficula auricularia | reverse complement strand
AAAAGAAGAAATAGGGGGAGGGATATGAGTCACGAAAATTGACAAATAATCCCTTTACTTAAAGAGGGTCTTAAGGGTAAAGTATTTTCTTTTCTCGTCTGGATGATCAAAGCACCTACACTCGAATTTTACTCTTTCATTACTTTATTAATGGCTAGCTGCAAGGCCGCAAGGCCCGCCTTCGGCGGCCCTCTTGCTAGCCAGTGGGTACGCCCCCTGAACCCCCAGCCCACGAACCCCACCCCCACCCCTAAACCCACCCAGCACCTCACTCCCCGCCCCCACACCATCACCCGCACACCACCCACCTCGAACCCTGCACCCCATCAACGCCGGACCCCACCCCGTGCCCTCCAACCCTGAGCACCACACCCCCGCACCACCCCCTGAACCCCCATCCTACTCCGCCTCACTCCCTCACCCCCCCCATTCACCCTCCGCTCACAGTTTTTGCATTTCTAGCCTTCTAGTGACCCTCAGATTATGTATACAAAATTTGGTTGAGTTGGCTCTAAGAATAATAATTTTCATTTTTTGACCCCCCCCCCCATTTTGGGTGGTTAGTTTTTTATTTCTAGCCTTCTAGTTACCCACAGATTATGTATACAAAATTTGGTTGAGTTTGCTCCAAGGGCAAGAATTTACTTTTTTTTCACCCTCCCCCCCTTTTTGGGGAAATTTTTTTAAACAAAACCTTGCGTTTTTTTCATCCTGATTTTTTTTCTTTTTAAGCTATTTGTCATGTCCAAAATGAAGAAAAAGGTTAGATCCGTAAAAATTTATACGCGTATATCCATTTATATACATTTTTTTAATAATATATAATTCGATATCTAGGTAAAAATGACCAATCGACTTGATTGGGGAATAATGGAATTGAAATAATTATCGGAAGAGGTTTTTTTATCTAATTAGATTTTTCCTCTTATTAAAAACAAGGACTAAAGATGAATAAGGACACTCGATGGTGGAGAAGTAATCTCCGGAATCGAAGCAAAAAATACAATGTATACATTAATTAATGTAAAATAATTGGTTTAATAAAATTTATAAAAAAAAAAAAAATTCAATATCTAAATTATTACAAGTTCCTTTTCCGGACCGAGCGTTGGTCACTAAGTTTTTGTTTTAGTTAAAAGCGAGGGGTGAACCGCGATTGGAATTAGGTGTATACCGTCTTTGGAATTATTTGGAATTACTTTGGAATTCATTAGATAATCTATTGTCATCCATTGTCTTCTACTTGGAAATGAAAGTGGAAGTGGAAATAGGTGTACACGATTTTAGGTCGCCGTTCACCCCTCAGTTAAAAGCGATTACTAGTATAATATAAATTTTAATTTTAAATTCAGGTTAAACAATTGATTTTCATTTAATATACCCTGATAGTGAATATTTTATTGAAAGTGCTATGATTGAAGAAATAGTAGAGTGTAGAAAAACAGCAAAATAAACACTAAATAGACATTTTAATATATTAATTTGTTTCTTATATCACAAAAATAAGGGATTTAGAGTCTGATCCATCCTCTCAGAATCTTACAATGACTTACTTTTTATAAGCTTGTCGTTATAACAGTGGTATAGCGAGGAGGTCTCCAAGATAACTTATTTTTAACTTGATTTTTTGTGTCAAATTTAAAGCCTAACCTTTTTTTTTATTTAAATTGACTTTGTCCGTTAGAACATTTGGTCAGTGATACATAAAATACATATTTTTACAAAATTTTATATAATAATTATAATGTTAATTAGGTACATAAGCTAAATTGAAATTTGAAACATACATTATTTTAACTATTTTTTTTTCAAATTACATTTCTACTGTTTACGCAATTAATCACAATTATGTTAAATTAGAATAAATATAATTAATTAATTTTTTCTAAAGTTTAATTAATTATATTTATTCTAATTTAACATAATTGTGATTAATTGCGTAAAAAGTAGAAATGTAATTTGAAAAAAAATTAGTTAAAATAATGTATGTTTCAAATTTCAATTTAGCTTATGTACCTAATTAACATTATAATTATTATATAAAATTTTCTAAAAATATGTATTTTATGTATCACTGACCAAATGTTCTAACGGACAAGATCAATTTTAAATAAATAAAAAAAAAAATCCTAACCTGAGCCAGTGTTCATAATTGTCCCGAAAAACAGTAGGTACAGTATTTTGTAGAAGCGTAGTTAGGTATAATGACTATTCGTAATATATTATAGATATTTTAAGGTACATTTTAAGTACATTCTATTATAATTTGTATTATATTCATATTACGAGTAAATTCTATATGAGTTTCTGGTGGGGGCGCCAATAAACTGTTGTGCCCGGGCACCAGTTATGTTTTGCTACGCCACTCAGTTATGTCTTTTATAATCCGATAATTTAAGAATTCTTTTACTTTATTTCCTGTAGTTGTAATTCAATTTTTTGACTAATTTTGCAGCGTTATTGGATTATTATTATTTGTAATCTCATTTGTTTTTTTGTAAAATATATTTCCTTTCAGATTGAGGCCATCTCTTGTTTTACGATAAATCGAATTAAATTAGTGAACAAATGGAGTGGTAACGTAGAAGGAAATCGAAGCAATTTATGTGCAAATGCCCAAAAGTGTGTGTGGGGGGGGGGGGGGTTGCTTCTTAAAGACAATATCAGAAAGTAGAGAGAGTGGGTGGACCCCCTCTCTCTCTAGGTCCTATAATAAAATTGAAACGAGACGAGGAATTTTATTAACGATAAAGAAAATGACCCTGGCCCTAATAAAAATGTCATTCTCTTTTTTGTGAAATAACATAATTCCAATGCAGAGTATATATAATCACAACATTTAATCTCTTTATTACAATTTTAATTCTACATGATGGGCCTCTCTGGCTTTGTGTCGCCATTATTTTGAACACTCTCTTGATAATAATTTGATAATATTAAAAAATTATAAGAGGAATGTTTCTGTTTACCACAAAAGAATTTTTTTTTATGAGCTCTTACTTTTTTTTGAGAACATAAAACAAAAAAAGAGAAACGTCTCTCGTTTTTTTATTATAGTGATTTTATAAATATGTAGATATTATTCGATTAGAATAAAATATGAATGGAATATTAAAAAGAAGAAGAACGTCTCTTTATAGGTTATAGTTAATTTTGTTTTAGTGCTTTTTAGACCAATTTCAAAATATTACTGATTGTCATATGTAAATCTGGGTTTGAAATATTGTTAAAATCCTTTTTCATTTCAACTAAAATGCATAAATAATATTCATATTTTTTAAATTTTGATCATCAACATTTATTAAAGTGAATACCATTCTTTTGCCACTAATTTCACTGGTCGACAAAAATTTGTAAACCTAATTTACGCGGTTCAATTAATTTAATTAATTACAAAAAAAATATCGAACTAAGTTGGATAAAAATAAAATGTTTATACAAATCAAAAGTCATTAGACTAGTCTAGAAGATAACCGCCAAAAGGAAAATGATATCAATCTAATATGGCTTGTCCGGTGGAATTCATCTGTGGCGCAGTTGGTTAGCGCAGCCTCGGCTAAAGAGGAGGACGCAGGTTCGAATCCTGCCTGATGCTAAATTTCAATTTTCCTTTTCAAAACAAAAAAATAATAATGAAATGATTTATTGAACTGCAAAGGGTTTGCAGGCTGAATCATGGAAATTATTCAAATTTACGCGGTTCAATTAATTTAATTAATTACATAAACCTAATAATGGATTCCAGTAGAGTTTTAGACACTAATTTCCCGATTTTTTACAACAGGTCATAGTTTTGAGATATTATCGGTCAAAACGACGAAAAAGGTCATTTTGATCTATTTTGGAGTCCTATTAGATATTAAACAGAAATATTTGAAATCAAAATATTTTATTGACGTAATATAAAACAGGTTCCTCTGATTTTCAAATTGCCAATTGTTTAGAGCTCAATTAGATCTCGAGTTATAATCACAAAACTAAAACTACGTGGTTATAAAGGACATAGATAAAAACATATGGTTAGTTTTTTAGTTATAATTCGGGTTCTAAATGAGCTAAGAACAAGTAGTGTTTTGAAAAACAAAGAGGGTACGAGTATTATCAATAGCGTCTATTTTTCCTTAAAAAAAGCAAACTATTTTAATACTAATAATAAAATTGCATATAGAGTTGAAATATGTTAAAAAAATTGCAAAATAAAAACACATGAAAAAGAATTATACTCTCAATCTATCGTTATGAAATATTTTTTTAGTAAAAAAGTAAAATATAAGCTTTCAATGCAAATAATTAAATTAGTCACACACACACAGACACATAAAACATAGATAAAAAACATATGGTCTTAGTTTTTTAGTTATAACACGAGTTCTATCTAATTGAGCTAAATTCAAGTGGTAATTTGAATATCAAAGAGGAAGCTGTTTTCTATTAATTCAATAACATATTTTGATTTCAAATATTGCTGTTTCATATCTAATGGGACTCGAAAATACGTTAAAATGGTCTTTTTCAACTTTTTGACCAATAATATCTCAAAAATCTGACCTGTTGTAAAAAAATCGGAAAATTTAATGATAAATAATCAGCGTATAAAACTCTACTGTAATCCATTGTTAGGTTTACAGTTACACATTTTTGTTTAATTTTTATCGAGCAGTATAATCGGCAAAAAGTTTTTTGGATTAACAAAAGGCCATCCATGGGCTCCACAAGGGTACTATACTAGAAAAAAAAACTTTGAAAAATATTTGTTAACTGTAAAAATTATTGTTTAACAGACGATAAAACCAACCAACCCAAACCATGAAATGTAAGATGCAAAATGTGTACCGAACAGACAGACAGACAAGAAAGCGATTGAATAACAACGTGGTAACTTTATTCTGTGAGTCATACATTAAAATTACGATAACTAAATAAAAATTTGAGTAAAAATAATATTTAGGTATTAAAATTAAAATAATATTTCGTAACGTAGCAACGCCTGTAGGATATGCAAGTGTTATGCTTTTAGGATTGAAATGTAAGCTATCTTAAGGGGGTTACCGTAAAGCTGCGATCCGGAGGAAAAAAAACAACGAATATAGGAAATCTACTTTAATCGAACTAAATTTCTCAGTTATACTGTATTATTTATTATTGTGTTCAATAAATAGCTAAAATTTATTATGTGTAATTTTAATAAACAATTAACCTTCAATAGGAATTCTTATTTAGAAGTTAGCGAAAAAATTTTCTAAAGAATGGTTTTTAATAAAGCAATAATCAAAATTTATTAGTTAATTGGTCTTATAAAAGATTAATATTATATTTACAACAATATAAAATATAAAATATTATTATTTACAACTAACTAATTAATCATCTACTTAAAATAAAATGGATTATTTTTTATTTTTAATTTTTAAATTTATCTCCAGGATATATAAATAAAATGAGGTACATTAACACTAATTCTCTTAGATTTTAATATTTGAAAACTAAGATAGCGTGGATCATTTAACGCTTTTTTTACTTAGAGAAAGTGGTGTAGGTTTTAGGTGAAACATGATATTAATTAATCAAGTAAAGGGTGTATAGTTTCACAGTGAATGAAATGATACTTAAAGAGGTTTATACAAACTCAATATATTTCGGATTATTAGTCCATCATCAGGAGTTTACAGGTTAAAATAAATAATAATTGAACGAGCGATCACAATTTTTAACATCTAAATCATACGTACCAATATAACAAAATATAACATTCAAATCATACGTACCAATATAACACAAGAAAAACATCAACATTTAACAATAAATAAAATTAAAATTTCTTTTTTTAAATATAAAAATATATAAATATAAATATAAAAAATCTAGGTAAATATGATATATATTTAAAAAATAAATTTTTGTAAAAATTTTTAAATTTAAATTTTATTTATTGTTAAATGTTGATGTTTTTTTGTGTTATATTGGTACGTATGATTTAGATGTTTAAAATTGTGATCGCACGTTCAAATATTATTAATTTTAACCTGTAAACTCCTGATGATGGGCTAATAATCCGAAATATATTGAGTTTGTATAAACCTCTTTGAGTTTTATTTCATTCACTGTGAAACTACACACCCTTTACTTTATTAATTAATATCATGTTTCACCTAAAACCTACCTACACCACTTTCTCTAAATAAAAAAAAGCGTTAAATGATCCACGCTATCTTAGTTTTCAAATATTAAAATCTAAGAGAATTAGTGTTAATGTACCTCATTTTATTTATTTATCCTGGAGATAAATTTAAAAATTTAAAATAAAAAATAAAAAATAATCCATTTTATTTTAAGTAGATGATTAATTAGTTATTTGTAAATAATAATATTTAATATTTTATATTGTTGTAAATATAATATTAGCCTTTTATGAGAAATATTGATCGTGAAGGAAAACATGAAAAATATGGAAAGTGCATTTATATGGGTAAAAAGCGAATTAGAATTATTGTTTTTTGTATTGTAAATTGTAATGACCCTAATCGGATTGGGTCTTATTACCCTCTCTCTCTTAGTTAGCGCAAATGCATCAGAGAGAGAATTAACATAATCCCTTGAATTCGATTACTAAACGTGATAATGTTGCCTTTTATGATTTATGCTAATGGAATTGAAGCATTATTTTGATAAGAAATATATATTTTTTTTAATTACTTACCTGATTCTGGGACTTTGTGTTTTTTTTCTTTTACAATTCACTAATTTCTGATAACAATTCATCTTTGTGGATTTTTTGCATTTATCGTTAACGATTCCATATGGTGGTAGACTTCAAATATTCTTAAACACTTGTTTCCATTAGGACAAATGGATATTAAGTACATGGTAAATGTAAATTTGAAATCAACAAAAATGTCCTACTTTGATTAAAAAAATAGCGACTAAGTGCAGATAGATAATTTTTTATTTTATCTTTAACTCTATATTACACAGGATCTCATCGACTTACTACCGAGTTCCGTTTCGACTAACAAGTTATAAGTCGGATTGATATTTTTCAACACTATTTTCATTCAAAGTTATAAAAATTGTATATAAAACACAACAATTAGATATATGTAGGTATGTACACTTATTGTACATAATGTCAAAAATACCTAATATGTACTGGGTTTCATTAAAATAGGTATACATAATAATATGAATCATGTGGTTGAATCAAAACCAAACAAGTGGTTGATTAAATAAACTTAATTGAAAAGTTTTTGTTTTGCCGAGAGTAGCAGAGTTGTTGATTCACAAAGAGAAACAAATAGGTTGTCCTCTGCTTGATGCAAATAAACATACACACATATGATATCGAGATGATATATCTGTATATATATATATATATATATATATATATATATATATATATATATATATATATATATATATATATATATATATATATTTTTATTTGTTTGAGACTATAGTTTCAAAGACTTCGTATTCATCATCAGTCTTTTTTAATTATAAATATTGTTTTTCATGGAGTCAATACCGTGTGGATATTGAAAATTTGATGTTTCTTCACTGGTGGCCAGTTTAGAATTAAAAACATTTTTCTGGTTCACACTCAAATATAAACAAATGTTTAACTTTTTCATTGTTGACAAAGGACAGACTGACAATGGAGGGGGGGGGGGGGGTTTGTCCAATTAGTCTAGGAAAAGATTTAGGTTCAAATAAAAAAGACAAATTACCCAATATAGAAAAAGAAGGGGTTTATAGTTTGAAATGCAAAGATTGTCACGCAATCTACGTAGAAAAAACAGAGAGGAATCTGAAAATTCGATTAAATGAACATATCAGAGATTTTAGAAACAAGAAAAAAGAAAACTCATTAGCGGAACATTTAAATTCAAACAATCACTCTTTTCCAGAAGGCACAGGAATTAGATTAATAAAAGGAGAAAGAAACCCAAAATTAATTAGCGCAATTGAATCGTTAGAAATTTTGAAATCATTCAATAAAAATTCAGAGCTTTGTTTGAACAGCCAAATTGAATTATCAAATAGCAATTTGCTTAGGATGTTTCCTAACAAAACATACCATTTTAGATAAAAGAATAAAGAAAAACAAACCCCCCCCCCCATTCCATTGTCAGCCTGTCCTTTGTCAACAAAGAAAAAGGGAAACATATGTTTATATTTGAGTGTGAACCAGAAAAATGTTTTCAATTCTAAACTGGCCACCAGTGAAGAAACATCAAATTTTCAATATCCATACGGTATTGACTCCATGAAAAACAATATTTATAATTAAAAAAAACTGATGATGAATACCAAGTCTTCGAAACTATAGTCTAAAACAAATAAATAATATATATCATCTCGATATACAGGGTGCATAGGAAAGTCCCTTTAACCTGAAAACACTTGCGAACGGAGAGTGCTACAGCCACGCAAGTGAGGCAACGGTATAGTAAAGCGACTATGCCCGACCTAATGCAAACGACACCAGCGCCCCTAGTGGCGAAATGTGGAAGTTAGCCATTGCAAATCGAAAACGAAAAGAGATAGAGCAAAATTTCCAATTAGAAAATTTTAGAGCATCAATTAATTAGTACGAAACGATATTTGGTTTACACGGAAAGGATAAATTACTGCCTGTATCCAAAAATGTCCGTAATCTATGCGCGACTGTTCTACTCTACATATTTACATTTCGGAAATGTAGCAGTGTGCAAATGCAGTTTGTGACTTTGTACTGTACTGTAATGTCTGAAAACTTTAATTTCCAATGCATTTAAAATTTTAGTTTAAAAGGTGTTGGCGCTCGCTTGATACAAACAACATAATCTCATAGCATAAAATTATTGATGGCAGACGATAATTTGATTCCTAATGTATTGATGTAAGTACATACTAGTATTTATTCATTAAATTGTGCATATTTCTTCTTTCCTCTGGCTATTCCTTTCAAATATTTACACAAAATGGAGTGCATAGATTACGGACATTTTTGGATACAGGCAGTAATTTATCCTTTCCGTGTAAACCAAATATCGTTTCGTACTAATTAATTGATGCTCTAAAACTTTCTAATTGGAAATTTTGCTCTATCTCTTTTCGTTTTCGATTTGCATTGGTTAACTTCCACATTTCGCCAGTAGGGGCGCTGGTGTCGTTTGCATTAGGTCGGGCATAGTCGCTTTACTATACCGTTACCTCACTTGCGTGGCTGTAGCACTCTCCGTTCGCAAGTATTTTCAGGTTAAAGGGACTTTCCTATGCACCCTGTATATGTATGTAGGTTTATTTGCATCAAGCAGAGGACAACCTCTTTGTTTCTCTTTGTGGATTAAATACACAATAATTAAAACAAACAAAATGATTAAACGAAGCTTATTCTACAAGATACTATAGATATTAATACAATATATTAAAATAATGTTTATATTTTAGTAAAATTAAAAGAAAAAAAATACTTTGAATTTCCATAAATATTAAGGGTGGAAAATATTTGTTTCGGTATATCCGACTATGAAGTCTTGGTATCAAAGAATGCACGCTTTTTCCATTTTGATATCCATCATTCTTGGTGAACATGGAAACCTCTTTAAGAAACAATCTAGGAGTATTTAAAAGAAATAGATTTTCCTTTTGATATGAGAGAGAGAGTGAGAGAGCGAGTGCCTAATCCTTGGAAATATAGGCCTCGTAGGGCTTAAGGGTCTCTTATCTCTCTCGCTCTTTCTTTCGTTGAAAATGCTTGGTGCTTTTGCTTGCTTTTCAGATATTTTGAAAACATTTCCTTGCTTTAAAAAAGCTTTATTTATGTATTAAGATACCCGGAAAAAAAAATTGAAATTTACAAGAGGATATAACTTAATAAAAATATTTTAAGATAATAAAGAGATGGACCACACAGACTCGACATTTATGTATATGCAACAGAAAATTTGTTTTTACAAAGATCAGAAGCAAAATAATATAAAATCTTAACTTGAGACTTTTAGGGTCAGTTTCATAAAAATAAGATGACCCTATGCTAGGGAACATCCTGGGGTTACCTCTCGAAATGTGTTTCATAAAAAAAACATAGGGTGATCTCAAACTTAACCCCCTATATTTAACTCTCCGAAATTGATGGGTTAACCTTTATCCTGGGGATAACCCTATGTTTATTTACACTAGAAAAACATTTTATAGGTTAGAGTTTCAAATCAAAAGAATTCAAAACAAATCGTTATTTTATTTATTTTTATAATATTATTATTTTTTTATATAATATTAAATATAGACAAATATACCTATATACATGTATAGTATGTTAACACGGAACTAGAATAAAACAAAAGAATTCATTATAAAAATAGGTATATTTTTTAAAAGTAAATATCTAATAAATTAAATTTAAAAAAATTCAAACTAAAATCGAAGAAAGTAGATATTTCTAATAAAATAGTTAAATTTTTATATTTATTTCGTAGATTAAAATTAGATCGGAAAAGATTGGAGTCAGTATTAAATTCTGATGCCAAATCATCCCATATTTTTACTTTATTTTTTCTTTAAATTAGCATCAGAATCTGAACGCTAAAATTCCAACACATTTTTATATTTATTAACGAGAAAAACAAGATGTTTCTCCTCTTCTATTGTGAAATTGGGAGTTCTTTTACGCTTAATTGAAGATTGGTCATAAAATTTAATATTCACTTATTCAATATATTTCAAATTTTTAAAATTATATGATTTGTCTCAGTTTTGTTGTATCTACTTTGTTGTATTTACTTTTTTACCACTTTATTTTTATATGATTAAATAGAAAAAAAATTGATTGTTTTTAAATAATAAAAGAATACAAGAGATTCATTCATTTGAATGAAATGAATACAAAACAAAAACAAAATTTAAACATAATTGTTTTTTTTTTCTAAAAATAACTAAAATCTAGGGAATTTGGCCGTTGCCAACCTATTTTCCTACCCTTGACTCAGGGTGAGCTAACTCGACACTATTTTGTTTTATGAAATTCACATTGTTTGGAACTCCAGTGTAACTCTCAACCTAGAGTTAAGTAAGCCGAGGATTATTTTTTTTATATGAAACTGGCCCTAAGGGAAATAACGTTTCTCAGACTCAGGTATCTATGTTAATTTCGAGGGGTGAACCGAGATTGGAATTAGGTGTACACCGTCTTTGGAATTATGTGGAATTATTTTAATCTATTGTATTATACATGGAAATGAAAGTGAAAGTGGAAGTAGGTGTACACTATATTAGGTCGCGGTTTACCCCTCAGCTAATTTAAAAAGAAAAACAAACGGTTCGTTGATCGGCAATTTTTGCTTTAGTTAAAAGAGATATATTAATATTATTTTTAATTTTAAATTCAAATGAAATGATCGAATCATAGCGCACAGAGTGCGCAGGCCAAGTTCGAGAATTGGCCGTCCACCCTGGATGCTATTTCAATGAACAATTTTGAGCCACTTTTGAAATCCCAGAAGCTCAAAGCCCATTAAAGATACAGAGAGAGTACTTCTAATCATTCTAGCATCATGAAATTCCGCATGATGGTAGAGTTTGGGACACAAATAAAGGAAAAAGTAAAAAAAACCAAAGTTTTTTTGTTTCAACCCCTAAAATGAAGTTGTTAAAATTGTAGACTAAATTTCTATCTACCTATTATATATGATATTACCTATTCTATGATGCTAAAATTTGGCATAACAATTGAGTTTGGGGTAATAATAAAAGAAAAATACGTAAAACCCAGACTTTCTCTCTATCAACCCCTAAAATCAATCATGGGAGAAGATTGTATGGAAAATATTTATCATTTTTTAAATAGGCAACAACTCTATGATCTAAAATTTGGCAATTTGTAGACTTTGGGGGATCAATAAAATAAAAAATAAAATTAATCACAAAATCTTTACTACTCTTAACTTCTAAATTGAAGAGGTGAAATTTGTAGAGTAAATTAACCCCCCCCTCCCCCAATTCCCTCAAAAAATATATAAATAAAAATAAAAGCTACATATGGTATTAGATTACAAAAAGTAGAGAAATCCCACCCAAAACACCTGTGTTGAAAAAATAGGCCAAGTTCGAAAAAATAGTGAAATCTAGTGTGCAGCCAAGAATATTCAAGTTGAGAAAATAGTACTTTCACTTAAAATGCATTCTTTTCATTTTGAATGACGATCTAGATTTGTGGATTCTAAATTTTGAATTTAAATTATTTTCATGGAACTTGGCTGGTCATTAGTTCATTACCCTTATGGAATAATGCTTACCATAAATTTTTATAATTTTTCTAATTAATATAACAAAGAATAAGTGCTATATCAATGAGAATTGTTTTTGACCGCGCTTATTTGAAAAATACATTTATCGCGAGACTACTGCGGATTACGCTATTGGAGTCTGCGGAGTCTTAAGTCTGGACCAAGAGAGACAAAGATGTGATCCACTTAGCTACAATCCAACGTCATTTCGCGTATAGCCCGCTAGACATTCGGATGGATCACCAAATGAATTTGAAATCTCAGATGTTATATATTTAATCTCCCAGTACAGAGCGCTCGGTCTATTAGCATGTATGTTAGATGCTTGCCATATTTTTAACTATATAAGTTCAAATATTATTTTCACTCAATATTTGACAAAAATTCCCTACATTTGATTCTTGATTGAATCAAATGCAGAAAACATTCGATTAATGCTTACCAGTCCAGTTTCATGAAAAAAAATTGAGGATCCACAAATCTAGATTGTCATTCAAAATGGAAAGAATGTATGTTTCTATATGTCTAAGAATTGCTAATTTAATAGTAGGTATAAGATTATAATTAATCGATTATTATTTACAAGTCATTAATTATCCAATATTGCTGTAAATGGATATAAATAAAAATAAAGAATATTTTAATTATTCAGCAACCTAATTAACAAACTTATTTATTGCCGAAGATTATTGTAAATTGATTAATTAAAGATAAAATAAACAAATTTAAAACAAATAGCTAAATAAATTTCATAAAAATAGCTACTAAATAAACCATGCTGAAGATTTGTCTGAGAGTTTTTTTAAATTGGTCATTGGATTGATAAAAGTTGAGTAACTCTGTTTTATTGGCACGAAGGTGGCTGATTGAAGTCCTAGTTTCGATTAAGATAGAGCCATTAAATCCGAAACAGGTCCAAATCGTGGCTTAGCAACAACATCTTGACGCTGCTCCCGTTTCAGTGGAAACTCCATTGGATTCGAAAAGATTATTTTCTCTGGTTGATTGATTCCGTTAGCCCTGGAATTTGAGAAGTGCACTTATATTTTTGGGGAGATTGATCTCATAATTTGAAAAAAGAAGAACTTTAAAAGCTGCTTGAAACATTTTTAAGATTCATATAATTCTCATTCTTCCTTTCCTTTATAATTGAGCCATTTGTCGTAGGCGAGAGGTTAAAAAAAACCCATCTTCAGTTCTTGTAAATAAATAAATAAATAAATAAATAAATAAATCTTTATTTCTCGACCTGCTTAGAGGCACAAGTCCTCGGTGGCTAGGTCCTCCAAACATCAATACAATCTAGCTACAATACATTAATAAACATCAATACAAATTAATTACAACAATTAAACAAATAATAAACAAGTAAAAAAAAAGAAGAAAAAAAATAGAAATGTATGCTCATTAACAAATAACATGGCCATAGATTTCCATCAAAAGACAAAAAGTAATTTAAAAATTCCGCGCAAAAACCCGATACCAGGAGCAAGCGACGCATTAGCCAGCCGGCATTTGCCATAAGCTGTTAAGGAAACCTGGTCAAAACCTTAACAAGGATGGTATGACCTCTCTCTACCTCACCTAATCTCTGCTTGTGAGAACTAAATAAAATTTTGCACAACTCTAGGACATTAGGACTTGACAAAATTTATAATTGATTTAATCATAGGGGGCAGAGGACTATAATCCCAAGTAGTAACAGCCAGACTGTTCCACAAATCAATGCCAGATCCTACAAATGAATGTAAACCGATATTTTTCAAGAATCTTGGCTTACGAATCTTTTTCTATGATCAGCTCTACCTAAATAACTTGGTTCCTGAAATCTATTCGTTATTTCCTCCCAACTCCTAAAACCCTTATATTTATTGTACATTTATTGTGAGCTAGAACTATAACGATTTGCAACGCTTAGCTGTTTTGATGATAAAAATAACAACACAACACACCTGTTGATAATATCATAAAAATTTTTAAGAAAAAAATAAAAACCGACTTCAAAAAATTAAGTGCAACAAATATAAAAATACACTAAAAGGTATAAAATAATTATTATCTTATTTAGTTACAACTAAACGACGAAATATTAACACGAAATTACTTTTTAAAGTCGGTGCCAAACAAACTATACCTATAAGCGAGCGTACCCGCCAAACGTACTAAGTAAGATCCGTCGAGTGCGATTCATAAAAGGTATATGTTTGGCACCAACTTCAAAAAGTAATTTCGTGTTGATATTTCGTCGTTTAGTTGTAACTAAATAAGATAATAATTATTTTATACCTTTTAGTGTATTTTTATATTTGTTGCACTGAATTTTTTGAAGTCGGTTTTTATTTTTTCTTAAAAATTTTTATTTTCTCTTTTTAGTGATGTTATTAATAGTGATTATATCATCAGAACTTGATCAAATTAATACGACACCATCCCTAAGACACCCCCTTTCGGATAAAAAAAGAACCATCGAAATCGGTTCATAAACAAAGAGGTTAGGTCTAAACAAACCTAAACAAACCTAATAAAAAAGGTCTAATACCTATGAAAAAAAATCGAAAAAAATGGGACCAATCGGAAGCTAGACTGGACCCAATGCAAAAAAAATTTTCAAAATCGGTTGACAATTGGCGGAGATATGAGGTAACATAGGCACAAAAAAAAAAAAAAAAAAAAAATTCAATCGAATAGAGAACCTCCTCCTTTTTTGAAGTCGGTTAAAAATAAACCATTCTTTGTCTTAATGATGATAAAGATTAAAAATTCTATCGGAACGTAGATAAAAGAAAATTAATTAGAGTGAACCCCGGAAATCTGAAATCCCAGGAAATCCTAACGAGATTTTTTTGACAAATTTAAGTTTGGGTAGGTGTTTTGTCGAACTCGAGGCTAAACCTAAGGTTCTTCCAAGATCTCCACAGTAAGTTCACACTTATATTTTGCCACGATTGTGCAATCCTTGAGAAGCTGAAGAAAGTTACAATAAAATACGTTATTTACTAGATTGCATAATCGTAAAGATTTTGTGATTAATTTTATTTTTTATTTTATTGATCCCAAAAGTCTACAAATTGCCAAATTTTAGATCATAGGGTTATTACCTATTTAAAAAATGATAAACATTTTCCATACAATCCTCTCCCAGGATTGATTTTAGGGGTTGAAAGAGAGAAAGTCTGGGTTTTACGTATTTTTCTTTTATTATTACCCCAAACTCAATCATTATGCCAAATTTTAGCATCATAGAATAGGTAATATCATATATAATAGGTAGATAGTAATTTAGTCTACAATTTTAACAACTTCATTTTAGGGATTGAAACAAAAAACTTTGGGTTTTTTACTTTTTCCTTTATTTGTGTCCCAAATCCTACCATCATGCGGAATTTCATGATGCTAGAATGATTAGAAGTACTCTGTCTGTATCTTTAATGGCCTTTGAGCTTCTGGGATTTCAAAAGTGGCTCAAAATTGTTCGTTGAAATAGCATCCACCGTGGACGGCCAATTCTCTAACTTGGCCTCGCGCACTCTGTGCGCTATGATTAGATCATTTCATTTGAATTTAAAATTTAAAATAATATTAATATTTCACTTTTAACTAAAACAAAAAATTGCCGATCAACGATCCGTTTTTTTCTTTTTAAATTAACTGAGGGGTGAACCGCGACCTAATATAGTGAACACCTAATTCCACTTTCACTTTCATTTTCAAGTATAATACAATAGATTAAAATAATTCCACATAATTCCAAAGACGGTGTACACCAGGCGCGGATCCAGACCTCTGATTTGGGGGGGGGGCGGTCGCCGGTATATAAGATCTACTTTTAATCTCGGAAGTGTGTCGCAATCGAATTGTCCAAGCGGGGGGGGGGATCAAAGACGCCTCCCCCCACATAGAACTTTAATTTCTTCAATTTTAAAATTTAATGTTATAAAAAAAAAATTAAATAAACATATAAAAAATGTTGTTGATCTCCAATGCTTTGGGGGGGGGGGGCGATCGCCCCCCCCCTGGATCCGCGCATGGTGTACACCTAATTCCAATCGCGGTTCACCCCTCGAAATTAACCTAGAGACTTGAGTCTGAGAAATGTTATTTCCCTCTCAAGTTGAGATTTTATATTATTTTGCTTCTGATCTTTGTAAAAACAAATTTTCTGTCGTATATGTCGAGTCTGTGTGGTCCATCTCTTTATTATCTTAAAATATTTTTATTTAGTTATATCCTCTTGTAAATTTCCATTTTTTTCCGGGTATCTTAATACTTAAAATTAGGCCGAAAGCCATAAAGATGGTTTGAATGTTTCTACAATACTTCTACCCTCACCTCTGATACAAGTCGTCAATATTAAAAACGATTTTAATGAAATTCTTGTTTAAATATGAAGAATGAGGAGGGGATGGACCAATAAATAAATCTCTTCAAAAAAAGAAGAGGAAGTAGAGGAGAAATGTTATCGAATCCAATACTCGGTGTATAATCCCATAATGAAGATCGAGAGGGGGTGGTCGGGGGGTGGGAGTTCGCGACGTCTGTCTGTCTGTCTGTCGCGAACAGAGAGCAAGTAAGCAAGCAGGCCTTTACTACTAATTCATTCTGCGTGCTCAAGCACAAACGAAACCTCTCGAGTTCACTCCATAAGGTTGCTTATCGTTTGTCTTGAAGTCTCATTTGTTTGTTCCTTCCCTCGTGTTTCTGCTTGGAAAAGCATTCCAACTAATATACCTACCCCCCCCCCCCACAGGGGTCCTCCTCAATGATATTATCTTTCATGTCGTCTTTAAATAGACTTTCTTATATAAAGTTCAAAAATTAAATAAGGGTTCTTGAAAACATATATTATTATTTTGAAATATTAAGTTATTAAATTTGGGAAAACTTTTCAAATTAATCAACCATTAGAGTAACTAGCTAGAGGTAAGTTAGGACGTTTTTTTTTTTTTTAATTTCAATAATTTTAAATTTTAAATTTCCCTAATTCTTTGTTTTTAGGAGAGATATGCATTTTTTTAATGATACTGAGAAGAATATTTTATAATGATACCGAAAAGATTCAATCTCTATAGTCTGCGATGGACTTTAGAATTTTGGAAATAAAAGATTTTTTGGAATTGGTTCGGAGTTGAAAGTATTCGTGGATGCATTGACCTTTTTTTATATCTGCTTGATTCAAATTAACATCCCCAGTAGCACACAGTTTGAAACTATATAGTAGTAACTATCTTGACTTTTTACTTTATCCAATGCGAAGCATGGGAGAAAGTATTGGAATCGCTCTCGCGGCAAGCGTGACTTCAAAGGGTCCTCAGGTAAAGACTACGGAACCCATAGACTCAATTAAGGTCACAAATTGAAGTATTCAATGAGATTGAATTTTAGCACGTGACGGTTTTGCCAAAAATTACCTGGAATCTCGTCGAGAGGCCAAAAAGTGCCATTTTTTTTGGAAGTGCGTGGGGATGTATGTATGTATGTATGTATGTGTGTTATCGTTTTTTTCGTCCACGATTTTTTCCACACCTTTGCGCTGATTGAATTGAAATTGAAAACCTACCATTATTTTAACAAAATGAAGCGCTGATTAGTTTTTGGTACATATCGGTCCACAAACATTAGTACTTTATTTCAGTACTTTTTTAGTTATTTCTAAATATCTTGAAAATGACTTAACCAATTTTGATGAAATTTAATATCCCAATTAAGTACCTTGGGGACCACAAAAAAGGTTAAATAAAGTTTTTAGTAAAATTATATTTTAAAGTACTTTACTCAAGAACATATTAATATTTCAAATGAATTTGGATAAAGTTTAGCAACGATCCGTTGCAGTTTATTTTAATTATTAGAGAGTCTGGTGTTGGTGCGAGGTGAAACATATTTTAATAAAAGAAAATTAAAAATATATTTTTGGAAATATTACCATTTACTATGAGTTATTTACTAGGTCACTTGTTTCACATGTAAGAAATAAAAGAGAGAGGAGAGAGAGTTTTCTCAATATATATATTTTGTGCTGTCAATAATCAGGAGATAGAAAAAATTATTTTTACTTTTCTTTTATTGAGTAATTTTCTTATCTCCTGATTATGGGTTGACAACCCCAAATATATATATATATATTGAGAATATCTCTCTCTTTTATTTCTTACATGTGAAACAAGTGACCTAGTAAAATACCTACACCCCACACCCCACACCCCACTTCAACCCCGTACTCAATGATATTATCTTTCATGTCGTCTTTAAATAGACTTTCTTATATAAAGTTCAAAAATTAAATAAGGGTTCTTGAAAACATATATTATTATTTTGAAATATTAAGTTATTAAATTTGGGAAAACTTTTCAAATTAATCAACCATTAGAGTAACTAGCTAGGCAAGTTAGGACGATTTTTTTCTCTAATTTCTACAATCTTAAAACTTAAATTTCTCTAATTTTTTTTTAAGGAGAAATATGCATTGAACTTTTTCTACTTCTACTTGGTTCAAATTAACCTCTCCAATGTAGCACACATTTTGAAACTATATATCTAGTAACTATATTAACTTTAATTATTAGTTTGATGTTGCTGCGAGGTGAAACATATTTTAATATTTTTCGTTAAATTGAAGAATTGTTTTTGTCACAAATATAATAAAACAATAATTTCAATAACTATTTGAATTATTTAATTGATAACTATACAGTTTCGGTCACCACTGGTCGACCATCCTCAGTAGTTCTAAAATTGAAATGAAACATTTTATTTACATTTTTTCTTTTAATAAAAGAAAAGTAAAAATATTTTTTGGAAAAATTATTATTTACTATACTCATATTATTTTACTAGGTCACTTGTTTCACATGTAAGAAATAAAAGAAAGAGAGAGAGAGAGTTTTCTCAATCAATATATTTCGCCCTGTCAACCCGTCATTAGGAGATACAGAAAATAACTCAATAAAAGAAAAGTAAAAATATTTTTTTGGAAAAATTACCATTTACTATGAGTTATTTACTAGGTCCCTTGTTTCACATGTAAGAAATAAAAGAGTGAGAGTTTTCTCAATAAATATATTTCGGGCTGTCAACCCGTCATTAGGAGATACAGAAAATAACTCAATAAAAGAAAAGTAAAAATATTTTTTGGAAAAATTACCATTTACTATGAGTTATTTACTAGGTCAGCAATTTCACATGTAAGAAATAAAAAGAGTGAGTTTTCTCAATAAATATATTTCGGGCTGTCAACCCGTCATTAGGAGATACAGAAAAAACTCAATAAAAGAAAAAGTAAAAATATTTTTTTTAGTTATTTACTAGGTCCCTTGTTTCACATGTAAGAAATAAAAGAGTGAGAGTTTTCTCAATAAATATATTTCGGACTGTCAACCCGTCATTAGGAGATACAGAAAAAACTCAATAAAAGAAAAGTAAAAATATTTTTGGAAAAATTATTATTTACTATGAGTTATTTACTAGATCAATTGTTTCACATGTAGTAAATAAAAGAGAGAGAGAGAGAGAGAGATTTCTCAATATATATATTTCGGGCTGTCAATCCATCATCAAGAGATAAAGAAAATTATTTATACTTTTCTTTTATTGAGTTATTTTCTGTTTCTCCTAATGATGGGTTGACAGCCCGCAATATATATATTGAGAAAACTCTCTCTCTCTTTTATTTCTTACATATGGAACAAGTGACCTAGTAAATAACTCATATAGTAAATAATGATTTTTCCAAAAAAAATATTTTTACTTTTTTTTTATTGAGTTTTTTTCTGTTTCTCCTGATGATGGATTGACAGTCCGAAATATTTTTATTGAGAAAACTCTCTCTCTTTTATTTCTTACATGTGAAACAATAAATGACCTAGTAACTCATAGTAAATAATAATTTTTCCAAAAAAAAATATTTTTACTTTTCTTTTATATTGACTTTATATATATCTCTAGTATCTCTATAGACTCTATATAGTTACGATATAGTTTCGAAATTTTTGCTACTAGGGGTTTTCCTATTGAAATTATATTGGTGTTGTTATCGTCCATAATGGATATTTTTTGTTGTGGCTGGTTATTGGGTACTTGGTTGAACTTGAAATAAAATTAGAAGTTAAATTTTCAAAATCTTGGTACGTTTCGAAATATATTTTTTCTGCTTTCTCGGGCAATCTACAACAATGACAAGAATTGTAATCATATGGAATCATTAAACAAAACATATCTAAATAAAATTTTCTTTTTAAAAGTTTACATTTGAATTTAACCTCCTCGTTTTTATTTTTGTAAATTGCCTAAGGAACCAGAGAAATATACTGAGAAACGTAGCAATATTTTGGAAATTTAACTTCTAATTTTATTTCAAGTCCAAGTACCCAATAACCAGCTCCAAAGAAAGGTATTCCTATTTAGGAAAGGGAAAATAAGATCGATTTGTCGATCCAAACAACCCATAGCGAGTGATTTTCATCGAAATCGTTAGAGCCGTTTTCGAGAAAGATTCTATGTACATATATACAAGAATTGCTCATTTAATAGTATAAGTAAATACATTAAAAATACTTTATAGGTGTGTCGTTTAACTATCAGTTACTAAATTAATAATACCTAACCTGTGATGTCTCGTATTTTATCCAGCTGACCTCTTCTGGTTTTTACCATATATTCATTTAGTTTGATGTGAATGATACCAGTATGTACTACTTCTACTACTACTACTACGAACAAGTTTCAAATTGTTTCCATCCGATTGGAATTTGCAAAAGGGCTTTATTAATCCCGCAAGGTATTTACTCTGTGTGTGTGTGTGTGTATTATCAGGTGTCGTTCGTTGGTTCTTTTGTTCTTGCCGGGTGGTTGGTTGTGAAGGGCGCAAGGGCCCTCTGATCTAATTGCCTTGCAGCAGTTGGCGTTTCCACTACTTTGCCCTCGTCATCAACACTATCTCTCTCTCTCCTTTTTAATATCGTCTCCTCTCGTATCTCGTATCTCGTTTTGTCTGCATCCAACTGAGAGGCAAAAACGAGAACGAGAACGAACAACCCATTCAGAAAACAACTTCACAGTAGAAATTGAAACCCCATACTCTACCGTCTGTCTACCCACTCACTCACTCACTCTTCCACTTTGACTGTCAATATATTCAAATCACATATTAAATATTACATATCAGTCAATTGCATATTGTATTTTAATGGAATTTGGATAATATATATAAAAATTTGATAATATATTCAATATATTATATTATAAATTTTGTATTAAATTATACAAATGTAATTCAAAACGATTAATCCGATTGACTGATACGTAATATTTAATATTATTTTTCTTTTTTGAGTCTCGTATGAAAATTAGTTAAAAATCCTCTGCAAATTTTAGCTCTATAGAAAATATTTTAGAGCTCGCTCAAATCTAAAAAATATCAAAAAAAAAATTTCTATACAGAAATTGAGGCGACTGTGGGTCGGTGGCTAGAGTGTCGGGTCGCTGACTCGAAGTGCGCTGGTTCGAGACTGAGTCTCGGCAGATCAGATATTTGCAGTCGCCTCCTCTTGGAAAGCAATGACAACCTACCAAGAGTATAATTGCCTAGTAACCTCTCCAAATTAGCCGTTCGGAACCGGCGTTAAAAAGTAGGTTCCTTATATCTGTGTAAAAACAGCTAAACATACTCAGCACAGATATATGTGGAGAGGAGCCGAAAAGTCAGGGAGACCTGATATGGCACTTAAAAGAAGATACAGAAATTCTTTCTAATATAAACAAAATATCGATTGAAAATTTAAGGTCAAAATATGAATTTTTAAAGTACGTTCAAGTATTTTGAAAATTCTTTAATGGTTCATCAATAATTTCGCCCGACCTTTAAATATTAATATTTTAGGATTTATTTATTTTTTTACTATCATTTTACAATATAATGAACAAAATTAGAGGACGAGACTCAAAAAAAAAAAAAAAAAAAATCGGTATTAAAATATTTTTATTGTAAAAATGCGACATTGATTTTTAAAGTCATGTGGATAAACATATCAGCTGACCACATCAGCTTATTTATACATATCTTCTAACAATATAAAAATTGTCTGAGACTGAGGATGACACAACGATTTCGAACATCTCTCGTCAATGACAATAAAGAAAATTTTTTAAAAATATTTTTTTTCTAAAAAATTGACATTTATTTAGGAAAATTGATTAGTCCCAAATATCATGGAGAAATTTATCACTCAAAATTTTGACTGTATTATAAATGAATAAAATTTCTCATTGGATTGAAAAAAGTTGAAATAATATTTCTAATTAACAAATACTGATGATATAGGTCAAACCTTCCCAATTATAGTCTCTAACAATTAAATAATATATATATATTGAAGGAGACAATAAAAGATGTGTCTTCTGCTGGAATTATAAATTTTATTTATTTATTCATAAATTAATTCCTGTGAATACATTGTAATGGAGCTGATGAAGAGGGCAAAGCCTTCAGAAACTATAGTCTCGTTATAAATAAATAAAATTTATAATTCCAGCAGAAGACACACTCTTTTATTGTCTCCTTCAATATATAAAAATTCTGCTACTCTCGGCAAAAACTTTCAATTTAATATATATATAGGCGTACCAGTGGCGTGCGGTCCATAGATGCTGTGGATGCGGCGCATCCCTAAAATTTCAAACATTTAGAGTATTTTCATAAATATCGACTTCACAATTTCAGGAGGATCTTTAAATTTTCAAATTATTATCCGTTATTTCAAATATTTCTATAAAAAACATTTTTTGTTTTGAAAAGTATGTATATTGGTTCTCGAAATGAAATAAAATTGTTGCATAGTTTAAATGGACAATTAAAATGAATAATTTTTCCGAAAAGGGCGCAGATAGAAGGTTTTAACACCCTGCCGGGTATATCTTCCAGTTCAAGCATGTCAAAGACAAGTCAAGACCAGTTCTAGTCGAATAAAAATTGTTCTCACTGAGGAACTAGTTATTAAAATAGAAATAATACAAAAAAGGAATAAATAAAGATGATTCGGGAATCTCTGGAGTAATCCATTTCTAGATTTCCATCTCAGGAAGTGTGGAGTTTAAGTCAGAAGATATAATTTCTGACTCCTACCCTCACTCATACAAAGCAGTATCCATTTCGGGCGAAGGTCCCAAATATATTTTTTTTAAATCTAATGTTAAATTTGTTAAAAAACGAATATGATACCGTATTCGATGAAATTTGCAAAAAAAAAAGCAAGATCCCCTGGTTGAAAAGTCATCAATCGCCACTGATGCGTACATAAATATGTTAATTTGCATCAAGCAGAAGACAACCTGATAGATATATTTTTTTTTTTTTTTTGATAAACTGATCTAATTTTCCACTAGATAATAAAATAAAAAAAATTATAGCTGTGTGTGCGTGGATTTCGCTTTAAAAGAGTTGAAATGTTTTTTGATCCCCATCCCCTTCACCCCCCCTTCTTTTTTTTATACTTTCATTTTTTATTCCAGCCATCCAGCCAACCGACACGTGTAACTTTTCCACCCCCTGGACAATAAGAATCTTCACTCATGTGACATTGAGGGATGAGACGACTCCGCCTACAATGTTATCAATTCGCTTCCCTTCTTTTTTTTCAAATCCTCTTCCTTTACCTGTATACATATATACTATATAGGGAAGAAAAACCGAGAACATCCCCCCCCCCTCTTCCTCAAATACTTTTCCAAACTACCTTTTTTCAATTAGATTTTATTATTTTTCAATTAACATTTATCACGTTGAATTCAACTAAGGGTAGAATTTATTATCTACTTTCATCTACAAGTTAAAATTATTGCAATCGTTTTTCTAAATCTTATACTATCAAATGAGCAATTCTTATATTAATAGAATCGATTTCTCGAAAACGGCTTTAAAGATTTCGAGGAAAATCACGGATTAGAGGGTTTGTGGGTCGAAAAGTCTCGTTTTGATAGGTGTTTTCTTAATTAAAGTAATTATCCACAGGTCAAAGACATTTGGGTTCTTAAAAAGTTTCATTTTTCTTGTATACCTATGCACACAGACAATGGATCAAATTATTTTTCCTCAAAGAACTTGGAGAGGTATTGTGGGCTGATTCTCCATGTCATTTTTAACCGACTTATCATTTCGACAAATACTATAAATATATTAATTTCTCTCTAAACGTTTGAATTGTTAAAGTAACAGTTCTCAAAATAAATAAGCAATATATAACATGTAATGTAGTTTGTTTTAGATAGGTGTCTTTCTACATACAGTATTATGTGCTGTTTGCATATTTACAGCCTTCTCTATCCCAGCCGTGTTGCTTGCATCCCAATTAAATAGATTAAGAAGGCCAAAAATTGAATACTATTAATTATGACTCCTCATCGAGAAGAAATGCAATGGCTATAGCCCTTTATAGATGTAAGACATTGCCAGAATAAGCACAAGTTGGCCAGTTTTATAAAGAACTATATTTATTTAATAAAACTAAAAATCATTAATAAAATTAATTTCATAATAGGTATAGGTAGGTATCTATATTATATAATCAGGTTTCAATTTTGAGAAAAAATTATTTTGATAGGTTGTTTAATTGAACAATTTATTAAAAGGTGGTGGAAAAATAATGAACCCTGTGGGATAATTAAAACTAAAAAATTACTTAGCGAAACTCGGTCTTCCAGGGACAGTATTCATCTTGAAAATAGATAAAATTTACTTTTACTTGTCTAAATGAGAGTATAAAACAGCTTTAAACAAAGAGATTAGAAATTAAAGTTACCCTAAGATGAGACCCTGAGAGGTCAATTTCTTGACACCAAAACCCCCTAATCTCTGGTTTCTATCTAAATCGTTCGAGCCATTTTCGAGAAACTGATTCTTATTTACAAGAATTGCTCATTTAATAGTATAAGATTCATTATTTAAAACAGGGATTTTTAATTAAATAGTTACCACGTAGACTACTTTAAAAAAAGAGATTAGAAAATAAAGTTACCCGAAGATCCAGCCAGATCGATTTCAAGACCCCAAAACACCCTAATCTGTGATTTTCATCTAAATCGTTTGAGCCATTTTCGAGAAACCGATTTTCGTTTACAGAATTGCTTATTTAATAGTATAAGATTCATTATTAAAACAGCCATTATCAATTAAATAGTTACCACGTAGACCGTGTCAAAACAATGAAAATTTTAAAACAGGCGATATATACAGCTATTTGTACTTAAAGACAAATAAACTTACAACTATCTTTAAGATCCGGAATGCTAAAAATATAAACAGGTCTTACAATCTTTAAGTATTTAAATTTTAATTAAATGAATTCAAAATCAACTATCTAAATCCTTTTACATTCAGATACGATGAAATAATAAAAAATCAATTGGTTAAAAAAGTCTGCAATTGAAATACAAAAAATATCACTTTCTTATGTATATTAGATAGACTAGTACAAATTGTTATTGCTGCTATACAAGATAATATATTTTTTTGAAATTAATTGACTTGCAGAGTGGCCTGTGATAAAAAAAAATACCGCGATCGTCATTTGAATAGAAAACGAATATTTCACGTGAAATCGAGAGAGAAACAGATCCTAGAGGAGAAAAAAACCCCACCTGCGGCAGCTCTATCTTAATCCATTTCGTGGTCATAAATTAAAATATGTCATTGGAATCCTTTAATTATCTTATCAAAAGCAATAATTTATTTTTTATTTTGCACCTTTGACTATCAATCGATTGGTTAAGAGAGTTGCTTTTTATTTTAAATACATTTCAGATATGGAATTCAAAAAAATCAATAAATTTCCTTTTTAAATAGGACATTAAAAAAATATATTAAAGATAAAATCAGATATTTAGTATGAATATATTTATTTTTTTCTAATGATAGATATGTAAAAAAGATCTATAAAATTTATATAATAAAGAAATACCTACTCTTTTTTAGGTTAGGTTTGCTTTATTTATTCATACAATTAATATTAATCGTTAATAATTGTAACTCTAAAGGTTGATTAATATCATTGATACATTTTTCAAGTTGAGAGAAAAGTATATTGTCTATTAATTAATGAAATAATATAAAAATTTCGATTAAAAAGGCAAAAACGATCACCGCCATTTTGAATTTACGTCATAAAGTAAATAAATCTTTTTATTAATTATGTTTATCTAATTTTAGACGAAACTTATTGTTTAGTAATAAAGGTTAGTTATTCTAAATGTTAGGTAATTATACATATCGTTTTCTAGTGATGAGCGGAATGAATATGGTAGTTTTTAATTAAACATTCGCTGCCATTTTGATTATAAGTTTTAAAGTAAATAAATAATTTTGGAAATACTTTAAGTACATATATTAGTTAGGAATTGTAGTATTATTGAAATTTTTTTCTCATCCTAATGATATGTATATGAATTATCTATAGGAAGAAAACAGTTTATTCTTTTCATTATTAATAAAATTATTTGGTTATGTTTTACTTCTATAATTGAGATATTATTTATTATTGAAGATTATAACTTAATTTCAAATGTTATATATTCACTTAGTAGGCCCAATGAAATTTAGGCCGAAACTTCTCATTCTGGAAGTTTTATTGTACCAGGCGCAAAGATACCTCCATCACCATCCTAGAATTTGTATAGTTCCATGAAGTATATTTTAGTGATTGCAACTCATGAGTCGTAAATTATTAACATTTACCTAATACAGCGAAATATCTAGTTCAGAGCCTAATTTTTATTCTAGTTTTACTAAATAAGCTGACTTGTTCTGATGTGGCCATCCACTTGACTTTACCATACAACCTGGCACCTAAAATTATTTATAATAATGTAGGGGGGATTAGTTTTTTATTTTTATACTTCTGGTTTCCCACTGATTATGTATACAAAATTTGGTTGAGTTTGGTAAATGGCCAAGATTTTCATTTTTTGACACCCCCCCCCCATTTTAGGCGGTTAGTTTTTGCATTTTTAGACTTCTGGGTGTCCACTGATTATGTATACAAAATTTAGTTGAGTTTGCTCAAACGGCCTAGATTTTTAATTTTTAACCCCCCTTTAATTTTAGGTCGATATGCACCAAAATCTAATCAGCTCTTAATCTCAATGGACCAAAACTACGTGTGAAATTTGGTTTCGATATTCACACTAGTTTTTGAGCTAGCTCGTCCACAAAAATTTGGTAAAGCACAGACTTACTAACTGACTAACAGACATTTTGACAAAACAATTATTATCTCAAAAAATATAATTTTTTCGATGTTCACTTATAAGAGCTTTTTTGTAGAGCGAAATGCCATGGTTTCGCTCAATGTTTTTAATAAAAATAGTTTCAGCCGTTTTTGAGTAATTTTGAAAAAAAGAAGGAAAAATCCACTTTTTTCATGCACGATTACAATACTTGACCATACCCTGTATGGTAAAGTAAAAACAACAACGACATAATATGTGAAATTACACATTTCAATTGTCGATTTTTACCATTTGATATAGTAGAATTTAAAGTTAAGGTTGAGTATTTATTAGTGACTGGTAGTTTTTACTATTTGAATCTTTAATAATTGCATCTTTTCTTGTTAATATTTCTCTTCACAACATAGTATATATTATCATTTTTCAAGTGTTTTCACATTTTACTTAATAATATTTTGCAATTTGCGTTCTTGGTTCCGAGTTACAATTTGAAATAGTAAAAAGTAACCAGAATCTGAGGATAATTTGACATTAATTTTTTTCCGTGTACATTTGTCGAATAGAGATATGTAGTATGGTACTGTCTATTGATTAAAAAAAAAAAAATTAAATAGATTGAATTAATGATGGATGAAAATATCGGCCATTTTATTTTTATGTAAATAAAGCCTATTCAAAATAAAAATAAATTAAAATATCCATAAAATTAAGTCAAATTACAACTACTGACTTACCTATTTTCAAATATATACTATATATTTGTCGAGATTAATTTGCCGCAACGCTGACTTAATGCTGCCGAGAGAGAGCTCCATTGGTATATTTGCGGCAAATTTGAAATATAATATATAATAATTTGGACTCAAATTTCGAAATGAAAAGACTCCAATTGATTTTAAAATTAAGAAACATTAAATATATTGATAATTATTACCCCCCCCCTTCACCACTCAAAAATTAAATATTCAATTCGCTTTTCTTTGCGCACAGAAAAAGAAATCAATCACATCTTATTTGATTTATATATTATTTGTTTATTTTTTAATAATTTGCCACTTTTTTATAATTTTTTAAAAATCTAAATTTTGTTATTCTTATTTTTTGATTTTTACAAAATTAAACGACTTAAGACACGCATGCCCATATGAGTTTCTCATTGCAATACTGGACCAGCCTGTCATACAAACAACACCTGATCTCTTTTAAATATTTGGAGCCTTATATCGATTATCGATCCCAAATTTTAAAAAAATGATATAAAATAATTCTCCTTCTCACACGATAACACTTATTTAAATAAATCTATTTCCACACAAAAAATATCACAATGCTGTAGATTATAGAAAAAAAAATACTTCCAGATTCATATCTAGAGCCTCATTTCTGTAGCTGTGTCAGGAAGAAAATGAGGCGAAACTTTTAAGAGACTATGTATTTTCGGGAGTTTACAGGTATACATTTGGAGTGTGGTTTTTAAGAGTAATAAAATTTTTTGGACCGAGATGCTGCCCGCCAGAATTTCCAGCCCGGAGGGCCGTGCTTCGAGGGCGTGCCGACCTCGTATTTATATAATTAAAAAGACAAAAAAAAATGAATTAGTTAAGAAAAGCCCAGACATTTTGAATCTTAAACTTTTGTTAGTGAAATTTGTTTTTATTGACATTATTAAAAGCATATTATTGTTAAGTATTCTTTATTAAAATAATAACTAGAGGTTTTAATATCTACATACGTTGAATTTATTAAATATTATTTCGTTCGAATATCTATATCTTTGTTTTTCTTTTGAATAGTTTTTATTTACTTTATGACGTAAATTCAAAATGGCGGCGTCTTTCTTTTTTTTTTATTTAGTGAAAGTTTATAGCTATATGTTTGAATAATAAAATAGAGTAATATATTCTCTTATGTTATTTTTATGATCTTCTAATCTTCTCTTTGTCTATATTTTGAGTTTAAAAAAATAATTTGAGAGATTATCCTATATTATTCTGAATATATGGCCTTAATATATTATTTATTATAGCTTAACGATACCATCTGAGTGAGAAGTCTCGACGATAGTATACTCACCTAGAACAAGAAAAAATATTATATTAGTAAAATATAATACTATTGTTAACATAGCTTTCAAATTGTATTATACAGGCAGGGGGCTCAAAACACAATTTCTGGGCACTTATCGGTCCCTGAATTTCTTAAATTAATAATAATGAAAAATTATATGTCATATTAAATATTCAAAAATAATTTTAAATTGTTTGTTATAAATTGACGAATCACCCTTACTTATACTTGCAGGTACACTAATTTTAGGAAATAGAAACACTTTTTTCGAAAATTGGATTTTAAATTTTTTTAGTTTTTATTTATTTTTTGCTTTTTATAACAATAAATCCAAAAACCAGCTTCAGGCCCTAATACTAGATAGTTTTGGCTCCACAGAGGTATTTTTGTTGCGGACTGAGTTATATCTAAATTCCCTCAGGGGGACGATATTTGGACCCCTTACCCCTTAAGATAATTCAAGGTAAAGGGATAGATAAAATTTTAATATAAAATGTGTATAGCTTATAATATGTTAAAAAATTTCAATTAACGGGAATTTATTCAAAAAAGAAAATAAATTATTTTTGTTTCAGGTGAGACAGTAATACACCTGATCCAGGGTCTGTTTGTGTGTGTACCTACACTGGAGTCACTGGAGATCCTGAGACCAGGGTATCAGAGATTCACAACATCCCGGTAAGATTATTAATTTATTATTGATTTATTTATTAATATAATAAAATATAGATATATAAGCCAGGGATCAACTCTGGGTGCCTCCCTCTACTCCAAAATCATCTTATTGACACTAAATATAAATGTAAATACAAGAAAATGCATTTTTTTACATGTAGGTAATATCAAATTGATTAATTTTTTTAATATACATCTTGTACTTCGTACTAACGCTTTTGGTTTGCTTAGATAAAAATTATTGTCTATGGCATATAACAGGGGTGGCCACAACGTGGCTCGCGAGCCGCATGCGGCTCTTCAGTCAATCTCGTGGGGCTCTTAAACCCTCTTGAATAATACTGATTTTAAAAAGTATAGTAATTAAATAAAAAATATAATAATACACAAATTAAATTAAGAGAGACACTAAAATTTCAAGAGGGTGAAGGACTAAAAGGATTAAAACGAAGTGGCGTTTCGGCCATAGAGTTTTGAAAGAAGGTCCTGTCAAAATTAAAATTTTAGTATTTTATTTTATAAAAACAAACTCTTTTCTGGCAGACCTACTTCGAGTTAGAGAATGTAAACAAGAGCCAAGCCCTTGACTTGAAAAGGCACTCTTACCTTGCACACTTGCTTGCAAATTGGATAGGAAACAGTACATTTTGAGTATTAGTTTTACTGTAAAGTTCTGATCCGTATGACCATTTTAGTGTTCAAGTTACCTGGATAGATCTCTACTGGAGCTATAGCCACATAATAATTAAACCTTGAAACCAGATTTCAGATCGGTTATAGAACTCTCTTCCAGCCTCTCCTTTCCCAGCACCTATAATCTTCAAACCTTCAAAACCCCAGGTACTTAGACACCTGCATCTCACCCTCTCACTTAATCTACTTTCTCTTCTCTTTCATAAGGGCTGCATCTTTGATTTTTATGCTACATTAATTCTTAAAAAAAAAAAAAAAAGGTATCCTCAAAAGCTGCACTCTACAGTAGCAGTTTGCATTTGGACAAACCATACCTTATTAAAAATCTGCCTACTACATTCAACATATGTAATATTTCCTCAATAATCATCTCATTAAATTATAAATATAACTAATGTATTGCTTTATAATTTATTAAAATAAAAATAAAAAATAAACCTTCCCCACTTCCCCAAGCATACCATGTATCGAGAACAATTAACATACATACAGTCCACTCAGTTACTTCAGTTTTTTAATAAGGGTTTCCAGGTAGTATCAGAAAGAATCTACAATTTATACATAGGCACTTCGGAGCTAGATGAGAATTTCTTTAATTTTATAGAGTCCCAGAAGAAAAATACCCACTAACAAAAGAGTGTAGTACTAGAGACTAATCTCAATATTTTGGAACTATTTATGTGTGTGAATCTCTGTACTCAACGCTTAAGTTCATTAAATCTAAATATCGAGTCCGAACTAACTGATGAACATTTAAGTGAGCTCATGGAACTGCACTTTTAATTATAATGATTTTTAAACAACTACTTATGTAAACATAAATAAAAGCACTATAAATGCGTCTGTTTTTTGTGTAATTGAACACTGTCTTCTCAAGTGATAGAGCAAAAAAAAATAAATGTTACTTTATTTATATTTTTATAAAATAAAAATGTGTCTTTTAATAAGCCATTAAATCTATCTCAAAAGTATGACTGCTTTGAAAACAGTTTTATAAATTTGCGGCTATGAAAGTTAAGGTTAGTGGCCACCCCTGACATATAAGATACCTATCTCTTGATAAAAAAGAACTTATAAAACACTAAAAAATCCGATCTCTAATGATGAAATCTTACTTCGGATTCTTTCGGATATCTTCGTTGTTTGTTTGATTTTTAGGTTAGCTTTATTTACTTTGTGACGTAAAATTAAAATGGCTATTTTTCATCCCCATCTTTTTTGTTGTTGATTGATTATTTCTTTGAATATATATATATATAATAGCTTCATCACGAAACGTTTCTTTTCATTTTGGGTGTGTGTTTTTATATAAATGAGACTTTTAGAAGCTAATTGATCTAAACATTGACGCAGGTAGAGGCTATAAAAAAAGAGAAAATAACCTGAGACAACGACGCTTCTTCGTAGAAATGATTAAAGGATTTAATCTGAACAAATTTTAATGTTTATGTCTTGTGACAAATGTAGTAAAAGCGATGAAGGAAGTAAAAACATTGATAATCCTTGAGGAACAACCGATGAGAATGAAAAAGCTGCGTGATTCATTAAGTTAATAACCTGGCTTGGGTTCAGGTTGTAAAATAAACCTGGGTCATTAACAGAACGATTGACTAACTAACACCACCATTAAAACTTCCAACCAATTACTTAATAGTTGGAGACTAAAGGTCTTTCTAGCTGGCTGTTCAATTTCAGTCAGAGCGAGATTGATTGAGGGATTGGGGCCACAGGGGGCTTAACACACAGCAACAAATTTACAAACTCCAACAGTCAAGTGACGGCGCTTTTGAAATTGGCTGGGTTTTTATGCAAACAAGTAAGAGCTCATCTTCCATATAAACCCTTACAATCGTAAATGAGAATTCAAAATACGATAAAAACAATGCTCGACAAAAATTTGTCACCGTAAACCTAACAATGGATTCCAGTAGAGTTTTCTACGCTGATTATCATGCAATTTCCCGATTTTTTACACCACGTCAGAGTTTCGAGATATTATCGGTCAAAACAACGAAAATGGCCACTTTGACCTATTTTTGAGTCCTATTAGAGATTAACCAGCATTATTTGAAATCAAAATATTTTATTGACGTAATAGAAAACAGCTTCCTCTTTGATTTTCAAATCACCACTTGAATTTAGCTCAATTAGAACTCGAGTTATAACTAAAAAACTAAGACTATATGTTTTTTATCTATGTTTATTATCCTTTATAATCACGTAGTTTCAGTTTTTTAGTTATAACTCGAAATCTAATTGAGCTGAAAACAAGTGGTAATTTGAAAATCAAAGTGGAAGCTGTTTTCTATTACGTGAATGAAAATATTTTGATTTCAAATATTCCTATTTAATATTAAATGAGACTCGAAAATAGGTCAAAATGATCTTTTTCGTCGTTTTGACTGATAATATCTCAAAACTCTGACCTGTCGTAAAAATCGGGAAATTGCATGATAATCAGCGTATAAAACTAGACTGGAATTCATTGTTAGGTTTACGATTAGAAATTTTCTGCCCAATGAAATCAAAGTCTTGTTTAGGCCTACTTTCAAGGGAAAAATTCAAAAAGTTTCAAAATGGTTGGTACGAATTTTATAAAGAATCTCGCGGTTCATCAGTCTGACCACCAAAGCGGAACATTTTTCAAGTTGCGTACAAAGATAAAAAAAATCGCTACAATATCTGTATGTATGTATTGTAGTAATTTTTCCCGAATGGTGATTATTTTGAAACCCTATTGAAATTTTTGTGGGGTAGAAAATAAAAACTAATTTTTAATCAAAGGGTAGTAGTTTTGTATTCCTGTAAAAGAATAAATATATGTAAGAGCCCAAAGTAGCCATTTTAGTACTTGTCGGCGTTCAGACCTATATGAGTTATTTAGTGGTTCAAAATTGGACCTATAAAATTAACCACCCAAAGCGTAGCGCGTAGCTACGGCCAACATTTGAATGAAATAATCTTCAAAAAATAAATGGTATCGATTCTTTCGATTCATAATAAAGTTTTCATCATCATATTCAATTTTATGTGTTTTATTTTAAAGATTAATCACCCTATATTACTCATTTATTTATCTATTTGAAAAATCCAATTTTGTTGTACATAGAATTTAATTATTAATTAATTAAAATTGAAAAATTTCAAATTCTTTTAAAATAATAAAAACTTATAAATGTTGCAAATAAATAAATAATTATAAATATATAATTGAAGTATAAAATAAAAATAAATTGAAATGAATTGTATATATAATTGAAGTATAAAATAAAAAAAATTAATTAGTCTTCTTCAGGTATTTTTAACATTTTTTTTCTTTAACTGAAAAGGCCCTGTGCAGGATAAAAATGACCAAGGGAGTTTGTCAAGAATATTTTATTTAACGAATGTATTTACTTTTGCTTACCTATGTGAATATACTAAACTATAGATAATAACTACTTAAAAAATAGAGTTTAAAAAAAAATATCTTCTAACTGGCTAAAAAAATACATTTTGATTTGTTTTTTTAATCTTTTGATTTTTTAAATATTCGTATCTCAAATTGTATAAGAGAGTAAGTAAGTATCGGTGTTGTCCATAAATATGAATGCATTCGATATCATGAATAATTAACTGATTCTAAGCTAAGAGTTTACTTAATGAATTATTGATATTCAAATCCGCCCATTCTCTCCCCTTTGAGGTTGAATTTCTTTTATCTTTTGGTTAATCGATCGATATTTACGAATAATAAAGCAATTACACAACAAGGATCAATTCCTTTTCAGTTGGTTATTCCTAAAAAATGAAAAGTTTACCTTTTTTTTATATACCTATTCCTATATAATAGAAAGAATTGTATATTATACAATAGTTTAGATAGGGTTATATGAACTTTTTGTGAATACAAAATTAAAATGTCAAAGAACAAGTCGAGTAGAAAGATAGAGGGTTAATGCATTATAAATACGGTAGGGCAGTATTGACGATTTTTCTGAGAATATATTCATTTTCAAATTGTCATTTTCATTGAAATTTAGTCTTGTGTAGAAAATTGATAGGATAATAAAAAATAAAATTTTGAATAAAATAATTTATTGTAACGTTATTTCGTCCTCTTAAAAATCGACGTTTGTAGGATCTCAAAACCTCGCTAATCTATGATTTTCATCGGGATCGGTAGAGCCGTTTTCGAGAAACTGATCTATAATGTATAATAATTCCAAATGAAAAATCCTAATTGATAGGTAACTTCTTCAGGGTGTATAAATTAATATAAAACGGGATTGGCCATCAATTAGGATTTTTCATTTGCAATTATTATACATTATAGATCAGTTTCTCGAAAACGGCTCTACTGATTCCGATGAAAATCAGAGATTAGGGAGGTTTTGAGTCGAGAAAAGGATCTGTCAGGGTCTAATTTTCCAGTAATTTTAATTTAATACTTTTTTATTAATGTAATTACTTACTAACAAGTGTATCATTTAAATATATATATATATATTAATTATTTCAAAAACGACCCCCCTTAACGATTTTGATTAAACAGATTTTATTACACATTTGGGAAGACAAGGAATCAATGTAACTAGGTCTCAAATTTGTAAAAGACTATTTTGGTGGGTTTTTTAATTAATTTTAAAAATTCGATCATTTTTTCAATATTTCTTGAAAACTAAAATTGATAGATATAAAAACTATAAGACAAAATTGCTCAGTAGGAGAGATTTTATTTATTTAAATGGAATTTAAATAAGTAATTTAAGTAGTAGTTGAGAAATAATGATTCAAAAATTACAAAATTTGATAATTTTTTACATTTTTTTTTCGGAGGAATATCGTGAAAATAAAAATTGATAGACATAAATAGTAAAAGACATAAATTGTAGCCCTTCACTGATATATAATTACATTTCAAAACAGTTTTTTTTTAATTTTCAAAAAAATTACTTGAGAATTTTACCTTTCAGATATTCAGATATTGAAAAATTTGAGCATTTTCAAATTTATTTACTTGAAATCTTATAAACTATAAATGTAGACAGTTCTAGTAACTAAGAAAAGTGTTTACTAATAAATGTAGTTTTTTAAAATATAATTATTTTTGATATAATTCTTAGAGTTCTTGAGTACTAGCGTACTAAAGCTCTAAGAATTCAAAAATTTGATGATTTTTTAGTTTATTATCGCAATATCAAAAATTTTAACTTTATTCTAATCTGGGTATATTTACGATTTAAAATATATATATACGATATATTTACAAGAAGTGATGTCCATTTAATAGACAGTATAAAATTATTACGTTTATAAGTTTTTAATTTATTTATATCAAAATAATTATAAATTTAATCTATTTACAAAAAACTTGGAATTTCTTCAAATAGATAAATATAGTAAATTAGTAATGAAATTTTATTTAATTATTTTTACCATTTTATCCCAGATGTTAATTATTGATTCTTTTTGTTCATATGACTTAAGAGACTTTTTAATATAATATAAGAAGAAATCAATGAAGTTCTTCTCTGCTTGATGCAAATAAATATAGGTATATATTATACTTAAATATAATGAATATAATTCAATCCAATTTAGAAGCCAAGTTGATTTTGGTGGACCCGAAAATCCCTTAATCTGTGATTTTCATCGAAATCGTTTGAGCCGTTTTCGAGAAACCGATTCTATATGTACAAGAATTGCTCGTATAATAGGATAAAATATAGAATAAAATAGAAATAAAAGGTTTGTCACTTTATTTATTAAAATAAAAACAAATAATCCAACATTATTCCCTGCCTGTAATATACCTATATCTATTTCTTTCACTTTATGAATTCATTTGTTTGTTTGTTTGGTTGGATGTATTTATTTATTATTTTTTTTTTGTTTCTTTTCTAAATTGGCAAAATTAAATTTATTCGTGTGTGAATAATAAATAATAAAGCGCGCGTTCTCTGGCCCATGATTAATAATAATAATCAATCGAAACCAAGCCAGGAATAAATGAATATAGACTGACAAAGATGGCGAATGCTCGTCTCCAGTTACATATTAATAAGGGGTTGTTTGCTTTGCTACCGATAGAAGATTGTTTTTTTTTGTTTTTTTTTGTTTTTGAAAATTAATCAAACAAAATGAAGAGTAGGAACAAATGAAAAATGAATATTGAGAAAATATTGAAAAATTAAAAGTCTCAGAATAATTCAAAAGATTTTATATTGTCGAGGGGGTGGTTGATGATTCATAAAGAGCAATCAATGAGGTTGTCTTCTGCTTTTATTAACACGCTTTTATTAGCTTGACCTGTATGTATATATCAATGTGACGTTAGCTGAAAAATTAACAGGGGGAAAAGGGGCGAAATTTGGAAATTATAGCCCCCTTTGGTCCAAACTCATCCGAAATTTGTATACATTGTCTGTGGGCTCCTAGAAGGGTAAAAATACAAAAATTAACAAAAGTGGGGGGAAATCGGGAAAATATACTAGACTCTTGTCAAATTTAGTTTTATTTGTACCCATTTTAAGACTAAAAATTAAAAAAAAAAATATAGTTTAAAAAAACTAACTCTCTTTTGTCAGTAATGCACTAAAAAGTATAAAATAATGTAAAAATAAACTAAAAACCTAAAACCTTTTTTATGGCCAATAACTAAGTCAAAAAGCGTGGGGCACTTTGTACAAATTAATTAAAACTACCTACAGGCTTCCCAAAAAAGCGCCCCACGCTTTTTGACTTAGTTATTGGATATAAAAAAGTTTTTAGGTACACTATTTTATACTTTTTAGTATATTACTGACAAAAGGGTGTTTTTTTTTTTTTTTTAACTATAATTTTATGTTTTTAGATTAAAGTAACAAGACGTCCCACATTAGGTGGGATTGTCACACATTTGGGTTTCTAATTGTCCCACATCTAAAATGTCCCACATTGGAGAATATTTTGTCTTTTGGATTAAAAAAATTTATATATTTATTAATTATTATTTGTATTTTTAGAAAGTCGATGTTGGAATTTAGCGACACTAGAGCCCGTTTTGAAAGACCATTGTGATCCTTCTGATGTGGAATATACATGTATTGCTAGGCTACAGCAAAACCAGATGGTTAGCCTTACTGCCTTCAATTGAAAGAGTTCTAAAACTATATTCCCTTTTAAAATATTTTTCGTCTACTGATATCTATCGAAAAGTCATCTTTATCGCATTGCATAAAGTAAAAATGGAGAAATGGGTTTTTTGCAGGATAGTCATACTATTGACTGATTTGCTAGTTTAGTTGTCTAAATATCACAAGCTCCCATTATACGGGGTGTAGCTATTAAATTCCCGGACTGTGCTTAGAAACGTTGAAGACTATATTGCAAATGAAGTGCAATTTCTCCAATACTTGTGAGAAATTTTGTAACAACTTATCGCAAAATAATGAATTATTGAAAAAAGTTCATATTTCATCGGAAAAGTAAGAGTGATTATAGTTAATAGAGTAAAGGGTGTGTAGTTTCACAGTGAATGAAATAAAACTCAAAGAGGTTTATACAAACTCAATATATTTCGGATTATTAGTCCATCATCAGGAGTTTACAAGACAATACTAATAATAATTGAACGAGTGGTCGCCATTCTTGACATTCAAATCATGGTTACCAATATAACAAAATATAACATTCAAATCTTACACAAGAAAAACACCAATGAAAATTTAAAATTTAAAAAATTTAAAAAATTGTTTTACAAAGATTTTTCTTTTTTAATTATAAAATATATAAATGTAAATATAAGAAATCTAAGTAAATATGAATATTAATATAAATAAAAATTACAAGTATAAATATAAAGTCTTTTTAGAATTAAATTAGAAAGTAAAATTACAAATTTAAGTCATAGACACAAAATTAATTATAAATATCAGTTTACAAATAAGCCTAAATAACATATAGAGATGAAGAATTAAGATAAAATATAATAGGGATAAATTAGATGAGATAAATTACAATATACAACAATTTTTGTGGTTATCTCATATATCAAAATGTCATTTATTTCAAAGACTGAAGGCGCGTGATTTGAATTTAATTTTGATTGTAATTTGGGAAATAGTATATATTTGAGAGAGACTGAGGTTAAGTTTTTTAACAAAAATTAAAAAACTTAACCTCAGTCTCTCTCAAATATATACTATTTCCCAAATTACAATCAAAATTAAATTCAAATCACACGCCTTCAGTCTTTGAAATAAATGACATTTTGATATATGAGATAACCACAAAAATTGTTGTATATGTAATTTATCTCATCTAATTTATCCCTATTATATTTTATCTTAATTCTTCATCTCTATATGTTATTTAGGCTTATTTGTAAACTGATATTTATAATTAATTTTGTGTCTATGACTTAAATTTGTAATTTTACTTTCTAATTTAATTCTAAAAAGACTTTATATTTATACTTGTAATTTTTATTTATATTAATATTCATATTTACTTAGATTTCTTATATTTACATTTATATATTTTATAATTAAAAAAGAAAAATCTTTGTAAAACAATTTTTTAAATTTTTTAAATTTTAAATTTTCATTGGTGTTTTTCTTGTGTAAGATTTGAATGTTATATTTTGTTATATTAGTAACCATGATTTGAATGTCAAGAATGGCGACCACTCGTTCAATATATTAGTATTGTCTTGTAAACTCCTGATGATGGACTAATAATCCGAAATATATTGAGTTTGTATAAACCTCTTTGAGTTTTATTTCATTCACTGTGAAACTACACACCCTTTACTCTATTAACTAACATCATGTTTCACCTAAAACCTACACCACTTTCCATAAGTAAAAGAGTGATTATATCTTTATTTGTTATGTTGATGTTTTAATTTTATCTATGACTGCTCTTATTTCATTTTGGTTTACATTTACAATAGATATACAGGGTGGACCATCTACATGTGACCCATTTGTTTCTGAAATAAAAATTTAAAGAAAAACGAATCGATTTTTTCTTTGCATTAGGCATTTATTTTGGTTCAAGTAAATACATATCGAATGTGATTTGTTTCAGGTGATCGCCTTTTACTCTGCCGATAATGGGCTCGTTTTGGGGGATTTTCACTCACTTTCTCGAGTGTTGCTCTTGGTATTTCACGTTCGATGTTGGTCTTAAGATGAACCAGAGTTTATGGCTTGTCGATGTACAATTTTGATTTCAAATATCCCCACAAATAAAATTCTAGCGGCGTTAAATCTGGCGAACGCGGTGGCCAGTCATAATCACCTTTATTTCGACCGTTGGTCCTCGAAGAATTACTGCCTAATCACACACTTTGCAGAAATGATACACCAGAGGAAGCCTTTTCGTGGATTAATTGTGGGTTTTCAGTGGCGTAATACTCGAGAAAGTGATTGAAAATGCTGAAAAACGAGCCCAATATGTCGCCAGAGCAAAAGGCGATCACCTGAACCAAAGCATATTCGAAAAGTAGCTGACATGTATTTTTCTGGACCAAAATAAATGCCTAATGCAAAGAAAAAATCGATTCGTTTTTCTTTAAATTTTTATTTCAGAAACAAATGGGTCACATGTAGATGGCCCACCCTGTATGATAATAAAATAATTATATACATACAGATTCATGTTCCACATCCCATTGTAAAGCATCTGGACACTTTATACTATACAGATTATATTTATATAGATTAATTTGCAGCAACGCTCAGAAAATGCTGCCGATAGGGAGCGCTGATGTCGTCGGTATATTTGCGGCAAATTTGAAATATAATTGTAATTTGAACTCGAATTTTTGTAATGAAAGACTCCAATTGATTTTAAATTAAGAAATATTAAATATATTGATAATTATTCCTCCCCCCCCTCACCACTCAAAAATTAAATATTAAATTCGCTTTTCTTTGCGCTCAGAAGAAGAAATTAATCACATCTTATTTGATTTATATTTTATATATTATTTGTTTATTTTGTAATAATTTGCCACTTTTTTTTATAATTTTTTAAAAATCTAAATTTTGTTATTCTTATTTTTTGATTTTTACAAAATTCAACGACTTAAGACACGCATGCCCGAGTTTCTCATGGCAATACTGGATGGAGCAGCCTGTCATACAAACAACACCTGATCTCTTTTAAATATTTGCAGCCTTATATAGGATTATCGATCCCAAATTTAAAAAAATGATATAATATAATTCTCCTCCTCACGCGATCCCACTTATTTAAATAAATCTATTTCCACACAAAAAAATATCACAATGCTGTAGATTATAGAAAAAAAAACACTTCCAGATTCATATCTAGAGCTTCATTTCTGTGGCTGTGTCAGAACGAAAATGAGGCGAAACTTTTAAGAGACTCTGTATTTTCGGGAGCTTACAAGTATACATTTGGAGTGTGGTTTTTTAAGAGGAATAAAATTTTTGGAAGGAGACGCTGCCCGCCAGGGCTTCCAGCCCGGAGGGCCGAGTTTCGAGGGCGTGCCGAAGGCACGCACGAAAAGCTCGTTTTATATAAAACCCTTAAAATTGTCAAGATCTCAAGGGAGGAATATAATACTTCCACATTTATCAATTATCATATAATGATATTTATTATAAGTGAAAGTAAAAAAAAGTAAAGTTTCGCCAAGTTTTGTGCTGACTACAGAGTCCGTTCCAATAAGTGATCCCTCGAGAATTGTCTTTCTCTAGAGCAATTATTACCTACAAAAGCAGAAGATGAGGGAGATAACTCCTTCGGGGGTTTGTTCTTCTGTCCAAACGTGACCTTTTCAAATCCCAAACGTATTTTTACCAGTTTTTTTTTTATTAAAGTCAATAATAAAATATAAAACTTGAAAAAGAATCAATAAAATTACTTTTTGTTCTTTTCTTAATTTGTTAAGGCAAGTTTTTTTTTACTTTTTTATTTTCAATAACTCAATAATACAAATGTAAGCTTTAGTTTGAAGAAAATGATTTTGAGATTTTTTGGAGCATGATTCAATGCATATTGTATGCATATTTTCTAACACATTAGGTATACTCTTGGCAACCTAAATTTACATAATACACAAAGAGAAACAAAGAGGTTGTCCTCTGCTTGATGCAAATAAAGATACACACATATATATCGAGATGATATATATATATATATATATATATATATTATTTATTTGTTTGAGACTATAGTTTCGAAGACTTGGACTTCATCATCAGTCTCTTTTAATTATAAATGTTGTTTTTCATGGAGTCAATATCGTATGGATATTGAAAATTTGATGTTCCTTCACTGATGGTCAGCTTAGAATTAAAAACATTCTTCTGGTTCACACTCAAATATAAACATATGTTTCCATTTTTCTTTGTTTGTCAATGGAACAGGCTGACAATGGAAGGGTGGGGGAGAGGGGGGGGTTGAAAAAAAACAAGAAACATTGACAAACAATGAAAAATGGAAACTTATGTTTATATTTGAGTGTGAACCAGAAGAATGTTTTTAATTCTAAGCTGACCATCAGTGAAGGAACATCAAATTTTCAATATCCATACGATATTGACTCCATGAAAAACAACATTTATAATTGAAAAAGACTGATGATGAAGACCAAGTCTTCGAAACTATAGTCTCAAACAAATAAATAATATATATATACAGATATATCATCTCGATATATATGTGTGTATGTTTATTTGCAACAAGCAGAGGACAACCTCTTTGTTTCTCTTTTGTGAATCAACAATTCTGCTACTCTAAGCAAAACAAAAACTTTTCAATTAAATTTACATAATAATCTATTATTATAATTTCCGTCCATAATTTTTATTAATTTGAAAGCTTTTAATAGGAAAATAAGGATAAGTTTTTTGTGTGACTTTTTTATTTATCAGCCAACGTTTCCTCGACTTTGACGACTTCTTCAAGGATTTTTGACTATTTGAGCTAAATAAATTACAAATTTGAAATTCCAAACCTATAAGGGCAGTCCATAAATTACGTCACACAGTAAGGGGTGGGGGCATCTCAGATTTGTGAGAAAATGTGACAGGGGGCCCGGGGATCTTAAAAATTGTAATGTCACAAAAGTCAAATTAAAAAATTAAAATTTTTTTCTCAAATATATTTTTGAGCAAGAAAGAAGTTAAATTTTAAGGTCAAAATCCAGATTTAAGTAGAAAATATTTTTTCATTGCATATCATAGGGCTCCATCTCCTCAGGAGTTGAACCCAAGCACTAACACGCTTGCCGGGCTTGTTAGTTCGATCCTGGAGAGAAAATACACCCTGAGATGAAATATTTAGTATTTAAGACAAGCTAAATGTTTTTTTAGATTTGAGGTTATTATTATTAGAGCCTGAAATTGTTTGAAAAATAAATCTAGACAAAAAATTGTAGAAAACAATTTTTAGCAAAAATACTTATATTTTTTTTCAAAAACCCTTTTTCTTAAAATTAAGGGTTATTCATTCCCTGAATTATTTGTTTGCTTACAAATATTTTATTATGATTTTTTCAACAAAGAGCAAAAATTTATACAATTTTCAAATTATAGTGATAATGTGACGTCACAGGGAGGGGGAAGGGGGAGCTCAATGCAAATGTGACACAGGAGGAGGGGGGTCAAAACAATATTGAAAATCATGGAACGTAATTTATGGACCGCCCTATAGTATAAATAAATTATATTAAAAAAAAAAACTAAAAAACATGCTTCTAAAAAGTACAAAATAATGTAGATAATAATCAAAAAGTTTTTTTTTAAATATAATTTATTTTTTTTACTTTTTAGTCTTAATTATTTTTATAGAGAAAAGTTTGCGGAATTCAACAAGTCATTTTTAAAACCTAATGAAATAAAACTTTAAATGTACCCTTCTATATTGAAAAAAAAATTAAACCGATACTGCAAATACTTTTTGTGTTGTGATTTTTTAAAATAAGTAAGTGACAGTGCCCCACCCTGTAGTATAAAAATCCAATAATTTCTCTAAATTCTTTTCGGTCCCTTGTTCTCTGAATCATGTCCACTTTCTTCATCTAGTGTTGTGTTGAGTGTTGTTGTTGTTGTTCTGTGTCGAGGGATGAACCATCACATCATCAGCACGAGGATCTTGATGCCAAGTGAATTGGCGTTGCATTTGGCAGCCGGCCCTGATCAAGTACCCTTGGACACGCCTATACTAGTATATTCCTTCCTTCCTGTTCCGCCTTTATGCGGGCGCTGCACTTGACACCATATCTACTCGAAACCGACCAATATTTTCCAATTTCAATATTCAACTTCAATCTTTTTGCAACAATAAAAAGCAAATCTGAAGATTCGATATTTTATTGTCTTTTTTTACTTTTACATTCATCTACTAGTCTATATAATAAAAATGAATTTCTGTTTCTTTGTAAGCGCAGATCTCTCAAATGCCTGGACCGATTTGGCTATTTTTTTTAATGTTCGTAATAGTCCAATTCCGGTTAATACGTAAAAAAAAATTGGAAAAGTTGCCCATAAAAATGGAAAATTCAGGAAAAACTAAAAAAATTCAGGTTAGCCAACATAGCTTGCCAAACAATAAAAGAACTAAACTAGCAAACTAAACATGTGTTGGCGGCCCTGTTTGTCAGATTTTTTGAGTGCCATTCATTCTTAATAGTTCTAACCACATTATCGTTGAAGAAGAATTTAATAATACAACAAAGATTTAAAAAAACTATCTAATTTTTTTTAAAGTACATTTAAAAACAAAAATTAAAAAAATAAACTTCAACGGATCGTTGCTAAACTTTATCCAAATTCATTGGAAATATTAATATGTTTATTTCTTTATTATTAATCAGATATCACTTGCAATTTGCAGTTCATGTTGACTTTAATTCAAAAATAATGATCGATTCTCATTTAAGAGTCGAGGAATAACCATTCTAAATTCGATTTTTGACGTTTCGGTTTTTATTGGTAGCCATTGCTAAAGACATGGAGGAATCGACTTAAAATCAAAAATAAAGATCGATTCTTATCAAATACTAGAGGAATAACCTTATTGCATTCTATTTTTGATGTTTTGACTATTAATGGCAACATCTACTGAAAACGTGGAAGAATCGACTTAAAATCAAAAAGACTAAATTCTTTTATGATAAACAACTCAAGCTTGAGAATAAGAGAATTTTTTAAAATAGATTGTATATAATTTTGTGTCTAGCAAAATGAATAATAATTGTAATTTTCAAGTCTTTTATCTATAATAATACCTACATATAATATAAATTTATTTTCCCCTTAATGATAACAAGTGGATTTTTAATACATTTTAAATATTTGTTTCATCTTATTTGTTATGAGTGTATATTGCAGTTAAATAGAATCTTAAATTATATCTATTTAAGACTTTATAATAAAACAATTATATTTATTCTCTGTAACTAATAAAACATCAATAAAGCAGCCACGTGGGGGTCCAAAGGGGCGAAGACCACTGGCTAGCAAAAGGCCCGCCGAAGGCGGGCTTGAAGCTAGTATTCTATAGAATATAATGGGAGAGTATTGCGATGGCCAGAGTCTGGGTCCTGACTATATGCGAGCTTGTATCTCAGAGATGAAAATAGTTAATTTCATTTTGTAACTTCTAGGTGGAAGAAATCATTGTCCTTAATAGTTGGAAACCGGATATAGTACATTAAACTGGAAATTGTGGTCCCCAGAGACCAAAAAGTGGTCCGAAATCCGTTGGTCAGTACCACCCTGCGTTTCGCAACCATAAGTCTCAGAGCTACGAAATTTGAAACTTAAGCTCGATATAGGCTACAAAGAGTACAGTTGGTTGAAATCAGAAAACCAGAAGCAGACATTTACATGAAAGATTTTTCGTTTTTTTTTTTATTTTCTTAAAAACGGCTCTAACGATTTTTTAAAAAAATAGTTAATTTATCAAGTGTCATGAGTTATTAGTTGTGTCAAATTTTTAATCCAATTAAAAAAGAGGAAGGGGTTGTAAATTAGGAGTGTCGGAAAATAAATATTTTAATCGTTCATATCTCGTCTTCGGAAAGTTGCAGAGCCTTGAAATTTGAAACTTAAGCTATCTTGAGGCTATAAGAAGTATAACAAGATTTTGGCTAAAATAGGAAAATAATGTACCCCCCCCTGCGTTTCGCAACCATAAGTCTCAGAAATAGGAAATTCAAAACTTAAGCTTGATATAGGCTAGAACGAGGGTTGAACTGCGACCTAAAATCGTGTACACCTACTTCCACTTTCATTTCCAAGTAGAAGAAAATAGATGACAATAGATTATCTAATGAATTCCAAAATAATTCCAAAGACGGTGTACAACTAATTACAATCGCGGTTCACCCCTCGGGCTAGAAGAAAGTACATCAAGCTTTTGGTTGAAATCGGAAGTGGACATTTTCATGAAAATTTTTTCACTTTTTTTTTATTTTCTCAAAAACGGCTAAAACGATTTTTTTAAAAATTAGTGTATTTATCAAGTGTTTTGAGAAAAAAAAAACGAAATAAAGGAAGGGGGTGTAAATTAGTACTGTCGCGATGACTTCAAATAAATGAAAATGCGAAAGTGATGGAACTTATGCGGCAATCCGCGAGATGGCGTAGGCATACAGAAGAGTCAGTCCGTCTGTCTGTCCTATCTTTTTATATTACTTCTATGAATATCCTTTGTTCTGACATAATACAACCTTATATTGCAACGTGTACATTCTCTTTATTAACTATTTATATTAAACATTAAATTACATCTCCTAAACGTGTGTTATATTCATTTATACCAATTCCGCTGGCGTATACTCGCTATCAGAAAGTCGTGTCGTGAACACACCAGTTGATTTTTATTCTCTCGCAGTGTGCACAAGCGATTAGATTATTCTCTCCAGACTTGATTGCGATGGAATTCGATTAGAGTCTCGGGTTGCATGAAAAACGAAAGATAGAGAGAGTGGGCCCCATAAATCGCAAGCTCTCTTTCAGAGTGGAAAAGAAAGAACATGCAGCAGCAACCCGAGACAACGGTTGTTTCGGTTTGCCCAGGGTTTATTTGCCACCATTAGTCTCAGTAAATGGCCGCTCGTAAAATCAACAAGTGACCATCCCGACGAAGGTAACGACAAAAATTCAATTAGAAACAACAGTAGCCCCTTTTTTCGGGGCAACAATCAGCAACTGTTCCGAAGGCAATTTTTTTTCTGCATTTGTCGACTCTCTGACATGAGATAAGACATCAGATTGTGGTTTTATAGCACCCACTTGTATTTATTTATTTTTTTATTATTAAATATATAAGACATAAAAATAAACAACGTGTATGATACACAAACAACAACAGCAATACTACATAGTACATCATTAAAGAAAAGAAAGAAGAATAACATCGCGGTTCTTTATAATAATATTTTGTTTAATATAAATAAAAAAAATAATAAAAAGGCAGTCACCGGCCATTTGTATATTAACACGAAACATTTCGTGCTACTTTCGGACCCCCATAATTCAAAAACTAATAGACCTACACACTTGAAATTTTGCATGTGAAATAAGGCACACTAAAACACCCAGAATCCGAAATTTTATGAATAAAACTATCATAATTCTTGAGCTATTAAGGTCTGAAAAGTGTCATTTTTAGTACTGACTACCTCACTGACATATCAAAAACCTAAAGTACTTCCACTTATCCTAGAATGCTGAAATTTGGCATACTGGTTGAGTTTGGGCTATAATTGAGGGGAAATATCGAAAAAGTGAAACTTTCCCTTTTTCAGGACCTAAAATGAAGGAGTGAAATTTATTATAGGCTTAATTAACATATAGTGAAAATACAATGAAGCTAGAATGCTGAAATTTGGCATACTGGTAAAGGTTGGCACAGTAATAAAGCAGAAAATTAAAAAATCTAAACTTTCCCTTCTTCGAGGACAGAAATGAAGGGGTGAAATTTATGAAAAACCGACCAAGTTTTTAACAGATATTTTATTAGAAATATTTAATAATTATTATTAATATACATGTTTAACAAAATTATAGGTATACATTTTTATATGGTTTGTTTATTAATGAAAACACATGATAAGCCCAGTACAAAATATAATACAACTTTTTTATTTTTAAAGTGAAACTTCTTTAGCGACATATCTGTTTGATTTTTTTTGTTACAATAAAGGGGAAATGACTAATTAGAGGGGAAATAATTTTTTTAAAACCCGCTAATATATGTAGTTCATGAAAAATATTTTAATTAATTAAAATTTTAAACCCACTAATATATTAATGACATATATAAAATTTATTAAAATTAGGAAATTTAAATTATTTCAATAACATTTACGGCTACAGAAGTTTCACTCCCCCGTGAGATTATGTGGATGAGGCTCCTATATATTATTTTATTTATTTTTTTCGAAAGGGGTCCTATATAATCATTAAATAAATGTTGACTAATATTACAAGAAAGTGAATTTTATAAAGTAAAAGAAATTATCCCATGTTTATATGTTTAATTTACAAGTAGATTGCTTGTAATGTTTGTGGAATATAGCTTAAAAGTAGAAAATTTTTTAAAAATATAGACATTTCTCTTAAAAGAAAATATAATTTCAATTTTAGGAAAAATTTTGCGTTTATATCTGAAAAAATTCATTTTCTTGTATCTAAGCTCTTTACTTTACCATACGAGATATGGTCAAGTATTCTAATCGCGGTAATGAAAAAAGTGTTTTGTTTTCATTCTTTTTTTTCAAAATATCTCAAAAACAGCTTAAACTATTTTGATTAAAAAAATTGGGCGAAACCAAGGGCATTTTGCACTACAAAAAAGCCCTTATAAGTGAACAACGAAAAAATTATATTTTTCGAGATAATAATTGTTTTGTCAAAATGTCTGTTAGTCTGTTAGTCTGTGCGTTACCAAATTTTGTGGACGAGCTAGTTAGAAAATTAGTGTGAATATCGAAACCAAATTTCACACGTAGTTTTGGTCCATTGAGATTAAGAGCTGATTAGATTTTGGTCCATATCGAGACAAAATTAAGCAGGGTGGAAGGGGGTTAAAAAGTTAAAAATCTAGGCCATTTGAGCAAACTCAACCAAATTTTGTATACATAATCAGTGGAACCCCAGAAGTCTAAAAATGCAAAAACTAACCGCCCAAAAGGGGGAGGGATGTAGGGCCAAAAAATGAAAATATAGGCCCTTGTACCAAACTCAGCCAAATTTTGTATACATAATCGGTGGGCCCACAGGAATCTATAAATGCAAAAACTAAGGGGGTCCACTACATGATTATAAATAATTTTATTAAATATTAAATATAAGTGGGGGGCCAGGTTGTATGGTAAAGTCAAGTGGATGGCCACATCAGAACACGTCAGCTTATTTAATATTATATCGATCTAATCTTAAATACATACCTAGCTATTTAAATAAAGCGTGGGTGGTTAAATTAAAATAGATTGAAAGAGAAGAAGAAAAATTAATAAGAAAAATTACCTTTTTGGATAATAATAAATTACTTCCAGGACAAATATTGATGGTAGAGAGCGAGAGAGATAAATGTCTTTATATGACTCAGCAATGGGCAGGAAATTAAGTTTTTTTGTTGAAGTATTTGTTTTACATCTGATTGCATCTTAAAATTCGACCGAGAGAGCCTGTCTATTAATATCACGGAAGTTGGGAGTTTTAAAAGGGGGATATCCCTCCAAGCAAAAAGAAAGCCAATCAAGGGAAAAGAATCTCAAGATCGGAAACTTTGAATATAAGTAGAAATATACAAGAAAAGTTTCCTATACTTTGTATATTCAAGAATCATTAAAAATAGAAATTGAACTTGGAGAGTGATCCTTTCTTGTATTTTTATCTATAATCGTAATAAAGTTGATTTCTGACCTTCGTCGTCGAGTGATCTCAATCTCCAAATAATTTTTATAAAAAAAATAAATAAAACCGACTTCAAAAAATTAAATCCAACAAATAAAATAATAATAACTTAAAAATAAATATAAAATCCACTAAAAGGTATAAAAAATTATCTTATTTAGTTACAACTAAACGACGAAATATTAACATGAAATTACTTTTTGAAGTCGGATCCAAACAAAGATTCAAATAAATAAATAAATAACTATTAAACAAATATTTCCTGTGATAATCTAAATTAGAGTAAGTATATATACAGGGTGGTGACTTGTGCCGACGCAGCATAGCGATTACCATGTTAATTTTTGAATGTGCATTTATTTGCTACTCTCAATTATTTTAGAGTTAAAGTTCTTATAGGTTTTTTCTAGAGAAAAAAATAATGAAAATGCCTTGTTTGTTTTAATAATTCCATGGCCTCAGTGATTTTTGTAAAAATACAATTATTTATAATGTTGATTATTACGGTTCTGAAATTTCAAAATTTGAAAACAAAAATATGTTCGGATTCAGTATTTTTTTCTCTACAAAAAACCTATAAGAACTTTAACTCTAAAATATTTAGGGAGCAAATAAATGCACATTCAAAAATTAACATTGTAATCGCTATGCTGCGTCGGCCAAGTCACCACCCTGTACATATACCGCGTGAGTTTTTTATCTTGAGACAGTCTTATAACTCAAAAAAAGTGCATTATATGAAAAAATATTTCAAATAAAAGTTTATTTATATCAAGAGGAAAACTAAACTACGCTATTGTTTGACGACCTAGAACAAACTTTCAAGGGTATTTCAAGGAGAACTTCTGTTTTTTAAATGGAAACTTATATATTTCTTTAGAGATCCTTAATTTAAAAAAAAATGAACAACTTTCATAAGAAATATTTTTTATTCGACGTCAAATAAATAAAATATTAAACCAATTAGATCTCAAAAAATAATCTTAATAATTATTTGACTTAATTATCAAATAATAAAGATTAAATAAATAACTATTATTTCGAAAATCACAACAATAAAATTAAGTGTTTATAATGATATTAAAACTTGAAGCTATTGGAGTTCAACCAGCAGTAGTCTCGCGATATATATCTTGCTTAAAAAGCGCGATCAAAACAATTAATATATTAATAAGAAATATTAATTATAAACTTGTATTATTTTATAAAAATTTCATGAATAAGTATTTTTTATTATATATTTCAACTCTTTTATAAACGTGTTTTGAATTTCAAATATATACATGAAATGAATGTATTTTTTAAAAGTATTTCCAAAATACGTATTTTGAATTTTATATTTCAACTCTTTTATAAAGGTTTTTTGTATTTCAAATACATGAAATGAATGTATTTTTTACAAGTATTTCCGAAATACGTATTATGTATTTGATATTTTAACCCTTCTATATAAAGGTTTTTTGTATTTCAAATACATGACATTAATTTATTTTTAAAAGTATTTTTTAAAATACGAATTTTGAATTTTATATTTCAACTCTTTTTATAAAGGTGTTTTGTATTTCAAATACATGAAATGAATGTATTTTTTACAAGTATTTCTGAAATACGTATTTTGTATTTTATATTTCAACTCTTTTATAAAAGTTTTTTGTATTTCAAATACATGAAATTAATTAATTTTTACAAATATTTCCGAAATACGTATTTTGTATTTTTATATTTCAACTCTTTTATAAAGGTGTTTTGTAGTATTTCAAATACATGAAATGAATGTATTTTACAAGTATTTCCGAAATACGTATTTTGTATTTTATATTTCAACTCTTTTATAAAGGTGTTTTGTAGTATTTCAAATACATGAAATGAATGTATTTTTTACAAGTATTTCCAAAATACGTATTATGTATTTGATATTTTAACCCTTCTATTAAGGTTTTTTGTATTTCAAATACATGAAATTAATGTATTTTTTAAAAGTATTTCCAAAATACGTATTTTGTATTTTATATTTCAAGTCTTTTATAAAGTTGTTTTGTATTTCAAATACATGAAATGAATGTATTTTTTACAAGTATTTCCGAAATACGTATTTTGTATTTGATATTTCAACTCTTTTATAAAGGTTTTTATATTTCAAATACATGAAATTAATTAATTTTTTAAAAGTATTTCCGAAATACGTATTTTTATTTGATATTTTAACCCTTTTATTAAGGTTTTTTGTATTTCAAATACATGAAATTAATGTATTTTTAAAAGTATTTCCAAAATACATATTTTGTATTTTATATTTCAAGTCTTTTATAAAGTTGTTTTGTATTTCAAATACATGAAATGAATGTATTTTTTACAAGTATTTCCGAAATACGTATTTTGTATTTGATATTTCAACTCTTTTATAAAGGTTTTTATATTTCAAATACATGAAATTAATTAATTTTTTAAAAGTATTTCCGAAATACGTATTTTTATTTGATATTTTAACCCTTCTATTAAGGTTTTTTGTATTTCAAATACATGAAATTAATGTATTTTTTTAAAAGTATTTCCAAAATACGTATTTTGTATTTTATATTTCAAGTCTTTTATAAAGTTGTTTTGTATTTCAAATACATGAAATGAATGTATTTTTTACAAGTATTTCCGAAATACGTATTTTTATTTGATATTTTAACCCTTTTATTAAGGTTTTTTCTATTTGAAATACATGAAATTAATGTATTTTTTAAAAGTATTTCCAAAATACGTATTTTGTATTTTATATTTCAAGTCTTTTATAAAGTTGTTTTGTATTTCAAATACATGAAATGAATGTATTTTTTACAAGTATTTCCGAAATACGTATTTTGTATTTGATATTTCAACTCTTTTATAAAGGTTTTTTATATTTCAAATACATGAAATTAATTAATTTTTTAAAAGTATTTCCGAAATACGTATTTTTATTTGATATTTTAACCCTTTTATTAAGGTTTTTTCTATTTGAAATACATGAAATTAATGTATTTTTTTAAAAGTATTTCCAAAATACGTATTTTGTATTTTATATTTCAAGTCTTTTATAAAGTTGTTTTGTATTTCAAATACATGAAATGAATGTATTTTTTACAAGTATTTCCGAAATACGTATTTTGTATTTGATATTTCAACTCTTTTATAAAGGTTTTTATATTTCAAATACATGAAATTAATTAATTTTTTAAAAGTATTTCCGAAATACGTATTTTTTATTTGATATTTTAACCCTTTTATTAAGGTTTTTTGTATTTCAAATACATGAAATTAATGTATTTTTTAAAAGTATTTCCAAAATACATATTTTGTATTTTTATATTTCAAGTCTTTTATAAAGTTGTTTTGTATTTCAAATACATGAAATGAATGTATTTTTTACAAGTATTTCCGAAATACGTATTTTGTATTTGATATTTCAACTCTTTTATAAAGGTTTTTTATATTTCAAATACATGAAATTAATTAATTTTTTAAAAGTATTTCCGAAATACGTATTTTTTATTTGATATTTTAACCCTTCTATTAAGGTTTTTTGTATTTCAAATACATGAAATTAATGTATTTTTTAAAAGTATTTCCAAAATACGTATTTTGTATTTTATATTTCAAGTCTTTTATAAAGTTGTTTTGTATTTCAAATACATGAAATGAATGTATTTTTTACAAGTATTTCCGAAATACGTATTTTGTATTTGATATTTCAACTCTTTTATAAAAGGTTTTTTATATTTCAAATACATGAAATTAATTAATTTTTTAAAAGTATTTCCGAAATACGTATTTTTATTTGATATTTTAACCCTTTTATTAAGGTTTTTCTATTTGAAATACATGAAATGAATATAATTTCTTTATTTTGTATTTCGCTACTACTTTTAAAGTATTTTTCCCAGCATGCTTATATTATAGTACCATATATAGTATTATTTGTTTCTGTATTTTCATTTTTTCTTTTTGTAAATGTGTGTAAATCTTCTCTTGTCTACTAATATAATCTGCCCAAATATATATAATTTGGAAAATAGTCGTATAGTATATGTATATTTGCATGTTTATCTGGCTGGTAATCATATGGGATATAGAATGAATCGTTTTGAGTTTACCATATAGCTAGCTAGCTCGTTGGGTTGACAAGCCTCGTTCGGCTTGAAATGCCCTTAGGGCGCCATTAAGGGGTAAGTGAACGCCAAAAGGCAAACGGGTGAAATGCTTTCCGTGTTAGCCAACCACCCCATCCCCCCACACCCGACGCCATTTTTTTCACCCCTAGCGAACACTCGAAAAATAAAAAAATAAAATAAAATGGTTGTGGGCACCACACGACCTTCTCATTAGTTTATACCTTATTTGAAATCATCGTACTAATTTTCTTAATTCAAATTACTTCAATTTGGGTTTCCCCAAAGCTTTAATTGAGAAAACCAGAAAAAGACGAAATTGCAAATTACCAAAAATCTTCAAGTAAACACGTACTTCCGGTTCTCCGATTTTAGTCAAAATCTTGAAGTATTTCTTCTAACTTCTAAATAGCTTAAGTTTCAAATTCCAAATCTCTGCGACTTGCCGAGACGAGATATGAACGATTAAGATCATCAATATTATTAGAATATTGTTTAGATGTAATATTTTTAAAGTAGGCAATATATCTCATAAAATTTCATATAATATATATTTTATTTGTTCTAATTAGAAATTCCCGATATATTTTATAAATTGTATTATATTAAACTGTTTTTTTGTTTGTGGGTTTTAAAAAGATTAAATTTAAATTTGTAGAAAAAATTCAATTAGAGTTTTCTTATACTTGGAATAAGAATAGCAAAAAGACAAAATAGTTCGGTAAACATATCCTCCTGGGACTAAAAGTTCACTTTTTATTAACCAGGACGCTTACTTGACCCCTCAGGTGTCTATGTTTCAAATTTCAAGTCAATCGTTTAAGCCGTTTAATCTAGAGGTCGGTGAACATAGAGAATCCTAAAACTATTATATAATAATTATGGAAAATTTTTTATATTTCTGAAGAAGGATCTATTTATTGTTTCTTTTGTAGATGATAAATGATGATTATACAGGGAGGATAAAAATAAATATTTTGAAGTTCTAGATACATCGCTTAAGTTAAATAGGATCCAGGAGTGAGCCATAAAGGACAAATGGTGTCCTCCCTGGTCAGTTGTTGGCTTCTAATGCTATTTCCGATAGAAACGAGGAGTTGGTCAACCTCTGTCTTAACTTAATGTCCACCTCCCCGTCCAGTGAGTAGAACAAATTCGATAAATTCAACAAATTTACTCAAAAAATACGAACTAGATGGATAACAAATACTTAAACTAAATTTTAATATACTAGAAAACAAAAAAATCTTTTTTTTTTAATAAATATTCGGATGAGAGATTCTTTTATTAGAATTTGATCATATAGTCTAAGATCCCGACTTATGTCTACATTCACATATCGAGTTTCCTAATAAAATTAATATTTTGATAATATAATGTTTTAATAAACAAAACTTGATAAGGTCGACATCCAATTTCCCTGCATAGCTATTTTTAATAAAAAAATTAAAGTTGTTAATTTTATTACATAAATATAGTTATCGAGTTTCTGGATAAATATATTACCAAGCGAGAGAAAAATATGTATATAAAATGCAAAAGTTGGGTAGCCAACTTTTTTCTCTGCATAAATCCAGGTAGACAGGGTATCAATAGGTAACTTCTAATTAGTATTTTGTAGTTATAGAGTTTCCTTTATTGTTGAAAATGTAGATAAATTTATTGCGAATTAATTAATTTATTTATTTTTATTTTATTTTATTTTTTATCAAAAATAGCTATGCAGGGAAATTGGATGTCGACCCCATCAAGTTTTATTTATTAATACATTATATTATCAAAATATTAATTTAATCAGGAAACTCGATAAGTGAAGGTCGATCTAAGTCGGGATCTGGTACTATCAAGGAAAATGAGTAAAAAGGACGTGGATAGAATAATCTCTCTTGTTTTAGAGCTATTAGGTGCAAGAATACCAAACAAGTCTAGACCGGTTTTACACTAATTTAGAGATTAATTTCGTAATTTCTTTTATTCTAATTACGGCCTTTTGGCTTTAAGCAAGAAATTAATATCAGATTAATCATTTTTTTTTTTTTTTTTTTTTAATGATATTGATCTGAGAAGGAGATACACCAGAAGGTCCATCCCCTAAAGGCCTGTATGGGTGGCCCCTCCATCGTGAAAAGAACAGAGTAGAAGGAAAAGAAGCCGGGATCACGAGCCAAATCTTAGAAAGTTAGATACAATCCAATATCTAATTTATTAAGTTTTTATGGGCTTCGAGCAGTGGTAAATTCTCCGCGCGATAAATTAGTTTAAATTTATCTCCCACTTAATTTTTATTACCCTATACTTACAGAAAAAATGTCTGGGTATAGCCGGGAATCGAACCCTAGACCTCCGGGTTGCCAGCCAGTTATGCTGACCATTACAGCAGGGAGGCAGACGATTTAAAATTAATATTTAATTAATATTATTTATTCATCGAAACTGGAAAAAGCGTCTTGAAAAAGGTTAATTTTTTCCTCAATTACTAATTGAGAGAATTTCTTATATTCTTCTTTTATCATAAATTCTGTTTTTTTTGATTTATTCTTGTTTTTTTCTTCTTCTATATTTAGTAAATTGGTTCCTATCAAAGTTTCAAATGACATATCAAGTTTTTTTTTATCCCCTTTGTTCTTTTTTGAAACATGGAATTTCTAAAAGAATGAATAAAATAAAAAAAAATATTTTTATTTTTTTTTATTTTACCTTTTCCAATGTGATTTATAAACTTTGAACACAAAACATAAAACAACAAAAAAAAAATCGAAATCTTATTTAAGTTTGTGATTTTCGTTTGGGCAATTGTTTGGTGGTGGTGGTGGGGGTGGGGGTGGTTCGATTTTGCTTGTTATCACATTTGACAGATGTTTCCTTTTTTTTTTTTTTCAACCCTCTCTCCGCCACCACCCCAAGAGGGTTTCTTACTTATTTCTTTCGCATTAGTGAAACAATTCCACAACTTTAAACAGATTTATATTTGCAAGGATTTTTTTATGGTTTCTTCGATTATATTATTCAAACTGAGAAGCCTGGATATTCGGCAGAGCGTTCTGAATCTCACAACTACTTAATAGGGTGGGTCGAAAAAACTGAAATATTTTTTCCAAAACCCTTTAGTGCGGAAAAGTTGCCTATTGTAATAAGAAGAAAAACGGCATAAAAATAAGCTAACGTGTTCTGATGTGGCCATCCACTTGACTTTACCATACAACCTGGCCCCTAAAATTATTTATAATCATGTAGGGGTGGTTTAGTTTTTCCATTTTTATACTTCTGGGGTCCCACTTATTATGTATACAAAATTTGGTTGAGTTTGGTAAATGGCCAAGATTTTCATTTTTTGACCCTACATCCCCCCCCCCCCCCATTTCGGGAGGTTAGTTTTTGCATTTTTATACTTCTGGGGTCCCACTGATTATGTATACAAAATTTGGTTGAGTTTGGTAAATGGCCAAGATTTTCATTTTTTGACCCTCCCCCCCCCCATTTCGGGAGGTTAGTTTTTGCATTTTTAGACTTCTGGGGTCCCACTGATTATGTATACAAAATTTGGTTGAGTTTGGTAAATGGCCAAGATTTTCATTTTTTGACCCTATACAACCCCCCCTCCATTTCGGGAGGTTAGTTTTTGCATTTTTAGACTTCTGGGGGTCCACTGATTATGTATACAAAATTTGGTTGAGTTTACTCAAATGGCCTAGATTTTTAATTTTTAACCCTCCCTCCAGCCCCCTTAATTTTGGGTCGATATGCACTAAAATCTAATCAGATCTTAATCTCAATGGACCAAAACTACGTGTGAAATTTGGTTTAGATATTCATACTAGTTTGTGAGCTAGCTCGTCCACAAAAATTTGGTAACGCACAGACTAACAGACTAACTAACAGACATTTTGACAAAACAATTATTATCTCAAAAAATATAATTTTTTTGATGTTTACTCATTAGAGCTTTTTTGTTGAGCGAAATGCCATGGTTTCGCTCAATTTTTTTAATCAAAATAATTTTAGCTGTTTTTGAGATATTTCGGAAAAAAGGAGGAAAAATACCACTTTTTTCATGCACGATTACAATACTTGACCATACCCTATATGGTAAAGTAAAAATTAAAATCGGTTAACATCTCCCTTTATGAAAAATTGCAAAAATTACGATATTTTAAAATTTTTTCAATTAGTAAAAAATTTGTAAAATAAACACACTAGTTTTTTATGCTTGTATTATGCTTTAAATAACCTAAATAAATTAAAATTCTATTTTTTCTAAGATGTTGCCCGAACGTAAAAAAGTATTTTATTGATCAGAATTTAATTTATTTAGGTTATTTAAACCTTAAAACAAGAATACAAAACTAGTGTGTTTATTTTAAAAAATTTCAACATAGAAAAAAAATTACAAAAAATTGTGATTTTTGTAATTTTTCATAAATTTAAAGTTTGATTCGAAAGCGGAAGATTTTAACCGATTTTAATTTTATTTTAAGCTTTATTTCTTCTTATTACAATTAGCAACTTTTCCACATTAAACCGTTTTCGAAAAAAAAATTTCAATTTTTCGACCCACCCTACTACTCAACACTGCTCTTATTTAAGTCGCAAAATTAATTAATTAAAATAACAAATAATAAAAAATTATTTACACGAAAATCCTAATGAAATTGCGATTTTAGAGAATTTATTTTTTTATTTTAGCCCATCATAGTTTGAGTATTTGAAAAATTGTTTGAAATAAAAGTTTTCAAAGAATTTAGGGTGAGGGAGGGGGGGGGGGTACAAAATTTAATTCAAAATCAACATTTCGTCTTTCTATTGAGACATTTTTAAGCTCTTGAAATTGATTATTTCACGTTGGATTCAGTGGCGAGCGGTGACATTTTAACCAGGAGATGCTGTCAAAAAAATACAACCCTTAAATTTTTAAATTTTTATTTTATTTTTCTTTCTTTTTAGTAAAATTCATCAATAAACGCATAATTTTTCATTATTATTCAAATTTAACATAATATTTTTTTTATAACACGGTATGAAAATACTCTTGACTTTTTGAAATTTTAGGAATGCGAAACACGCCACTGGTTGAACTCAATAATCATTTTTTTTGTTTTTTTTTGAACAAATCTTACATAAATTTCTGAATAAGATTATTATGAAACACTTCAATAATCTAGCAAACATTTACTAAGTCTTAAAATTAACCACCATAATCAAATTTCACGTTATTTAGTTACAGTAATTATGCAAAAATTGTAATGTATTAATTAGAAAATGTATTTTTTTTTATTTTAGCGGTTCATAATTTTACTATTTTCAAAAATTGTTTAAAATAAAAAGCTTTCAGGGACTTTAGATTTGTGGGGAAAAATTGAAACAAAAATTAATTTAAAAGCAACGTATCATCTCTTTATTAAAATATTTTCCAGCTTTCTATCCTATATTTCTTTTTGGAAACAAACATATTTTCATGTTTTCATGATTATAAAATTGCTTGAAACCCGACTCCCTGAATACCTTCGACTCCAATCCAATCATTGTATAGTTCTTCTTTTCTTTCTAGATTGAAAGAGAATCAATCAATATTGTCGTATGTTCTTATAAAATTGAAATCGCCTGTAGGGTAGGCAACCAGGAGCGAAGCAGCAGCAAATGCGCCCTCTTGAGAAATAAATTCTAATTATTATTCTAAAATCATTTAAAAATCACTTTATTCTATAGAAATCGATTAAAATCTTTTTCAATTTTTATTTTTACTTTATTAGTTGTCAAAAAAATTGTCAAATTTCTAAAATTTGAAACTAGTCTACTATAAGTTTTGAAAAAGCTTTTCAAAAAGCTTTTACTTATTCTATTAATATCTAAATAAATAATTTATTAATTTTTTTTAGTGTTAGGCAATTCGATCTGTCAGGGTCTCATCTTCGGGTAATTTTAATTTTATAGGTTTTTTCTTAATTAAGAAAATTATTCACTGGTGGGTGTGTCAATAAAATTTTTTAATTACTTTTTTCAATTTCCTTTTATTAATTAATTGTTTTTTTTTATTATTATTTTTAAAACCCACTAGTGGATGATTAGAAATGATATTATATTTTCAAATTAATAAATTTAATTAATTAAAGGAGGGAAGATGGTGATGAGAATAATGGAATTGGAATAATTATCGGAAAAGAGGTTTTTTATTTAATTAGGTTTTTCCTCTTATTAAAAACAAGGACTAAAAAGATGATCAAGGACAGTCGATAGTGGAGAAGTAATCTCCGAAGTCGAAGCTCAAATACAATGTATACATTAATTTATGTAAAATAATTGGTTCAATTAATTAATTAAAAGATGGTAGGATAATCGGAAAAGAGGTTTTTTATTTAATTAGTTTTTTCCTCTTATTAAAAACAAGGATTAAAAAGATGTTGGCAAGCTCAAGAAGATCAAGGTACAGTCGATGGTGGGGAAGTAATCTCCGAAGTCGAAGCTCAAATACAATGTATACATTAATTCATGTAAAATAATTGGTTCAATAAAATTAATTAATTAAATATATTTTCTATTTGATGATGGGGTTGATAAGAGACCCCCGAATAGTTCACCACAAATAATATTATATATTAAAATTAGGAAATTTAATTAATCAGGGGTATAGGTATTCTCTATTGAAAACGAAGTGGTAGAACAACGCTGAATTGATGTAAAGGATGTCCAGCGATAATTAAAATTTCTGAATTATTTGAACGTCATTTTCATCTTCATAAAAAACCTGACAGTTCTAAAAATCGCGCCTCTCTTTCTTTAGGACTTAAAAGGTTCAGCAAAGGAACTTAGTATAATTTAATATTATTATTGATTGCAATTAAGTTCAAAACGTTGTGAAATTAGATGTCTTGATAATGATCGGAGGTGGTAAAAACATTGGGAAAAAAATAAATTTAATTTAATTTTGGCTGCAAATAATAATCGAGCATTTTTACCTGAATGTAAGATTAACAATAATATTAATATATCGCTTTTAACTAAAGTAAAAAATTTCCGAGCAACACTCGGTACGCCAGATATTTACATTTTAAAAAGGATGAAACAGATCATTTGTTATTTCAGTAATGAATTAAACAAGGAAAGGAGTTTGGGTGAATCCTATTGTCTGAATCTTCTGTCCTGAGGGTTAAATGGGCGCCATTGGGCCCTTCAACCCTTTCTCCATCTGCATGAAATTACATTTACTGGCCCCTTAAGGGCTACAAGACAGTGACCATTCAGCTAGAATTTAGTCCACTAGCTGTGATTACATTATTCCATATTCCTGCTGTTTCAGAGAACAAAAACAGATAGGTCTATAAAATATTTAAATTTTTCCAAATATATTATATGGTTTTTATTAAAGAGAGAAGACTATGAAAATAAAATTTATTATAATATATGATTCGTGTAACATCAATTTTTAAATTTTAAATAAAAGTTTTCATCTATATGGGAGAAATATTGTAACAAAAACTAATTCAAAAGCAACGTTTCGGCTTTTTCAAGCTCTTAAATTAATTGGATTCAATAATTAATATTTTTTCGTTTAAATATTACATATACAGTAAAACCTGGATAAGCAAGAAACCTTTATTACTGAAACTTTTTGTCAGGTCCGGCACCTTCAAAACCGAAAAACCTCTTTAACTGAGACATTCCTTGGCTATGAGTATATCAATGTGTGTATTAAGTATGTTCTTATCTTCCGTGACGTGTTTATCTATAAATTAGTCTTATCTTTCCATTTTCTATTCTGTCGTTTCGCATTTGATTACTTTCATATTCAGTATCGTTTGTCAGCTTATTCAAAAATGTCAAAAATAGAATTAAATTGCTTAAACAGCTTCTCAAAACAACTCAATATTGATAATTTTTGTGGTAAGAATAGTTGAATGGTTGGTTAGACGGGTTTAAAAAAAGAAACGACGTAGTTTTTAAAAAAATTATTTTGACGATAACGTGTGCACAGATTTACCAGATCTATTAGGTGATTATTGTTCAAATTTCCGAATAAGATTGTCACAAAACATTTCCATAATCTAGTAAGCATTTATTCAATTATCTAGCAATTTTATTTATTTATTTGTTTACAATGAATACAAATATAGGACCTTGGGTCCCACCTAGTGTTGTACATCACTTAAGTTACTATAAGGTGAAAACTTGACAAAATTGGCAAAAAATAGTTTATATCAATAAAAAAAAATTGGTAACGCACGTATTAACCAACATATTAACGTACTAACTAACACATATTTTGTGAAAACAGTCATTTATAATTTTTTCGATGTTCACTTATTAGAGGGATTTTTTGTAGACCAAAACGCTATGGTTTCGCTCAATTTCTTTCATCAAAATAGCTTCAGCCGTTTTTGAGATATTTCGAAAAAACGAAGCAAAAATGGTAAAGTAAAAATTTAGAGTAAGTAAAAAGTAGAGAAATATTAAAGGACATTAAAGGAAATAAGAATAAGGAATATCAGTTATTAGGAAATTGGGAACCATAAAGAAAGAAGACCGCCAAGAGACAGGTTTGGATGAAATTTGGCTAGAAGTTCATTACAAAGCCTTGCACCAGACAATTTGAAGGAATGAAAGAAATGCTTTGTTTTATGGTGCACCTGCACTAGCAGTTGTCTTCAATAGATTATCTAAATATGAAGGGGCAATTGAATTTATCAAAATTTAATAGCTTATAAATAAGCAAGCAACGTCGCCAAGCGTGAAATTGAGAGAGATGGGTGTTTAGAATCAGTTTATTATCTTGATCATTTTTATAAAATTAAGAAGGATAAGTGAAAAGCGTGTAGTATACACACATGTTTGTTTTATTTTTGAAGTGAAACTTCTTTAGCGACGTATCTGTTTGTTTTTTTGTTACATTAAAGGAGAAATAATATTTTTTTAAAACCCACAAATAGTTTATGACAAATAAAATTAGGAAATTTAAATTATTATTTTAAAACCCATTAATAGTTCATTACAAATAATTTTGAATAAAATTAGGAAATTTAAATTATTTAGTTGTAGATGTTATTTGTATATAACCTTTTTAAGCTTAATAGATATGTCATTGGAGTGTGATTTTTTAAGGGGCGGGGGTAAATTTTTTTGCTATTGCTAAAGAAGTTTCGCTTACCTCGTGAGCTTACGTGGATGAGGCCCACACATATATTTTTTTTTTTTTATATTTCATAGCTTAGAAAACAAGTCGTTGATTTTCTCAGCTAATAAAAATTCTCAGTTATTTCTATTTTTGAAATTCTTTTTTCCATTTCGATGATATTTTATTTATATATATTTTCATCCATCTTTCAATATTGACCTGATTACGCCGGAGAATCCGCCTTTCAAAATAACCATCCACCCGGCCAAGAACCCAACAGAAATATTTCATATATATTTTAAAAGTAAGAAATAAAACCTATGACGTCACAAGAAAACAAAAACCACCTCATAGGACTTGTTTGGGAGTGCATTTTTTGATCTAATCGAACCGACTTATAGAACCGAACATGTAAAATTTTCTATAAGTAAAAATTTAGGAATTTTAGACAAATAAACAATTCTCATTTTTCATGTGACGTCACAGTCTCTATTGTGAAGTTAGCCATATATATATATATATTTATTCATATATACATCAGTAGCATAAGGTCCATGGAATCTGTGGATGCTGCACATCCCTAAAATCTCAAAACGTCAATAGTATTTTCATAGCATGTCATAAAATACAATGAATTTTACCCATAGGAGCGAAAAATAAAATAAAATTTTAAAAATTGAAGAGTTCTTTTTTGGACAACATCCTCTGGTTGAAATGTCACCGCCCAACACTGTTTTAAATATATTTATAGGATAATTCCAAAATTAGTTCGAGTTTAGGGATCTCGCTTTTACTATAATAGATAGAGCATAGGTTTAAATTCGATAATATTTTTAATTTCTGAGCTGTTCAATAATATGAAAAAAAATTTATCATATTATATCATTGGATTAAAAGAAAAAAAATTATTGACCCCGAAATTAAAAAATTGCCTCCCATGAGAAATAATGATGTTAGTACTTAAATTATATGAAATAATCACGTTATTATCATAAATTTAATAAGTTATTAATAAAAAGAATAACAAGTTGCTGTGAAAAAGTATTTTCAGATTTGTAAAATATTTGTTAGTAATACAAAAGTTAGAAGTCAAAGTATAATTGATAATTTTTCTATTTTTTGGATTTTTCTAGAAAACAGTTAAATTTTAATCATTTTTTTTTCATATTATTAAACAACTACGAAATTAGAAACTTTGTTGAATTTAAACCTATGCACTATCTATTATACTATTGGTAACTGGAAATTGCAGATACGCCAACTGGCGGTGAAAGCTTGAACTAACTCAATTGGGTCTTCTGACAGCTGATTGATTAGTGTTTAAATGACATATAAAGAAAAACAAAACCTACTTATTAAATAAATATAAGTTTAATGTTCTTTAATTTGTGACAGCCACCCTATTGCGTTAGTTTCAATTTCTACCAATTGGCGGCAACACCGTACTTACTATTTACCAATAGAGGGTTCCCTATATCTATATGTCTCCGCCTTCTAAACGAATTCAATTATATAAAAATATACATTTTTAAGTTATTTTTATTTATAAATATATTTATTAATTTATATGCTAAAAATATAATTTCCATTCATTCGTTTCTCGATAATCCTAGTATAAACATCGTCTCTCTATATTTTTTATTACCATCGTTCCTCGCAAAGTGAACTAAGTGAATCTTTCGCGTGTGAAATAAAGGTGAATAAACAATTCTGAGCTCAAAAGAGTGTAGAAAAATTGGATCGCGGCCGCGTCAAGAATAGCACCGGGAATTTCTTTCTACAGAGTTCATGCCAGTCAAGAGTAATTTCGAGAAACAATTACCATCTTCAGTAAGTGAAATTAAACTTCGTAACCCTATATCTTTCCCTCATCCCCGACGCAACACTATATTTGAACTCATTTTTGAATCACCGTTTATATAAAAAAAAAATCATATCGATAAAAAGGAGATCAATTAGTTGGCAAAATCTCCGCATTTGGCGTCGTCGTCTTTTGGGAACGTTTCCTTTTTCTTCTATATGACTATATGGTGGATTTTCCATATGCAAACAGTGCGAATTCTTATTTCCCCCGCCCATGTTAAATAACCAAAAGAGTTTAAGGCTATTTGCTCTTCCTTCCAGGTTGGGACACACACACACAACCCTGCGAGTTTCTTGTTTCGTAAAAAAAGAATGAAGCGGAATTCCGTATGCGATTTCAAATAAAAATTCCTTTTCGCTTTTTTTTTATCATCCTCACAGAGACTCACTCACTCACCTTTGAACCAAAAGACAATAAAAATTCTTCTTCTCGGACTCCTTGTTCAATATAACGAGCCTTCCTTTTTTTTTAAAGTTTATTAGCTAAATTTACTTCAAATGACATTTTCAATTTATTCGAAAAAAATATATATATAATATTCTATAAAGAATTCAATCAAATTACAAACTACATACGTAATAATCGAATGACGAAATAAAGATAATTTAAAAATTAAACAATGAAATTCAAATTAAATAATTACTAACCTTAATTTTTAAATCAAAATATTATATATTTTCAAATAAACGACAATTCTTTAAAAAGTTACGTATTATATTATATTTATATTTACTAATTAATAATTGAAAATTAATTATCATTTGTTTTGTGAATGTTTTAACAATGAAATAAATATTGACAATATATTAAGGGATTCCAATTAAATAATAAATTCATTTCTGATTGGTTAATTGTTTTAGTTACATACTAAATAAACTATAATAGATTTCAAAAAAATATATATATTTAGCGTTTTATTATAGTTTGTCATCTAATCGAAACACACATTGGTGACTTAAGATTAAATAATGAGATTTACACAAAAAACCGCCTTTATATGTGTATCAAAACATTAAAAATAAGATATTTTCAAATAAATGATATCTTCTTTATATTTATTATGTTTTAATTTATTAATTAAAATTTGAAATTTACTTAAATCGAATATTAGTTTATTTTGTGAATGTTAGCAATTAAATAAATATTGTTAATAATTTAATAGTAATTTTATTGTTTTTTAATTGTAGTTTAATTCTTTTTCTATTGATATATAGTATGAACTTTTTAATGGGTGGAGGTCCCCACACAGGGGATTCTTTTTGCTAGCCTCCACCATTTTTGGTAGATAGTTTTGCATTTTTAGTCTTCTGGGGGCCTACAGATTATGTATACAAATTTTGGTTGAAGGAGCAAAATTTTCATTTTTTGAGCCCCCCCCCTATGGAAGGGTTTTTGGGGAATTTTTTTAAAACAAAAATTTCAAAAATCACATACTCTACACCTTTACTTTTGACAGAATTTGCCGTCATAGGTGTTATTATTGCCGAGTATAGGTGTTATTTTATCATTTCCATTATTGATCCCTCCCCCCCCCAAACCCTCTTTTGGGGCCAAAATATTAAAATATTCTATAGTTTAGATTTTAAATTAGTAGATATTTGTTCCAAATACAAAATTTCAAAAGAATATCTCCAGCCAGTTTATATGCCAAGTAATAATGAAATTGCGCGGACGGACAGACAAACAGACAGACAAGATTTTTTTCGAAGGTGTTTTCTTTGTTTAACTTGTAAACTCCTGATGATGGACTAATAATCCAAAATATATTGAGTTTGTATAAACCTCTTTGAGTTTTATTTCATTCACTGTGAAACTACACACCCTTTACTCTATTAACTAACATCATGTTCCACCTAAAACCTACACCACTTTCCATAAGTAAAAGTGTTTTCTTTGATAATTTTGCTTGAAACAAAATTTAAGGCGATTAGGACCAATGTACAGACAAAACCTTTAATTAATTATATATATATATATATGTATATATCAGTGGCGGTTGGTGACTTTTCAACAATGGAATGCTGTCCAAAAAAGTAGGCATTCTTTATTTTTGAAATTGTATTTTAATCTTTGCTTTTTTTTTGAAAATTTCATCGAATATAGAATCATTTTCGTTATTTTTCAAATTTAACATTAGATTTTTTCCGCCCAAATGGATACTATTTGTGAGTAAGGGTTGGAGTCAGAAATTAATTCTTGTGACTTCAACTCCATACTCCCTGAGATGGAAATGGACCATCTTCCACAATGAATCATAAGAAAATCTTCAATTTCTACTAATTGTCTTGTCTATAGCGCTCTTAGTTATTTCCGATCTTACATATATTGAGAGTTGTTAGAAAAGGATTATTCCAGAGATTCCCTAATCATCTTTATTTATTCCTTTTTTGAATTATTTCTATTTTAATAGTTCCTCAGAGAGAACAATTTTTATTCGAGTAAAACTCGTCTGAACTTGCCATTGACATGCTTGAACTGAAAGATACACGAGGCAGGGAGTTCAAACCTTCTATCCGCGCCCTTTTCCGAAAAATCCTTCATATTAATTTCCCATTGAAACTATGCAACAATTTTATTTCATTTCGAGAACCAATATTACTTTTCAAAACAAAAATATTTTAAATAACGAATAATAATTTGAAAATTTAAAGATCCTCTTGACATTTTGAAGTCGACCTTATATATTTATGAAAAAATAATTTTTAAGAAAAAAATAAAACCGACTTCAAAAAATCAAATGCAACAAATAAAATACACTAAAAGGTATAAAATAATTATTATCTTATTTAGTTACAACTAAACGACGAAATATTAACATGAAATTACTTTTTGAAGTCGGTGCCAAACATATACCTTTTATGAATAGCACTCGACGGATATTACTTAGTACGTTTGGCGGGTACGCTCTCTTATAGTTTGTTTGGCACCGACTTCAAAAAATATTTCGTCGTTTAGTTGTAACTAAATAAGATAATAATTATTTTATACCTTTTAGTGTATTTTATTTGTTGCATTTAATTTTTTGAAGTCGGTTTTATTTTTTCTTAAATATTATTTTTATTTTTCTCTTTTTAGTGATGTTATTAATAGTCTTCAGAACTTGACCAAATTAATATGGTCCCTAAGATACCCCCTTTCCAATAAAAAAAAATCATCGGAATCGGTTCATAAACATAAAAGTTAGGTCTGTCCAAACCTAACAAAAAAGGTCTAATACCAATGAAAAAAGATGGGACCAATCGGAAGCTAGACTGAACCCAATGCAATTTTTTTTTCAAAATCGGTTCACAATTGGCGGAGATATGAGGTAACATAGGCACAAAAAACAAACAAATCAGTCGAATAGAGAACCCCTCCTTTTTTGAAGTCGGTTAAAAATACTCTTAATGTTTGAAATTCTAGAGATGCGCCGCATCCACAGCATCCATGGACAGCACGCCACTGGTATATAGATAAGATATATACAATTTCTGCGCTAGTTTATTAAGATTTGATTTCCGATTTTTTTCAGGAGGAAGTAAAACTTTAAGATAAAGTATAATAAATATAAATGGATTAAGCCTGGAATGGTGTTGACAAAAACAAAAAGTCCATTTCATTCTAAAGATTTATCTTAATATAGGAATAGAACGGTGGGAGTGGGGGGTGGGGGGAATAAGCCATATCGTATTTCTGGGCGTAATCCTCTATTTTTTGACCATTTCCCACCGGCCAAGTGAAATATCTTCTTCAAATAAAGAAGAGAGAGATAGTATGAAAGAAAGAAAAAACAAGGAAACATTATATCAATTGGCTATTATTTTGGTAAGCCTTTGTAAACAATGATTTTCGGCAAAACGACGATTGTTTTTGTTCTAAAATGGGCGAATATTGAAAATCCATAAGTCAACAGTTGAATGGGTTGGTTCTTCGCTTCCGACATTGTCTCTTGTCAGAATAAACAGAAAACCCGTACGCTTTGCAAACACATATCCACCTCGCTCAAGGGGAATTCAAAAAAACGTTATCTTTTCTTTCGCTTACGTGTTTTTTTTTTTTTTTTTTTTTTTTAGGTCCAATTTTCTCTTCTTGTTATTTTCCCATTTAACTATGAAAAAATAAACTATCCGATAACAAAAAAAACTATAATAATTTTTATAAAAAAAAATAAAACTGATTTCAAAAAAATTAAATGCAACAAATAAAATAATAATAACATAAAAATAAAATAAAATCCACTAAAAGGTATAAAATAATTATCTTAGTTAGTTACAACTAAAGGACCAAATATTAACATGAAATTACTATTTGAAGTCGGTGCCAAACAAATTATACTTATAAGCGAGCGTACCCGCCAAACGCACTAAGTAAGATCCGTCGAGTGCGATTCATAAAATGAATTTGTTTGGCACCGACTTCAAAAAGTGATTTCATGTTGATATTTCGTCGTTTCGTTGTAACTAAATTAGATAATTATTTTATACCTTTTAGTGTATTTTATTTTATTTTTAAGTTATTATTATTTTATTTGTTGCATTTAATTTTTTTGAAGTCGGTTTTTTTTTTTTTTTATAAAAATTATTTTTATTTTTATCTTTTTAGTGATGTTATTAATAGTGACTTAATATATTACCTTGCATGCATCTCGTAAAAGAAAGCGTCGGGCGAATGAATCAGAAATTGATAATAAAATTCAATTCATAAATATAGAAATTCTCTCGAAACGTTTGCGGGTTTTAAATGAATGTTTTAAAAAATTTTTATAAAAGATTTTATTTATTATAATTTCGATTATTTGGTCATAAGAATTGGAGATTTACGTTATTTCGTCATTGATCATATATTCAGAACTTGACCAAATTAATATGGTACCACCTCTTTCCAATAAAAAAGAATCATCGAAATCGGTTCATAAACAAAGAAGTTAGGCCTGAACAAACCTAACAAAAAAAGTCTAATACCAATGAAAAAAACGGGACCAATTGGAAGCTAGACTGAATCCAATGCAAAATAAATCATCAAAATCGGTTCACAATTGGCGGAGATATCAGGTAACAAAGACACAAAAAAAAATTCAGTCGAATTGAGAACCTCCTCCTTTTTTGAACTCGGTTAAAAAGTAGAGGCATTTGACTATTTATTACTTGACCATACATGTGTAATCGTGTTATTTGAAATATCTCAAAAACGGCTGAAATTAAAATAATGAAATTTTCAAAATAAAAAAAAGCTCAGAAAATTAGAATTTTCTTTGAAAGAGTCCTATAATATAAAAAATTTTTAAGAAAAAAATAAAAACCGACTTCAAAAAATTAAGTGCAACAAATATAAAAATACACTAAAAGGTATAAAATAATTATTATCTTATTTAGTTACAACTAAACGACGAAATATTAACACGAAATTACTTTTTAAAGTCGGTGCCAAACAAACTATACCTATAAGCGAGCGTACCCGCCAAACGTACTAAGTAAGATCCATAAAAGGTATATGTTTGGCACCAACTTCAAAAAGTAATTTCGTGTTAATATTTCGTCGTTTAGTTGTAACTAAATAAGATAATAATTATTTTATACCTTTTAGTGTATTTTTATATTTGTTGCACTTAATTTTTTGAAGTCGGTTTTTATTTTTTTCTTAAAAATTTTTATTTTTTCTTTTTAGTGATGTTATTAATAGTGATTATATCATCAGAACTTGACCAAATTAATATGACACCATCCCTAAGACACCCCTTTCGGATAAAAAAAGAACCATCGAAATCGGTTCATAAACAAAGAGGTTAGGTCTAAACAAACCTAAACAAACCTAATAAAAAAGGTCTAATACCTATGAAAAAAAATCGAAAAAAAAATGGGACCAATCGGAAGCTAGACTGGACCCAATGCAAAAAAATTTTCAAAATCGGTTGACAATTGGCGGAGATATGAGGTAACATAGGCACAAAAAAAAAAATTCAATCGAATAGAGAACCTCCTCCTTTTTTGAAGTCGGTTAAAAAGAGAGTCATTATCTCTTTCGCAGACCAATATAGGGGGGTGTTTTTACTTATAGGACCTTTTTATAGTAAATTTCATTTTTTTTCTTTTTTTATAGTTTGAAAATTTTGATTTTTTAAGAATTGTCTTCCTCTTAATTTTGACTTCTATTTTAGCCAAAAAAATAGTGTCTTCTGCTGGAAAAATAAATTTTTAAATTTATTTATAACGAGACTATAGTTTCAAGGACTTTGCCCTCTTCATCATTCTATTACAATTGATTCACAGGAATTGATGTGTGAATTCCTGTGAATCAATTGTAATATACTCTGTCTTCTTTAATTTCACATGTATTTTTTTCTATTGAATTTAATAACTGATTATTTTGGTTGAAATAGAAGTCAAAATTAAGGGGAGAGAATTATTAAAAAATTAAAATTATGAAAGTGTCAAACTATAAAAAAAGAAAAAAAGAAATTTACAATAAAAAGGTCATATAATAAAAAGATACCCCTATGTTGGTCTCCGAAAGAAATAATTACTCTCTTTTTACCATATATTATAGGACCCTTTCAAAAGTAATTCTAATTTTTTTGGATTTTTAATTTTTGAAAATTTAATTTTTTAAGAACCCCTCTCTTTTAATTTTTGTTTCGATTTCAAATAAAATCTATTCAGCTCATAATCTCAATTCAACAAAACCACTTATGAAATTTCGTTTTCATATTAAGCCTAGTTTTTGAGTTAGAACGTACCCAAAACTTCGCAACGTATCTACTAACAAAATTAACTAAAATAATTAATATCTCGTAAAATATAATTTTTTCGATGTTCACCCTATGAGGCTTTCTTGTAGACCATAACATTGTTGTTTTGCTAAATTTTTTTTATCAAAATAATTAAAGCCGTTTTTGAGATATTTAGAAAAAAAAACTTTCCATGTATAATTACAATACTTGGCTATACAAGTTAAATATTCTTACTTCCTCCACATCCCCTGTAACCCCTAGCAATATGCTGAATCGCATTCTCACGGTGCGGCAGCACTCTTCCTCTTAGCCCACAAGCTTATGCAGTATCAGCATAGCAGATTCATATAAGAAGGGCTGTTCGCAGACATAGAATTTAGAATGGTTCGCGCGGAGACTAACTATACTTCCTAGGCCAGACTTTAATAAGTCTCCTACGAGGCTAGACTCTAATAGGTCTCCTCACTACGACAGTATTAGTAAATCTCTGCCTGGACAACAGTGAGTACTGGTCACGCTAAGTGGACCAACCGAACGGTATAACCCGTAGTATTTAACATCGCGTACTTCACTTCGTTCTCCTGGGTTGTCATCATTTCGTGTGACACTAAACAGTCGACCCGTAATACCCTCCATCTAACCCAGTATAATTTTATATTTTTATATTTAATAAACTTTACAAAATCCTCCTCTCTCAAAGTTCAAATCGTGCTGTGCTAAAATTCAAACTGTGCTGTGTCTACTTCTAAAAAATCTCGTGTATAAACATTATTATAAAAACATAAACATTGTAAACTATTTTCAAGAAGATTTTATATTAAAACAAAAATTTAAATAAATAAACTTTTTTTCTCCTACAAACTTCCGACACCCAAAATTAGATCTAAAAAGTCTAAAATAAATTAAATAAAAAGCTATCCAAGCATCACCATCATTTACTCTACCGCATAAGAATTTGTAGTCTTGGTTTTTAAAAAAACTTATTAATTAAAGCGACAAATTTAACTTACATAGGCTGTATATTAAAGTGAAAATTGTTTCATAAAAATGTTGTTTTATATAATATATAATTGCTTGATAGAATATTTTTTGTGTTCTCATGCGCTAAAGATACAAACATATTTTAGGCTTAACAAAAATTAGCATTAAATTAAGAGATTAAGGTACTAAATTAATAAAAAATAAAAAAATACATGAACAAACATAAATTAATCGTAGAAAAAACCACTAACATATGCAAACAGTATATGCTCAAATTTCTATTATGTATCTCTAATGTTTGGATGTGTATAATAAACAAATACAAACATTTGTTTGCTCAATGGCTGAAGAGAGGGCAAATCAACCAGTTTATTGGCATCATCAAATTGAACAATTTATCTTTCTCTATGGAGAATGATTCGCTGCGTTTTGTTGTCCGAATTTGCAAAAACAACCTCTACCATCATCAATTTACATAAAATTTAATTAATTAATCACATTTATTTGCATATACTAAGTTGCTTCAAAGGTCAACGTGTTGTTGTTGTTGTCTTAGGCCAAGAATTCAATCATAAATGCATCCAGAAATTAATCATGTTTCACAAAGTATAATTTTTATTGAGAAATAGATGACGCCCTGGCGGGGAGCGTCTCTTTTTATGGTTAAAATTTATATAGATATTTAAATATTTTTGTAAACGAAATTTTCTCTGGAGAGAGATGGACTGGTAGAAATGTTAATTGAATGTAATGGAAGGTAGCCCAGGGGTATTGAGGAAAGACAGAATTAACACATATCAAATAAGGGGTAATTTATTGGAATCTTTCCTCCTTTCCTTTCAAACCGACGTTTCGGAGGATTTTTCCTTCCTTCTTCAGGGTTTCAAAGGGTCAATGAATGAAACAAATACTCGCTACCCCTGGGCTGCCTTCCATTACATTCAATTAATATTTAAATATATTCTTTTGAACGGAATCATTTTTTATGGATAAAGTTTATTTTTTTACGATCAAAAATACAAAATATTTTTATTGAAATATCTCGTTATATAAAATTAGGATGATTTTTTTATTCAACCCATTTAAAAATAGGGTTCAGGTGGCCTAGAGCCGCCCTAGACTGTTAGAAAATAATTTCCAGCATTTGGCCAGCATTTAGCAGCACACTCAAGGGGATAACACATTCTTCTCAATTCCACCATTAAAATTTTATTTTTATTTTTTCATTTGTTGATATAAATTTTATTTTTTAATAAGATATATCTCTTTTTAATCCATTCTTATCTCAGCAACGGTTATGGCCAAATTTGCCCTATTTTTGTACGTATCGGGAAACCGAAATCACTTGCCTTTTTGACATTAATACATAAATTTTTATTGATAAACCTGTGAATAAATAATTTAACTAATAAAGAACCTATCAAATTGAAGTTACCGGAAGATGAGACTCTGATCGATTTCTTTACTCCAAAACCCTCCCTAATCCGTGATTTTGGCTCGAAATCGTTAAAGCCTTTTTCGAGAAGATGATTCTTTATTTGTACAAGAATTGCTCATTTAATAGTATAAGATATCAATAATCTATATAATCCCCCAAACTCCCATTAAAAATAAAAATAGTTCCAAATTTTGTTTTCCATTGCCAATACAGCTCATTGAACTTTCTTAATAGTTTACGATTTCTGGAAATAAAAATATTCGCTATTATTGATGACATCACTTTGATTTCTTATTATGACTTAATTCAAAAGTTATATCTTTCGAAAATAAGCTTGTAAGATGATCAAAACATACAAAATTGATATTTTTTAGCCCCCCCCCCCTTCCGCATTCCGAGTGGTCGTTATCTTTGAGCTATCTCTCGGCTGGCAAGTTCTAATCTGTTCCCATTTCCATGAATCAGTCTTGTCTTTTAAGTGAAATCGTTAAAAAAAGAAAAAGAAGCAAAAACCGCCCGCCGTGCCTACTATACTACTTTCCCCAAAACCATTTGTTCTAGAAACTTTAAAGAGCCTGCTGGAATAAGATCAATCACTATATTTGAAAACATGTCTGCCTGTACAAGGGGTGAACCAGGGGGGTGGTTTTCAACTAACAAAAATGAAACCCTTTTAATGGAGTTTAAATGGGGCACAATAAAACCTTAAAATATACAGTATATATTTTTTACGTTTATACTAGTATAACTACTTAAAATTGCTTTATAAAATACAATAGGCTAACTATTTTTATTCAAAATATAATAAGCAATTCACGGTTGAAATATATTTGAATATTATTTTTTTATTTATTTTTTAGTAATGGCGATATTGATATTTTAACATTTTTTGAGGGGTGAAATTTTTTTACTTTCACTTACACTATAATGTACGTTAAAGTATCGTGATCATTTTACTGAATGTTAATTATTTGAGCTTTTCTATTTTGATACACACAATAATGCAAAGTTGTAAGAATCTTATACTATTAAATGAGCAATTCTTGTATAGTATTACATTATATATCTTTATATATCTATATAATAAAAATTCTGTTTCTTCATAAGCGAAGATCTCTCAAATGCCTGGACTGATTTGGCTAATTTTTTTTTAAATGTTCGTAATAGTCCAATTCAGGTTAATACGTAAAAAAAAAATTGGAAAAGTTGCCCGGAAAATTGGAAAATTCAGAAAAAGCTAAAAAAATTTCAGGTTAGCCAACATAGCTTGCCAAACAATAAAAGAACTAGTTAATAGAGTAAAGGGTGTGTAGTTTCACAGTGAATGAAATAAAACTCAAAGAGGTTTATACAAACTCAATATATTTCGGATTATTAGTCCATCATCAGGAGTTTACAAGTTAATACTGTACAGTATTAACACCCTGTACACCCTTTACTCTATTAACTAACATCATGTTTCACCTAAAACCACACCACTTTCCATAAGTAAAAAAAAAATAAAAGAACTAAACTAGCAAAAAAACAAGTGTTGGCGGCCCTATTTGTAAGATTTTTGAGTGTCATTCATTCTCAATAGTTCTAACCACATTATCGTTGAAGAAGAATTTAATACTGCATTTTTACAAAAGTATTTATTTAGTAACATTTAGTATTTTATTTGATTTGATTTTCTCAAATTCTAAATATTTATTTTTCCAAATAATAAATACAATATGATAATTATTTTGTCAAAGTTTTTTTATGAGAAAAAAAATTAAAAATGGAATCATCGAGACATTTTTGTTTTTTGCGAAAAAACTATTTGAAGATAGGTTTGAAAAATGTTTATCTATTTTTTTTAAAGTGTATTTAAATTGCAGTTAAATAGAATCTTAAATTATATCTATTTAAGACTTATAATAAAACAATTATATTTATTCTCTGTAACTAATAAAAACATCAATAAAGCAGCCACGTGAGGGTCCAGGGGCAAAGTCCCAGGTTAGTAAAATCCCGCCGAAGGCGGGCCTTGAAGCTAGTAATTATATAAAAAGTGAAGGCGACGATTGTACAGCCCAAACCGCTGAACTTAGAAAAATTAAATTTGGAATGTATATTCTTTCTACGATATATGGGTGAGGTAAGAAGGGATTTTTGAAATTCGAACTCTAAAAGGGGAAAGGGAACCAAAATTTGTTTTCGGAGTTTTTCAAGATTTCTTAAGCCAGAAAAGATATCGATATGGTTTTAGCTAGAAAAGGTGAAATATTAAAATACAAAAAAGTTTTTTTGAGTATTTTGACCTATTTGCCTCTGAAAAAGAAAAATGGTCATTTTGGGGTAAATTTTTGAAATTTTTAAAGTGCTCCATCTACTGGTTTTTTTTTAACTTTTAGCATTCGATTTTGGTATACTTATATAAATTTATTGTTATTAAAATATCTCGAAGAAGTTTTTTCAATTTTTCAAAATTTTACCCCTGAACAAAAAAATGGGGTATTTTTGATTTTGATAACTTAAACAGAAAAGGATTCGTCGTATCTCCTGTTTTTTAAGTAATTGCGAGTTCATATTTGGGAAATAAGTGTTTTTTCAAATTATTAAAAAACAGTTGACAACCGATTTTTAAATTCTACGAGAAGAGATGGTTGGAGGGCTGGAGAGTGATTGGATTTGGTGAAGGGAGAGGGTTCACGGAGCGGGGGATGAGGTCCAGAGGGCGAAGTCCCTTGGCTAGCAGAGAATGTACTTTAAAAAGTGAGAATTACTGGACAAAACTGGACAAAATACCTTTCAAAAAGTGGCGAAATACAAAAAATACTGAAATACATTTATTTTATGTTTTACAAATACAAAATAATAAAATTCGTATTTCGGAATTATTTTTTCAAATACACAATAAATATTATAAATATATTATTTATAAATGAAATCAATCATAATTTCTTTTGAATATTTTTTAATCTGCAATATATTTCAAAAGTGTCTTAAACTATTTGGATAAAAAAAAAAAAAAAAAATTGAGCAAAACTACAAGAAAAACGCCTTTTAGAGTAAATATTGAAAAATTACTTTGTCAAAATATCTATATATGAGTAGTAATAATAGAAAATCTAAGTTACTGACGAAGTTGTAATTAAATAATAAAACATTCAACGAGGATTAAATTTTGTTTTTTTGAAACCAATTTAAAAAATAAAAAAAAATTTAACGCAAAACAAAATATCAATTATTTTTTAAAAAGTAACGCATTACAAAACAAAATAAACTGCAACGGATCGTTGCTGAACTTTATTCAATGAGCTATCGTAGTCTAGGGTAAAGTACTTTAAAATATAATTTTACAAAAAATTTATATGACCATTTTTGTGGTCCTCAAGGTGCTCAATTATAATATTAAATTTCATCAAAATTGGTTAAGTCATTTTCAAGATATTTAGAAAAAACTAAAAAAGTACCGAAATAAAGTACTAATGTTTGTGGGCCGATATGTACCAAAAACTAATCAGCGCTTCATTTTGTTAAAATAATGTTAGGTTTTAATTTTCATTTCAATTGGTGCAACGGCGTGGAAAAAATCGTGGACGAAAAAAACGATAACATACATCCATCCGCACGCACTTCCAAAAAAAATGGCACTTTTTACTTTATCCAATGCGAAGCATGGGAGAAAGTATTGGAATCGCTCTCGCGGCAAGCGCGACTTCAAAGGGTCCTCAGGTAAAGACTACGGAACCCATAGACTCAATTAAGGTCACAAATTGAAGTATTCAATGAGATTGAATTTTAGCACGTGACGGTTTTGCCAAAAATTACCTGGAATCTCGCCGAGAGGCCAAAAAAGTGCCATTTTTTTTGGAAGTGCGTGCGGATGGATGGATGGATGGATGGATGTATGTGTGTTATCGTTTTTTTCGTCCACGATTTTTTCCACACCTTTGCGCTGATTGAAATGAAATTGAAAACCTACCATTAGTTTAACAAAATGAAGCGCTGATTAGTTTTTGGTACATATCGGTCAACAAACATTAGTACTTTATTTCAGTACTTTTTTAGTTTTTTCTAAATATCTTGAAAATGACTTAACCAATTTTGATGAAATTTGATATCCTAATTAAGTACCTTTGGGACCACAAAAAAGGTTAAATAAAGTTTTTAGTAAAATTATATTTTAATGTACTTTACTCAAGAACATATTAATATTTCAAATGAATTTGGATAAAGTTTAGCAACGATCCGTTGCAGTTTATTTGCCTCTCGACGAGACCCCAGGTAATTTTTGGCAAAATCGTCACGTGCTAAAATTCAATCTAATTGAATACTACAATTTGTGACCTTAATTGAGTCCATGGGTTCCGTAGTCTTTGCCTGAGGACTCCTTGAAGTCCCGCTTGGCGCGAGACCGATTACAATACTTTACCCATGCTTCGCATTGGATAAAGTAAAAATATCGAAAGTATTCGAGATACGAATATCAAATAGTTGTATTCGCGATATACCGTCCAGTTCTGTCTCTAGTGTGTGAAGTGCTATTGTTGGTTTCAGCGACTTCATTAATCTCAACTTCCCCTCCGTTTCATCTTCTTCTGCTTCCCCTCTTTTGCTGATGATTAATATCTCTCACCTGCAGGTGCATAACAGATAACAGCCCAGTCATCCGAGTCCTTCCTCTTAGTTTAATGGGTTTGAATTTGAGAGAAACTAGAGCATCTAGCTCATCACCCAGGCTGTTAATAGGCCGTACAACGGGACAAAACATCAGGCTAACAACCAATTGGGATTTTTATCTCTAGAGTACTTAATAGAGTATTTTTTTATTCATTTTTTTACATGTATATTTTGTCAAAATAAATGAACAAAAACAAAAGTTTTGATAAATTATAAAACGAAATATGATAGGTATAGATACATTACCAAATATATCTACAATCATTTGATATTTTGTTGTAAATATAAAATGAAATAATAAAATATTGTTTTTTTTTAATTTCATTTTATTACTTAATCAATTTTTTTATTTTAAAACCCACTGATAGTTCATTACAAATATTATTATATATTAAAATTAAGAAATTTTATTAATTAAAGGTATTTTCTATTTTCTATAATATAATTTATTAGAATGTAAATTTCATTCGCTTAAAGAAACTCGACATTTCGAAGGATGGTCTCTCCTTCTTCAGAATTTAAAAGAGTAACGAATATATAGTAATATTATTTTTAATTGCAATTAAATTCAAAACTTTGTGCATAGTGATATATGCATATACTTGGGCAAAAAATTTATATAAATTAAGTGACCTTTACAGGCAGCGTCCCGGTTGAGATTATTAGTTGTAGGAAATTGATTACACCTTTAATATAAACTGCAACGGATCGTTGCTAAACTTTATCCAAATTCATTTGAAATATTAATATGTTTATTCCTTTATTATTAATCAGATATCATCACCTGCTATTTGCAGTCCATGTTGAGTTAAATTCAAAAATAATGATCGATTCTCATTTAACAGTCGAGGAATAACCATTCTACATTGGATTTTTGACGTTTCGGTTTTTATTGGTAACCATTGGTGAAGACATGGAGGATTCGACTTAAAATCAAAAATAGCGATCGATTCTCATTTAATACTTGAGGAATAACAATTCTATATTAGATTTTTGACCCTTCGATTATTATTGGTAACCATTGCTGAAGACATGGAGGAATCGACTTAAAATCAAAAATAACGATCGATTCTTATCTAATACTAGAGGAATAACCTTATTGCATTCCATTTTTGATGTTTTGACTATTAATGGCAACCTCTACTGAAAACATGGAAGAATCGACTTAAAAATCAAAAAGACTAAATTCTTTTATGATAAACAACTCAAGCTTGAGTTGTTTACCAAAAATCCAAATATATCCAATATAGAATGGTTATTCCTCAAGTACTAGATGAGAATCAATCGCCATTTTTGATTTTAAGTCGATTCCACTGCGTCTTTTTTTAGTAATGGTTACCAATAAAATCAGAAACGTCGAAAATCCAATAAAGAATGGTTATTCCTCGCTGTACGTTTCTACGATGACAAAAAGTGCTTAATAAATTATGCATATTATGCAACTTTCAAATTTCTACAAGCAATTGACCCCTACAAAAATATATAATTTTCGATTTAAATTTCAACTTCTACGGTGATTAAAAGTGCTTTTTAACCATGTAATAGTTTTTAACTCCCTCACCCCCCCCCATAAAAAAAACTTGCCACCTAGACATTTTTCAATATTTTAGATTTTTCAAAATGACTATCCACCATATGTCCTAAGATTTTCAAAAATTTTGGCTTATCGGAACACGAGAATTTTATAATTTTAAGGTTTTGCAAACCTCACAATTTTATATATGGGGCATTCCATACATACCAAATCGGCCACTTTTTTACGTCACCTTCCAATTTTTTTTCAAAATCATATATGCTTTTTTGTGACTGATGAAAAACGAGTCTATGAATTTTTTTCAAATTTTTGGACCATCGATTTCGAGATATTAATTTTTTTCAAAAATCTGAGGCTTTTTTTTTCAAATGCTCCTAACTTGTGAAAAATACATTAACCGAATCCTTTTTTTTCTTTTCAAAATTTTTGTTTTTATTTGCTGTTTTAAGAAAAAAACACGACTTTATTTAAAATTTTTGCCTTTATCGTTTTATTTTTTATTTTTTGAAAAAATTATTTTCGAGATGTATGCAATATGACCCTTCTATTTTTTTTTTTGAAAAAATTCTCATAAAAACTTTGATAAATTTAAAATTTTGAGCTCGGTTTCAACGTAATTGTTTGGTTCTATTTTTTTTTTCTAAGTTCGATTTTTTTTTGTTTTTTAATTCCAGACCGACTTAATTTGACTATTAAATATTCTAGATTCATCTATTTAATAACTTAAATTTTTTTTTGAACACTTTGCCATTCGAGTTATACAAAATTTATCCAATATATAGGTATAGATTGCTTTTAACTATAAGAAAAAATTACTAAAAATCTGCCAAAAATTAAAGTAAGATTTTGAAAATATTTTTTTTTTTTTTTCAAAATCGTTTCATAATTTTTTTTGGTGCGTCTTATAGTCCAAAAAATATGATAAATCATCTCGAAACAATTTCTTTTTGTTTTGCTTTTGTCTTTATTATTTTGTTGTTGATCAATTCCAATCGGATTTGCTTGAATCAGGCCCCCCTGGCCCCCGTGAGCGCAGAGTCGCCCAATTATAATAAATGATCTGTACATAAGTGATGGGATGTCGATGAGTTTATGACAGCTGCGCTCAGCTCTCGATGGCTACGGGCGCCAGACTCGTGTCTGTAGGGATCATATTTTTAAATTATCTAATATTCCAACCCTTTTATTGCAGCCTCTTACTTTACTCAGGAATGTCGAAGTGAATCACATATTCTGAAATGGATTTGTCGAGTGTCTCTGGATTCTGTTTATATATATATGGAGATACCAGGGAGGGGGCAGGGGGGAGATAGAGCCATTGAAAATGAATAACTATATGGGGGGAGCCATTGAAAATTATTTGATGATGCGCCTCTCTCCGAAAGAAATATTCTTTTGTTGACTTGTTGGCATCAACAGCCAGTTTAGATTTGTTTCCTTTTTTTTTTTTAATCCTAAGCAACCACAAGAATCCATTTGAATACTTACGATATATGTAGTAGAGTAATCCAAATAGAAATTGGAACCACTCAGATTAAGTAAAATTTTAATCAAAAGAAATATTATATCGTTGAACATACAAAAGATACAATATTCGTAATGGATTTTCTTTTATTTTTTATTGTATCGTAGTTTAGATTTGAGTTTGTTATTCTGTTATTATTTATAAGGAGAAATCAATGCAGTTGTTGTCCTCTACTTGATGCAAATGAGGGTGGACCTTATTTTGGTATTTTTGAATTTTTATACTCCCAGAGGCTCATATGGTTCGACATGAATTAAAAAAAAATCTCTTAAGTTTCAAGTCTCAATTATAACCTTTTACGTCACTCAAAAAATTTTAAAATACAAAAAATGTAAAAAATAAAAACATATTGATATTTTTATTTTTAAAATTTTTTATTTACTATACATGAAATTCTTTTTCTATTAAAAAAATAATAATAATTGTAAATTCCAGCTTTAAATATGAATTTTGAGAACTTTGAAAAATTTCTACTGATTCCTGCTTTATATTTTCGAGCGACCTTTAAATAGTAAGAACCTGGAGGCACCGAGCGATGCTCGGTAACTTCTTCCTTCAGTTAGAACCTTTATTTTAATATTATTTTTAATTTAAAATTATGATAAAAAGGTCGATTTTTATTTGAGAGACGTTTTCAAATTAAAAAAAATACAAATATATTTAGTATTCGCCCACTGTACCCCACCCCCTCCCCGCTTGAACCCACCCCCGAAACCTCGCCTACCCCCGGATCCCCCACCACTGCACCCCGCCTCCTGCACCTGTTTTGATTCAACCATATGATTCATTTTTATTCATCCAATTGTTAATAAATAAAACCTATCAAAATGTGTTGTTTTTTCAGTAAAATTGAGACCTGCTTATGCGAAATATATTTTTAAATAAATTCTTGATTATTTTTTATTCTATTAAATAAATAAAGTTCTTTATAAAAACAATTATAAAACGTTTATTAATATTTCTAACGTTTAAGGAGAACAAAATATGTTAAAATCCACAATCACAATACTTCTTCAAGGCCTTTGAGAACAATGAATTAAGGCAACCCATTGTCTGCCTGGGTACAAAAGAAAAAGAGTAACCTTTTTTAAATCCCTAAGAATGGAATTTGTCTACCTGAGAATAATTAATTTGATTACGAAAAACCCATCAAAAACAATTTTGTCGAAGATGAGACCGTGACAGATCGAATTGTCACCCCAAAAACCCCTAACCCGTGAATTTCATCAAAATCGGTAGAGTCGTTTTCAAAATAGAACCAAGATACAACTATATATAGAAACAATATATATATATATATATATATATACAATTTTTGCTCGTTTAATAAGAGTAGATATTTAGGCTTAATTTATTTTTTTACTTTACTATATATACATTTACAACATATAATGAAGAAAAATAGAGGACGAGATTAAAAAAAATAATCAGTAGTAAAATATATTTATTTTCAATTTTATAAATTAAAATTTAACTAGAGTTCAAACCTGATTCTAAATTCAATGACAAGGTGTTTATAAATTATTTATCTATTGAAAATTGTTGAAATATCCATGTTAATAAATTGAGAATGAGTTATATATTACATATTTACAGAATGCTACAAGATTTACACCCCTGGAGTCTTCCATGATTCCGTTTTTGTACTCGACGGAATAGCTCTTTCTGTTTTGTACTCATTTTAACTGGGGTTAAAAATTATTCACTTTATTTTTAAATAAAATTACGTATGAGGAAATAATCAGACTTACAAGACTGAAATGAATGAACGTTGTATACCTGCACTGTCGCTCAATGTAGACTGCTGCCTTATGTTGTATTTTTAAGATAAATTCCAAGAATTAATTTGAAACCAACTGTAGAGGTAAACAATTAATTTCTCGGAATATTTTGTTTCAAACATTTCTCTGAAATACGAGTATTAGGAAAGCTAAACATATTATTACTTATACTTAATAAATCAACAGCAGATTTTAACGAATTCTTTTTGTCACATTATTTTAACTAGGGATTATTTTCGGGGGATGTCTTATTTTACAAAAAGTTCCGAAAATCATGATAGGGCTTATTTTCGGAGAATGTCTTATTTTCGGAAAAAGACGGTATGCAAAGTGACAAATTCCAAATCTTGAACGAAATTTACTACTGAAGATGGTCTACCAGAGTTGACCAAAATTGTTTAGTAAATCTATCTAATAAATAATGCTAATTGTCTAAAATTACTCTATTTATTTATTTTATGTTACTGAATAAACCATTTAATTTATATATAAAATTAAATTCTTCAAGTCACTTACGTTTTGGAAGAAATTATTTTCAAAATACCATATTTGGCTAGTAATTTTTTTGATTAATAGTAAAAAAATATCAATAGCCATATAAATGAAAAACTTTTAATCTAGTTTTAACTAATACCTATTAAGTAATAGAATCAGAGAAAGGCAATGGAAAACCACCCCCCTGATAAAAATTTCTCCAGAAAAATTACAATGGAGAGTCTCCAGAGTAATCGCCGAAGCTCAGAATCGAGTATGGTGCTCGAAGAAGAAGAAGTGATAAATTAGTTCACAAAGAGAAACAAAGAGGTTGTCCTCTGCTTGATGCAAATAAACATATACACATATATATCAAGATGATATATCTGTATATATATTATTTATTTGTTTGAGACTATAGTTTCGAAGACTTGGTCTTCATCATCAGTCTTTCTTCAATTATAAATGTTTTTCATGGAGTCAATATCATATGGATATTGAAAACTTGGTGTTCCTTCGTCACTGGAAGGCTAGGAACTAACCGGTGACGAAGGACACAGTTTTCAATATCCATATGATATTGACTCCATGAAAAACATTTATAGTGAAAGACTGATGATGAAGACCAAGTCTTCGAAACTATAGTCTCAAACAAATAAATAATATATATACAGATATATCATCTTGATATATATGTGTATATGTTTATTTGCATCAAGCAGAGGACAACCTCTTTGTTTCTCTTTTGTGAATCAACAACTCTGCTACTCTCGGCAAAACAAAAACTTTTCAATTAAATAAATTAGTTCCCCAAAACAATTTGATTTAAACCAGCTATGTTAAATTTTTTTAAAATTGTCTTTATCTTTCTCTATTCTATATCTGTAATAAATTCTCAAATTTTCAATATATACCCTAGTAGCACACTGTTTCAAACTATACAAGGGCGGATCCAGGAATTTTTTATGGGGGTGGGGGGGGAGAATGCATATAAGGTGCCCGATGTATATAAGATCTACTTTTATCTCGAAAGTGTGTCGCGATCGAATTGTCCAAGCGGGGAACATGGAACTTTATTTTCAATTTTAAAATTTTTTAAAAAAATAAATGTTTTTTTTTTAATTTTTTTTTAAGTTTCATATCTCATATTTTAAGTTCATTAAAATAAAAAAAAATTGTTATAAATTCCCTGTCGATTTGGCCGCCGTTTTTTGGTCTCTATGGGGGGGGCGGTCCCCCTCCGCACCCCTGGATCCTCCTGAAACTATATAGTAACTATATAGTGCCTAGATAGATTTCGAGAATCTATATAAGCATTCTATAGTTACTATATAGTTTGAAACATTGTGCTACTAAGGTAATTATTGTATATTATATTCTCTCTCTCTCTCTCTCTCTCTCTCTCTGATGGTAAATGGCGTGATCTTTAGTATAATATAACTATAAAAAACTCGTGTAAGATGGAATTTATTTCATCATATTTTTTATTTTCAAATTTTTTCTTCTCTTCGTCAGGTTATTATTCCTGGAAAGGGAGTGGAGGGGGGAGAGTGTACCAAATGCATTTATTCATCATCTCTCTCTCCTATCGGTTCGGTTTCTAATGGATTCTTTTAACAAGTCTATTTCATGTTCCAAAATACACTTAAACAAGTCCAAAGAAGCATCGTTTGAAAGCTTTTTAGTTTTTTTTCTTTCACATCTTCTTTTTTCTTATAACATAAATCAGACAGTATAAGTTTAGCTTACAAAAATATTCAATAACATTATAAAGGATGAGGATTCAATTCCAAAAACGTTTCTATTTGTAAAAGATAAAGTCGAGAAATTATTTGCCATCAAATGTATCAATTTCACATTTTAGTATATAAATATATTGGGAGGAAATTTTATAAGTAACCATAGCAACAGCGTTGTTTTCTTATCCGTTACCTTTGCTGAAGACATAGAGGAATCGACATAAAATCAAAAATAACGATTGATTCTCATCTATTACTTGAGGAATAACCATTCTATTATTGGATTTTTGAGGTTTCGGTTTTTATTGGTAACCATTTCTGAAGACATAGAGGAATCGACTTAAAATCAAAAATAGCGATTGATTCTCATCTAATACTTGAGGAATTACAATTCTACATTGGATTTTGACATTTCGGTTATCATTGGTAACCATTGCTGAAGACATTGAGGAATCGAGTTAAAATCAAAAATAAGTGATCGATTCTCATCTAATACTTGAGGAATAACAATTCTACATTAGGTTTTTGACGTTTCGATTATTATTGGTAACCATTGCTGAAAACATGGAGGAATCGGCTTAAAATCAAAAATCAAGCTTGAGTTGTTTACCATAAAAGAATTTAGTCTTTTTGATTTTAAGTCGATTCTTCCACGTTTTCAGTAGATGTTGCAATTAATAGTCAAAACATACAAAAATGGAATGCAATAAGGTTAGTCCTTTAGTAGTAGATAAGAATCGATCGTTATTTTTGATTTTAACTCTATTCCTCCATGTCTTCAGCAATGGTTACCAATAATAACCGAAATGTCCTAATCCAATGTAGAATGGTTATTCCTTGACTATTAAATGAGAATAGATCATTCTTTTTGAATTAAAGTCAACATGAACTGCAAATCGCAAGTGATATCTGATTAATAATAAAGGAATAAACATTGATATTTCAAATGAATTTGGATAAAGTTTAGCAACGATCCGTTGCAGTTTATTTTTATTAAAAGTTGTCACTCTGCAGAAATACAAAAGATTTTTTGGTAAATCAACCAGATAAATAAGCTGTCCCGAACCTCCTTAATTCGTTATATTCATTGAAATCGTTTTCATGAAACCGATTCTATATATAATAATTTATTTGATAGTATAAGAAACGTAAAACAAATATTATATCTAGCCTTTGTGATGAATATATGTGTAGTGTATATTTAAATGTCTGTTTTAATTTGAATAAAGTGTTGAGAATATTTCTAATCCAATGTCAACATATCGTTAACTTACTGAGTGAGAGATAATGATTGATCAAAGGAACAAGCCAGCCATTAAATCGAATAGGTGGCAAATTATACTAACAAGCCAAGGACAGGATAATTATAGTACAGACAAGCAAGCATCCTAACCGAGAGAACACTCTTCCTTAGAATTATCACAAATAAGAGCAAGAAATTTAATTTATATTCTTTTATAGTGTAACATAAGAAAATTTTAATAATTCGGACATCAATGATAATAAAAATTGAAGAGGAATGAATATGTTTAAAATACCAATGAAATACTTCTAAGTATACCTATTCTGTTATCTATAAAAATTTTGAAAAATCTAAATGTATTATTATAGAATATTTCTGTAATCAAATGTCCTTCTAATCAAATTATAAATATGATAAATTATGGTATAGAGGGTCGAAATATATTTTTTTATAAAAATAAAACAAAATATTCGAATTCGTAAAAAAATCAATTTTATCAATATAATAGTTTTGAGATTCTATATTTCTATGTTCACCGTTATAAACAAAAAAATATTCAAGTTTATATCATTTCTTGTCGTAATTTAATTTAAATACCAAAATATTAAATTTAACTAATCCACTATTTGACTCAAATAACAATATTTTTATAATTTACATATTGGTGCTTGGTTCAAATAGCGGCATCTTAACTATTAATAAATCTAGAGTTGCTCCAAAAATATGAGAATACTTAAAATACGTATATTATTTATTCATATTGAACCGAGATTGATTTTGCCGTAATTAACTTCACCATCTATCTATTCATATCAAATATAATTTCTTAACTATAAATATATCGTTTTTTCAGTGTATAGGTACCGACGAGGGGTGATCCGCAATTGGAAGTAGGTGTACACCTCTTTTGAAATATTTTGGAAGTACCTGGAAATATTTGGAAGTACTTGGAAACATTTGGAAGTACTTGGAAACATTTGGAAATACTTGGAAACATTTGAAAGTACTTGGAAATATTTGGAAGTACCATGCGCGGATCCAGGGGGGGGGCGATGGGGGCGACCGCCCCCCCCCAAAGCATTGGAGATCAACATTTTTTATATGATTATTTAAATTTTTTTATAACATTAAATTTTAAAATTGAAAATAAAGTTCTATCAGAGGTCTGGATCCGCGCCTGGGAAGTACTTGGGAATGTTTGGAAGTGCTTGGAAATATTTGGAAGTGCTTGGAAATATTTGTAAGTACTTGGAAATATTTGGAATTACTTGGAAATATTTGGAATTACTTGGAAATATTTGGAAGTACTTGGAAATAAGTGGATATCGATGAGGCAGTCCAAAAAAAGAAGAAGATAATTTACATTATCTTTTTATTCATAAAACCGACGTTTCGGAGGCTATTACCTCCATCTTCAGAGTTTTGAGACATAGGGGAATGCCGCATTGGATTTCCTTCACTGACTTTTCAAAACCCTGAAGAAGGAGGGAATAGCCTCCGAAACGTCGGTTTTATGAATAAAAAGATAGTGTAAATTATCTTCTTCTTTTTTAGGACTGCCTCATCGATATCCACTTAATTCACTTATCAGTCTGTCTCCAAAAATTACTCAAATAGTACTTGGAAACATTTGGAAGTAGGTGTACAGAATATTAGGTCGCGGTTCACCCCTCGGGTACCGAGTAATATATTTAATGGGAAAATATAATTTCATGTTAATTTAATTTCAATTATTATAATTTTTACTTTCATTAATTGTTTTTCGTTTGTCTGTTTTTTTTTTGTATTATAAAAAATTGAATTAAAAAAAGAAATTAATTTATGAATTGAGAGTTGTTAAAGAGGAGTAGAATACATAAATATGAAATTAATTGCAGAAAAGGGTTGAAAACAACAACAAAAAAAACAAACAAACAACAAAAAGTATATTATTTTGTAATTTCTAAATATTTAAGATTAAGAAACGTTAAGAATTTAATTAATTAGTAAAGTTTAATGAAAAATGGAAATTTCCATGATTGTGTCCTCTTTCTCTCTTTCTTTGAGAGAGAGGGTGGCAAGGGGAGGGGGTGTAAAACTTTTAATTAATTTCCAGCAGTCCTATACGGCGGATAGTTATGAATTTCAATTATTTCGTTAGACATCCAATTGCTGACAAAAATGACAAAAGTTGAAGAAAAAAAATATTAATAATAATAACTTTTGTCACCAGAGACAGAGAAAGTAGGGTAGTAGGATGAGAGAGAGGGAGGCTGGGTTTTTTAAATGGGTTAAAAGCTTTTGTGATAATTTACGAAATAAACTCAAAACGGTTTTGGACATTTCTGGAAAATTAAACACTTTTACATTTATACGAGAAATCGCTAAATCTAATTAACATTTCGTTTTATAATTTAACACACACATACACACCCACGCGGATACAATTTAAAACAATTGTGTGATTCTTGAAACGTGAAAATTTAATTTTAGTGTAATTACAATTGGAGCTGACAGTTTGCTCCTATTATTTCGCGATTATGAATGTTTTAAAATTTTGAATTTCCGCCTTATTTGAATGGAAACAATGTTATTTAGATTTTTATAAAATTTTAGTTTTGTTTTTTATGTTTAATAATTTTTATAAAAAAATAAAACCGACTTTCAAAAAAAATTAAATGCAACAAATAAAATAAAAATTGCACTAAAAGTTATAAAATAATTATCTAATTTAGTTACAACTAAAGGACGAAATATTAACATGAAATTACTTTTTGAAGTCGGTACCAAACAAACTATACCTATAAGCGAGCGTACCCGCCAAACGTACTAAGTAAGATCCGTAGAGTGCGATTCATAAAATGTATATGTTTGGCACCGACTTCAAAAAAGTGATTTCATGTTAATATTTCGTCGTTTAGTTGTAACTAAATAAGATAATTATTTTATACCTTTTAGTGTATTTTATTTGATTCTTAAGTTATTTTATTTTATTTGTTGCATTTAATTTTTTTGAAGTCGGTTTTATTTTTTTTTTATAAAAATTATTTTTATTTTTCTCTTTTTAGTGATGTTATTAATAGTGACTTAATATACCTTGTATGCATCTCGTATGAGAAAGGGTTGGGCGAATGAATCAGAAAATGATAATAAAGTTCAATTCATATATATAAAAATTCTCTCGAAACGTTTCAAGGTTTTAAATGAATGATTTAAGATTTTTTTATAAAAAATTTTATTTATTATAATTTCGATTATTTGGTCATAAGAATAAGAATTGGAATTTACGTTATTTCGTCATTGATCATATCTTCACAACTTGACCAAATTAATGTGGTACCACCCCAAAGGTACCCTCTTTCCAATAAAAAAAGAATCATTAAAATCGGTTCATAATCAAAGAAGTTATGCCTGAACAAACATAACAAAAAAGGTCCAATAACAATTAAAAAAAAAAAACGGGACCAAGCGGAAACTAGACTGAATCCAATGCAAAAAATTATCAAAATCGGTTCACAATTGACGAAGATATGAGGTAACAAAGACACAAAAAAAAAAAATCAGTCGAATTGAGAACCTCCTCCTTTTTTGAAGTCGGTTAAAAATAAAAAAAACATTATAAAATTGAAATTGGATAAGTAATGGAAAGGCAGTCCAAGGACAGAGGAAAAAATTTTTCTCCAATAAAATAGATTTATCGGATATTCATTTTTTTCATCGCTCAAAAACCAACGTTTCAGAAGATTTTCCCTCCTTCTTCAGGGTTTAAAAGGGGTCATTTTGAGAGAAAAAATACAAGATATTTCTCCCTTCTCAACACCAATGAATATCCAATAAATCTATTTTATTCGAGAGAATTTTTCATTATCCTTGGGCTGCCTCTCCATCATTTATCAATTAAAATTTCTAACAGTCCGTCTCTCTACAAAGGGAAAATTTATTCTAATATATTTAACAAGTTTCTGAGTTGCCATTTTTTCTCATTCCTATATTTGCAAACGCCAGAGTATTATTATACTGTCTTATGCTTTCATTAAAATTTTTTAAATCGGCAGTATTTTTCAAGTACAAATTTTTGGCATACTTTGGTGGCGGTGTCAATGGTGGTAAATTAATTTTACCTTTGTGATACCAACTTAGCCAGCTTAGCAAACAGGAAGTTACTATTGAAGACATATGTATGGAGCATAGCCATGTACGGGTGTGAAACCTGGACAATTGGAAAAGCGGAGAGAAAGAGATTGGAGGCTTTCGAAATGTGGTGCTACAGAAGAATGATGAATATCAAATGGATGGATAAAATTACAAATGAAGAAGTTCTTGGAAGAATCGGAGAAAGAAGAACCTTGTGGAAGAAGTCTGAAGAAGAGAAGAGGTCAGATGATGGGGCACACACTGAGACATGGGGGACTGCTTAGGGATATCTTGGAGGGGAGGTGGGAAAGAAAAGGGGAAGGGGAAGAACCAGATTAGAATATTTCAACCAAATAATTGGGGATATGGGATGCCAGACATTTAGAGAGGTTAAACAGCTGGCGGGGGACAGAGTCGAGTGGAGACGGATTGTTGCATCAAACCAGTCTTAGGACTGTATACTCAATGATGATGATGATGATGATACCAACTCGAGAATCGCCATCTTAGATTTTTCAGCTGCAAAATGCTTTGCATTACAATGTTTGCATATTATATCAATTTTCCCATTTTCTTCAATTTTTGTTTGACAAAGACTAATCCGAGACTATTTATCTACAAAATTACAGACTTTTTTGGTCAAAACAGACTATTTATATAATACTTTTTTGCGGTCACTATTTCTCATATATATATAATTTTCTGTTTCCAGATCGTTGCTTGCTTGAATCGGTAAAGGCGATGAAATGCAGACGGCCATTCATTCAAAGGAGAGAAACCAAGAAGGTAATTGTGTGTGTGTGTGGGTTAGGGTCATTAATCATCTTTTCTCTTTCTTTAGCGCCATTCACCTTTTACCATCAAGTCAAATACATAAATAAATAAAGTCCAGCAAATCATGCACGCTTAGGCTAAGATATCAATCGCTTCCGCTAAACAAATAGCGAATTCTCAGGTTCATTTATCTTCCCCGGGGGGGAAAGGAAGTGGGGGCAAACGGCCTATCCAAATAAAACCTGTAAATATTAAATTAATTCCCATAACAGGATGTGCATAGAGAAACGTTATCTAAATTTAAAAATTCGCCTGATAAATTTCAGAGTGTCTACAATAAAAACAAATAAGTAGGTAAATACTTTTTTGTCTGTTGCGCAGGTTGTTGAAAACGATAACATATATACTAATCGAAACGTCATATTATATATTTTTATATGTATTTATTTGTTTATTAATAAATATATAATTAATTATGAATAGAATGTGTGGTTTTTAATAAAAATAATACAATTTATTTGTACAAATTGAAGCCCGACTCGCTGGAAATAGTATTTGACCGGCTATAATCTGATCCCTACACTAATTTACACACACGAATGGCCAAAATGGGGTCTAGTTCCCAAAGGCCATTAAAAAAATATATATACAATTTAAAAAATGTTTAGGAAATATCGAAATGTTTTTTTTATATTTATTTATTTAAAACAAAAAAATGACTTTTTTTTGGATATTTTAATACGTTTCTATAGTGAAAAAATAATAATAAACAATAGAAGGTGGGTGTCTTTTGCTTTATTCACTGAAGCTGCAAATAGCGTAGGTATCGAGTCTTGGAAAAAGTTTCATTTTTTCCTTCAATTTTTAAGTATAAATCTATAAAGTTGTCCTCTGCTATAAATAAATAATTATGGTAAAAATATATATATATATATACCAGTGGCGTGTGGTCCATGGATGCTGTGGATGCGGCGCAATGTAATATTTGAGTCTCGTGTTGCTTTATTTCGGTTTGCTTTAATTTAAAATTATTCAACTTTTTTAGCGTTAGTACTATGAAAAAAAATCCAAATTTTCTATTTGTTCAATTTCAGCTATCTTATGGAAAGTATTTTGATTTTATGAGGTTGAAAAATGAATTACTTTACATGTACTAGACTCCTGATTTTTATTTAAAATCTATAAACTGCATAAAAATATTAAATCGTAAAAGATGTTTTAGTAGAAGTATTTGATTTATTTCAATTAATTTGCACCATAATAGCTTCTACGAGAGGTTGAACGTTCATTTTTAACTAAAAAATAATTAAAATAATCAGCAGAAGTCAGGGGTTACCGAGAATCGCTCGGTGCCTCCAGGTACTATAGACTTACGTATAAATAGGCATATGTTTATTTGCATCAAGCCGAGGACAACCTCATTGATATCTTCTTAATAATCACCAACTCTGCTAATCTCGGCAAGATAAAATGTAATAAACTTTTGCAATTATTCAAACTTTAACTATAGATGCTATGATTGTTTATTTCGACTATATCAATAAAACTATTTGCCAAAAAAGTTATTTGGCAAATAGTTTATGCCTAGATAAAAGCTTTTTGTATTTATTTTAAATACAATTAACAAATTATTAATTTATATTATTAATTATTCAATTAAAATTACTTATTAAATTGTTGTCAAAATTTCCAATTCAAAATATAATTACAATTGCCAAAAGTTGTAATAAATAAATAAATAAATAAATAAATAAATATAATTACAATTATTTTAAAATATAATTTTCTTACGTCAAAATAGCAAAGTTTAAATTTTTAACACCAGAGCAAAATACATCTCTACTTTAATTAATTATAGTACCTGGCCACCGAGCGATGCTCGGTAACATTTTGTTTAAGTTAAATGCTATATATTAATTCCCAAAATCTCCTCGCCACCCGGAACCCCCACCACTTCACCCCCAACCCCTGCACCCCACACCCACTCCCACCTACACCCCCAGCCCACCCCCGAAACCACTTCCCTAGCGCCCCCCGTACCCCTCCACCACTGCACCCGCACCGTCACCTCCACTCTCGCCCCCGCCCCCTCACTCAGTTTTTTCATTTCAAGCCTTGTAGTGGCCAACAGATTATGTGTATATATGTATAGGTATATAAATAAATACCGTATTATAATTTTTTTTTAATTAAATAACAATTGTTGAGTTCATCAATTAAATTGCCGAATTCTACTATAATAGAAAAAATACGTTTGTGGAATTTAAAACTCGATTTTTAATCAATTAAATTGTCTTTTTTTTTTATAAATTTTATTAAGCCAATTATTTTACATGAGTTAATGTATACATTGTATTTTAGCTTCGACTCCATAGATTACTTCTCCACCATCGAGTGTCCTTGATCATCTTTAATCCTTGTTTTTAATAAGAGGAAAAAACTAATTAAAGAAAAAAAACCTCTTTTCCGATAATTATTCCAATACCATATTGTTCTTCCCTTTTTCACCCATCCCTTTTCATCAATTAAATTGTCTTATTATTATTAATTTAAAATATTAAACCAATTATTTTACATGAATTAATGTATACATTGTATTTTAGCTTCGACTCGGTAGATTACTTCTCCACGATCGAGTGTCCTTGATCATCTTTTTAGTCTTTGTTTTTAATAAGAGGAAAAAACTAATTAAAGAAAAAAAACCTCTTTTCCGATAATTATTTCAATTCCATTATTCATTCCTCTAATTAACCAATTAAATTGTCTTTTTTTTTTTTTTTTATAAATTTTATTAAACCAATTATTTTACATTAATTAATGTATACATTGTATCTTTGCTTCGATTCCGGAGATTATTCTCCACCATCGAGTGTCCTTATTCATCTTTAGTCCTTATTTTTAATATGAGGAAAAATCCAATTAGATAAAAAAACCTCTTTTCCGATAATTATTTTAATTCCATTATTCCCCAATCAAGTCGATTGGTATCCCCATCCACTCCTCTCTCCAATTAAATTGTCTAACTTTTAATATATATATATATAATTATATTTGTAATGATCTATTAGTGGAATTTAAAATTAAAAAACCAATTAATAATTAAAAGGAAATTGAATAAAAATGTAAATATAGATTTTTATCGAGACAACCACCTTTGAATAATTATTTCAATTAACAAAAACCCATCGAAAACAACTTTGCCGTAGATGAGACCATGCCAGATCGAATGTCCAACACAAAATCCTCCTAACCCGTGAATTTCATCCAAATCGTTAGAGCCGTTTTCGAAGACCCGATTGGATATATATATATATACAAGATTTGCTCGTTTAATATAATAAGATTTAATTAATTATAAAATTATTATTAAATTTTAGTTTTTATTCTATATCTTTCGAATCTGATTTATATGAAGATATGTTAAATTTTCATTCATTTCTGTATAGTAGTAGTTTAAGCGTTGGACAAAAGAAGCCTCTAATTTATTATAGGATAAAGAAGGATAAGGATAAGGATATATATATATCCATTGGCTGATTTCCTCTTTCTTCGCCTTGGTTTTGATTCCTTATCATCAATTTTTATTGAATTAAACCAACCAACCCTTGCTCTATTTTCTTTATCTCTGAGATGAGAGAGACCTTGGTTAGAGCTTAGGGCTGTGAAATGGCTTGGGCTCTATTCTATCGTTGAGGGACTTGAATGTCGTTATGGCTGACCCTCGGGGTCCATTGTCACTCTCACAATTACCATATCAATGATGCTGATGGTAAATGATAAAAGACTTGAGGAATTTATCAGATGAAAAACGAGAGTGAGTGGCAACATATATAGTAATATCAACCTCAGAGAGGACACAAAATATCGGAAAGAGGAAAAAATAACCCACCCAATGGGATTTATTTAACATTTCTGATATTTGGATAATAGATTTTATATCTCAAAACGTTACTCTGATATTGTTCTAAAAATATATACCGGGTGAGTTTTTTATCTTGAAACAGTCTTTTAATTCAAAAACCGTGCATTATATTTAAACTCAAGAATTTCAACTAGTTCTATTAAGTAGAAAATAATCTATTAAATCTGAGTATAACGAAGTTTTACTATCATTATAAACACTTATTTTCATTGTTGTGACTTTTCAATTTAATGATTATTTATTTAATAATTAATTATTTAATCATTATTATTTGATAATTAATTTAAATAATTGTTAAAAATAATTATTAAGATTTTTTTTGAGATCTAATTGATTTAATATTTTTTTATTTGGTGTCGTAAAAAAATAGTTCTTATAAAAGTTGTTCAGTTTTTTTTTTTTTTTTTTTGTAGATTAAGTAGACGTATAGAAAAATATAGAGTTTCATTTAAAAAACAGAACTTGACATTGAAATACCCTTGATAAGCTTGTTCTAGGTCAAGAAATAATAGAGTAGTTTAGTTTCCTATAATAATAATAATAATATTTTACGGAAAATTTTTTATTTTGTTTATATAGGTAAATTGGTAAATACAATTTTTTTACAAAAACAACATCTTCAAACGTTTATTAGAATAAAAAAATGTTTCGGGAGAAATTCTCGCTTTATCAATGGAATTTTTTTAAAATTTGTAAAATAGTTAGTTTAAGAAATTTATATAAAGCAAATATAAGCAAATAAATATTCTATTTTGAAAATAGACAATATGATACAGATTTTCTTGAAGATGAAATTACTTTGAATAAAATTAAAATAATATAGATATTTACTAAAAATTCATTTTCTCTTTCTAATAAATATTATAAAAAATAATTCGGATTAGAAAATTCAAAATTGTATCCTAGGTTAAGGGCCGTCCATAAATTACGTTACATGAATTTCAAGATTTTTAGACCCCCTTTCCTCGTGTGCCACATTGTATAACATTTTCATTGAGCTCCCCCCTGAATTGTGACGTCACACTATCAAATTTAAAAATTTTATTTATATTTGAAATTTTTTTAATTTGACTATGACATCACAATTTTTAAGATCCCCGTGCCTTGTCAGGAATGTCACATTTGTCACAAATCTGAGATGCCCCCTTACTGTGTGACGTAATTTATGGGCGGCCCCTTAGTTGAATGGCTATATCTAGCTAGCTATTTGTTTTAATCGAATATTTATGTTTCTAAATTCTAGATTTTAAATATTGTTTTGTCTGTCCTGTATATTATGTCTTGTCCCAATCTAATGAATCAACTTTGGAATCTAAATTATTTTGATTTAAGACAGGATCGCTATCTTTTAATTTTGTGATGGAACTTATGCGGCAATCCGCGAGATGGCGTAGGCATACAGAAGAGTCAGTCCGTCTGTCTGTCCTATCTCTTTATATTACTTCTATGAATATCTTTTGTTCTGACATAATACAACCTTATATTGCAAAGTGTACATTCTCTTTATTAACTATTTATATTAAACATTAAATTACATCTCCTAAATGTGTGTTATATTCATTTATACCAATTCCGCTGGCGTATACTCGCTATCGTTTTTAAATTCTAGATTTTAAATATTGTTTTGTCTGTCCTGTATATTATGTCTTGTCACAATCTAATGAATCAATTTTGGGATCTAAATTATTTTGATTTAATACAGGATCGCTATCTTTTAATTTTGAAAAAAAAAGAAAGAGAGTAACCAATCAATGCCACTGGATCACAGTTTTGTCTGAATCTAGTTTCGAAGGCTTGGACTTTATCTTCAGTTTTTGTTTATGGATATTTTTTTCCTTAGATTAAGTTGGGTTATTCACATTTAACGAATATTATATTTATTTGGATCAAGCAGAAGACACTCTCTTTGATTTACTTTTACCGATTATATATGATTTTTCTGATCTGTGTGTTCGAAGATATATTTTTTAATAAAAATTAACATTGTTAAACTTTTTTATTGTTATCTGTATGACACTAGGGATTTTGGTGTTGCACAAATTTGTATAATAATCAAAAGTGTACTGTAAGTTTCAAAAAGTTTAGAACCACTGGTATATTCTTCTTCTTCTCCGTTTGTAAAAGAAAAGTGTAAGGTATATATATGCGTGTGTTCACCAGTTTATTTTCTTTACCATCAAAAATTTCAAAGATAAATATGAAATAATCTTGATACTATTTTATTATCATACTATAAATAAAAAATAAATCCATTTGAAGGATTTATCAGTGGAGAAAAGAGGAATGAATTTTGGCACGAGAAGAGAGAAAACGATCGCCTGGGGGATTCCCCCAGAAGCAGAGGGGCTTATCTAAGGCAATGAGGATACACTGCAAACTGCCACGTCATCCAGACATACCACCCACTCCTACCAATTTCATCCTATCTTTCTTTTTTAAGAGTTTCCGAATTTCATTTAAACTGTTTAGAAATTAAATAAATACAAAACTAGTAAGTATTTTACAATTTGAACAAGCCATTGTTTTGATAAATTTGCTTTGACTTGTACTTTAAACTTTCGTTAAAATTTTGAGCCAGAGTGCATTGACTCTACTAAGTCGAAGAGAGAAATTATTAGCCTCTTTTTCTTGATTAATTAATATATTGTTTGAGATCACCTGTATCTCTTTAAATATGATAAAGATTTAACTTTGTTGTAAATATATAGATTAATTATTTAATAAAATTAAATAGTTATAATTGATTTAATTGGTTATAATTCTAATTAAAATTAATTATGATTGATGATTTCATTTTTCTAATTAATTTAAAGTTTGAATTATTGCTAACAACATTACTAGACACATAAAACTAAAATATTACTGATGAAAAATTAAATTTTTTAGAAAACTATGATCAAATTTTCGTGTCAATATGATATAACGAGTTTTTCGTGCGTGCCTTCGGCACGCCTTCGAAGCTCGGCCCTCCGGGCTGGTGCCCTGGTGGGCAGCGTCTCGATCCAAAAATCTTATTCCTCTTAAAAAACCACACTCCAAATGTATACCCGTAAACTACCGAAAATACATCGTCTCTTAAAAGTTTCGCCTCTTTAATTTTTGAGTGGCCTGGGGGGGGGGGGGGGGAGGAACAATTATCAATATATTTAATGTTTCTTAATTTAAAATAAATTGGAGTCTTTCATTTCAAAATTCGAGTCCAAATTAGAATTATATTTCAAATTTGCCTGGTTAATGAAAATCGATTGGAGCCATCAGTTTAAAATCCGAGCTGACAATTATATTTCAAATTTGCCTCCTTAATTAATATATATTTAATGTTTCTTAATTTAAAATCTATTGATGATTTTTCATTTTCATTCGAGTTCAAATGAATACAATATTATCTCGACACAAAGTCTAAATCAAAAATATATAGTTTTAGTAACAGAAATCAAGATATATAAATATTAATGTTACATTGGTCTCATGGCTAGAGCTCATGCCCTTAGTTCAAGAGTTAGTCGGTTCGATTCTAGGCAAGAGGGTAATTTTTTTAGAGAAATTTCTCTAAGCCTTGTTACAAATTAATCTAGACAAATATATATAGTATTTTGATTTTAAATTGAATTTCAAAATTTATTCTATATACTAGGTGTTTCTGAATGTAATTGATATTTTTCTAGTTTCTTAATAACAATAAATGGTTATTTGAAATTTACGACATCTTTATTCTTTATACTTGTCACAAGTTTTCAAACGCTACAGGATTATATATTCTAATAATCTAGTAGTCTCACGAGTTGTTATATCGAATCACCTGTACAATACGTGGTACGATTTTTATTTCTAAATCTATATTGAAGATATTTATTTTCAAATAAATATTAATAAATAATTTTGGTTCAACATTAATAAGATATCTGTATATGCTACTTTACCGAATTATGTTTTGTTATTGCACTGTAGAGACAGAGGAATTTGATGAATACTCACCTGAAACAAAAAGAAAAGAATTATTAAGAAAATGAAAAATATAAATACCTAGAATCTGATAAATGAATAGCGTTTAGGGATATAAAATATATATTAAAAAAAAAAAAAAATCAGCGAGTGAATGATTCTCATCGGAATTCATTTCTCAAAAAAGTACAATAATTTATATTCGTAGAATCAAAAGAATTTACAACTATCTTCTCTTTAATATCTAAAAAAAAATGACTAAATAGAGCAAAGATATTCATTCAATTGGGTTTTCTGTTAACAAAATCAAAACACGTGCTCCGGGTTGCCAATCTTCAGGCGCTTGTGAGAAAGAATGGAAACCAAAGGGATTTTAGTTGTTTTTAAAACAAAATAAATAAATAAATTTTATTCGATTGATATAAATTATTAAATTAATTTACTTATTTATACCTATATTTAAAGATCCAACTTTGTTGTAAATATATGGACTAATTAACGAATTAAAAATAAATAGTTATAATTCCTGTTGACAATTTTAATAGTTATGTTTAATTATTATAATATGTATAAACATACAATTCAAATAAACGTGTGATTATATGGATCCTTTTACATTATTTTACTTGGTGAATATGTCTCTAACTTTATTATTTTATACAAATCTTATAAAAGTTCATGGTAAGAAAAATTGATTTAAGACAATGATTCTTAACCTAAGGGTAGCGCCCCAAATTTGGGTTGCAAAGGATATTCTTTGGGTCGTTAATCAAATATTTTACCTAGTTTCAATAAGTTTAGAAATATATTTTAATTTATACAATACTATTAAAAATGAAAATATTAAAAACACATACTTTTTTCGTTAAATTTTCCTTGGATAAAAAAGTACTCTTGTTTATCTTTATTAAAAAAGAATATATAGGTATATAATATATGAGTTAAAAAAAGGTCATCATTGTAAAATTGAAGAAAATTTATTAAGTATGATCTACAAAGAGTAATTAAAAAATTTGTTATTTTGGGGGGGAGGAGGGGTCGCGACATGAACATATTTTTCAAATTTGGGCCGGGGTTTTAAAAAGGTTAAGAACCACTGATTTAAGGTATAGAATTTCATAGAATTTTGTGTGTAATTTCTTTTTTTCGCATCTGTTCCTTTTACTTATTTAATTTTTCTTTTTGTTTTTAATTAATTTATTCATTAAAAATTCAAAGAGCATTCATTTATTCCCTCTTCCGGTTTCTCTTGTGTTTATCTTAATAATTTAAAAAACTGCGCTGGTTTCTTTGATGAGAGCGGATTCTGTCCTTAATTTGTTCGTTACTGCAAATGTAAAAAAAAAAAAGCAAAATCCGTCTCCGGTCACTGGAGATTTTTGCTTGGTTTTCGAGTTGCCGAGTCCCTGGAGGAATTAAGACATCTTCGCCTGCCAATACACAACTACAGCCTCCGATTTCCTCTCGGATGTTTTTTCTCTCTCTTGTGCTAATAAATGACAGATCCAATCGGAACACGCCATGTTGCACTTGGCAATTTCCGGCCCTAGGATATTGCAACGAGTCAAGAAATTCCTCTGTTTACTTAGACGTCTTTCTATTCAAATTGAACATTTTTTCCGTTTGAAGTGGTAAGCTGAACGAATACACATATAGTACATTTATAAACGAAAATAAGAAATCGACGAACCCCCCAACAGAGAAAGACAGACAAGCAAAAAAAACTTGATATTCTTAAAAATATTTTTTTTATCTTGGTTTATAATTTCATAATCGAAAAGTATTCTGGTAAAAAATAAATAAATAATAACATATCACAGCTACAATATAGTTAAAAATGAGAAAAGTCCAGTAAATAAGGGGGTTTCATTGAAAAGTTTTTGTTTTGCCGAGAGTAGCAGAGTTGTTGATTCACAAAGAGAAACAAAGATGTTCTCCTCTGCTTGATGCAAATAAACATACACACATATAGATATCGAGATGATATATCTGTATATATATTATTTATTTGTTTAAGACTATAGTTTCGAAGACTTGGTCTTCATCATTAGTCTTTCTTCAATTATAAATGTTTTTCATGGAGTCAATATCATATGGATATTGAAAACTTGGTGTTCCTTCGTCACTGCTGTTCGGCTAGGAACTCGGCTAGGAACTAGGGAGTTCCTAGCCGAACGGCAGTGACGAAGAACACCAAGTTTTCAATATCCATATGATATTGACTCCATGAAAAAATTTATAATTGAAGAAAGACTGATGATGAAGACCAAGTCTTCGAAACTATAGTCTTAAACAAATAAATAATATATATACAGATATATCATCTCGATATCTATATGTGTGTATGTTTATTTGCATCAAGCAGAGGAGAACATCTTTGTTTCTCTTTGTGAAGGGGGTTTCAGCTTACATTAATTGCAGGAATAGATTTTTTTCTAGGATCGTTTAGTATGGTGTGGGTATGACAAATCTAAGTTTGTGACCTCTCTCAACTTTTGGTGTCCGAAAAACATCGAAATTTTCGGACTATTTCCAGTTTTTAGCTTATAACTCGAAAACAGTTTACATTTTGTAAATAACCGTTCTATAGTAAATTAAATAGGACAAAATTTCACGTTGATTAAAAAAAATGCGTAATTGGTCCTGTAGTTCAATTTTTAATGGGGATCCAATAAACAGCCCCCCACCCCCGGATCACTTTTGAATACCTATCCCAAAAACTCACACTTTTGATTATCCTCTATTTATTGGGCTTATAGTAATTATCCGAATTTCGATTAAGGGAAGCCAAAAGCAATAAAACATCTGATATAAAAATAAATAAATAAGGTGAAATTGCTTAATCAAAAAATGCCATCAAATATTTATTTCTTCGAATGGAATAATTTAATATAAGTAATATGTATAATATATATAGGTATATACAATAGTGTTGATATAATATGTGTAAATGACTAGTACATTCCATTCACCACCCCCAGAGGTCTCTACTATAGATAAGCATTAATTTAAAAACATACTTGAAAGAGAAATGTCACTTATATTTACATATAGAGATAAACAATTATAATTTAATTATTCCTTTCAGGTATGTTTCCATACTATAATAATAATCCTAATCGCATTATTTGTAATATAAATATGTATATATTGTATTATTCCTTTCAGGAATAAAATAATCTGTTGTCAAAAAGAATTTAGATATGATATAACCTTTTTATTTATAGTAAAAGATAGTCTGATGAAGAGTAGAAGACTTTACCGAAACACGTCTATATGAAATCAATAATAAAAAAATCCAAATCATAAGTTGATTTATCCCTTTTGGCTGCTCTTAATCAAAATTCGGATAATTACTATAAGTATATACAATTACACAGCCAGTGGGCTTTATTCACTTTCATCTTAAGAACACTTTTATTTATTTAGTTTTATTGACAAAATGGACTTGAAAATTATTCTAAGTATAGTATTAGTAATGAAGCTATTGAAGCTTTTATTTTTTGTGATTAATTTGATTAAAATTTGAATTTTTATTGGTAAATCACACATAATTAATTATAATTATTTATTGAACACGAACAAATAATACAATACAACTACGACGTTTCGAACGACTTATTCTGCGATCGTTCTCAAGTATGAGCAATGAGTATCAACTCCGATTATAGTTTAACTGAGCCAATCACGTGTCGGTCAGGCTTATATAGACTCCATGTACAGTCCAGACCAGAGATCGTCAGTGTGTTGGTTTTTTGACTGGACTGTACATGGAGTCTATAAGCCTGACCGACACGTGATTGGCTCAGTTAACCTATAATCGGGGTGGGTGCTCATACTTGAGAACGATCGCAGAATAAGTCGATCGAAACGTCGTAGTTTTACTGTATTATTTGTTCGTATTCAATAAATAATTATAATTAATTATGTGTCATTTAAATAAAAATTTACTTATAGTAATTTTAGAAATCATATAAGAGAGGGAATTTCCGAAAAGAGTAATAAACTGTTTCTGATCAATTGCATGTGGTTTTTTCGATTTCAGTAATTTTTTCTGTAAATCTTTATTATTCAACCTGCTTAGAGGCACAAGTGGCTAAAATGTGCGATCCTAAATTAAAATTATAAAATATTATAATTAATAATAAATAATTATATACAACATTAATTGGATCTTAAATAAAAAATAATTTCACTAATTAAAGATCCAAAATCTTTGTAAGCCGATTAATTGTCTGTAAATAATAGAAATTTGGAAAGGTTTTATTTTCCCTAGAGTATCAAGAATTATTACCTAATCAAAAGGGTGTAACATATTCCTTGAAGTGAATAATTTATATGTATATTTATTTTAATCAACCAGAGAACATGTTCTTTGATTTCAGAATCTTGTAATTAATATAATTAAAACGTGGATTGATTTCTTGAATTGGCAATTAATTCAGGAATTTCTTAAAGAGACCAGGCAGGCTCTTTGTGGATTCAACGTTGAAATCTGTGTGATGCAAAATGCATGACTAACGAAGGAAGGGGTTGGATCTGTTGCTTTTCTGGACGTGTCGAGAGGTGTCTGTCTGTCTGTCTGTCCGTCGGCGTCGCCCCCAAAGCTTAATCTAATCTATATGTTAATAGCGAATAGAATATGTAACCTCACATTGCTAACAAGGGGTGCGTTTTGTTTAATATCGGATACCGATACTGAATCACGAGAGATGACGTCACAGTCGCCAACCCCTAAGTCCATCATTCTCACTCTCCTTGTTCCATAGTAAGTAAGTAACGTTGAATCACTCAAGCTATTTGATTAAATTCTATAAGCCAGCGTAAAACATTAAGACCATCTCATCCGTTGGTTTGACTCATGCCAGTTTGAAACGGAACGAAAAAAAGGGGCGCCTAAGCCCAAATCATTAGACAAGCTGAATTTTTTTTTTGCATTTATAATTAAATGGTTTGGAAATAATCACAAGGGATGATCTTTTTAATGGTGAAAAAGTTCTCAATATGTTACTATGGATTATATTTATTTAATGAAAATAGAATATTCTCGTTTGAATTGAAAAATCAAGACAAATGGAATGTTCAGGCTACTATTTTAGATTTGGTTTAACTATTACTTTAAAGAAGTGCTTCCCAACCTGGGGTCTGCTGGTTTTTCGCGCGTGTCTTTAAAAATTTTCAGTAGAAAGCACAAATATTTATTTATCCCAATTTTTATGCTTTCCCATGCTAATTATAGTTTTTCTTATTTTATTTTCAAAAACTAAAATATGTTATTTATTTCGGGGGTCAGCGGATTATTTTTTCAGACTTAGGGGGCCGTGGCATGAAAAAGGTTGGGAAGCACTGCTTTAAACTTTAGTTAAAATTTTGAGCCAAAATGCATTGATTCTAGCAGACGATGTCTAATTTGAAGAGATAGATTGTTTTTCTGGAATAACAATGTTTATAGCCTTGAAAGATCACCTGTAAATCTCTGCAAATGGATATTATTAAACATCTAACTTTGTTGTATTGAGAATTAATAATTTAAAAAAATAAATAGTTATAATTCATGTTTATATAATTTTATAAACTCTAATACTCTAGGGAAAATAAAATTTTTCTAAATTACTATTACTTTAATCACTTTACAAAGATAATGGATTTTTAATTAGAAAAATTATTTATCATTTAAAATCCAATTATGTTGTAAATAATTATTTAAAATTATAATTAAGAATCGATCACTTGATTAAAATTAATTAATTTTATTATAAATTTTCCATTTTTAATTATAATTATAAGCATGAAATCTTCCAAAACTTAAGTGATTTATGTGGAATTTAATTTTATAAATTTTAGGGTTTATTTAGTAACACAAATTAAACAAATAGAGTAATTTCAGTCAATTAACACTATTTATTTCATAGATCTTCTAGACAGTTTCAGTCACCACTGGTAGTTTTGATCATATATTCTAGAATGTTCCATGCTTCTTTGAGGAAAAGATGTAAGAAAGCCAATTAAGTAGTTTTTTTATAAAATTCTTCCAAAATATAAGTAATTACCATTATGTAGAATTTAATTTGTCTGACTAAATAAACCCTAAAATTTATAAAATTAAATTCTACATAATGGTAATCACTTATATTTTGGAAGAATCTTATAAAAAAAGAAGAAAAAAGGGGTTTCCAACATCTTTTCCTCAAAGAAACATGGAAGATTTTACAATATTGAACATATAATTGAACATATTTTGTTTTTCCTTATATTACTATGTGTATTATATATGATTTATTTTATTCTAAGTTTAACTCCAAATTTGTCAGGGTTATATTTTAAGTTGTACTCTAAATATATCCTAATAAGTAAACTTTTGTTATCTATTCTATGAGGCGAATCACCTCAGAGTATCATTCAAAATAAATAAATTAATGATGACTACTAGTGAAGATGGTCTACCAGTGGTGACCGAAATTGTCTAGTAAATCTATGAAACAAATTTTTTTTTTTTTTTTTTTAATGATATTGATGTGAGAAGGAGATACACCAGAAGGTCCATCCCCTAAAGGCCTGTATGGGCTGGCCCCTCAATCGTGAAAAGAACAGAGTAGAAGGAAAAGAAGCCGGGATCACGAGCCAATCTCAGAAACTTAGATACAGTTCAATATCCAATTTACTAAGGTTTTAGGGGCTTCGAGCAGTGGTAAATTCTCCGCGCGATAAATTAGGTTAAATTTATCTCCCACTTAATTTTTATTACCAGACCCTATACTTACAGAAAAAAATGTCTGGGTATAGCCGGGAATCGAACCCGAGACCTCCGGGTTGCCAGCCAGTTATTCTGACCATTACACCACGGAGGCGGACAAATATTGAAACAAATAATTACAATATAAATACAAAAAATAATTATAAATCAATCATGTGTGATTTAAATAAAAATTCAAACTGTAATCAAATTAATCACAAAAATAAAAGCTTCAACATCTTCATTACTAATAAAGGTTCAGTCTGTGTCAATAGTGTTAATTGACTGAAATTACTATATTTTTTAATTTGTGTAACTAAATAAACCCTAAAATTTATAAAATTAAATTCTACATAAATCACTTTTAAGTTTTGGAAGAATTCATGTTTCTAATTATAGTTAAGAATGGAAAAAATTTTAATAAAATTAATTAATTTAAAAAAAGCGATCGATCCTTAATTATTATTATAAATAATAATTTACAACATAATTGGATTTTTAATGATAAATAATTTTCCTAATTAAAAATCTTGTTATCTTTGTAAATCGATTAAGATAATAGAAATTTGAAAAAATTTTATTTTCCCTAGAGTAACAGAGTTGCTCAATTAACAAAAATTATTAAAGGGTGTATAATTTGATTGATGTGAATAATATAAAGGTATATTTATTTATATCAAACAGGGAACTCAATGTTAATATTTGTACGATAATATTAAGTACAATTATTATAATATTTTATTTCGAATTTCGAATTGTTCTCTACAACTTAATATACGCAGTAGAGTAAACTGATGGTTATTTCCTTGAAATAAATATTCTCTAATATTTGCCTGGATGCTTGTTGAATTTGTAAAGTCATGTCCTTTCCGTAATGGAATGTTTCCAGCAAGTGACTCGATGGTTTGTCTGTATGGGGTTGACAAATGAAAAAAAGGCGGATTGGTTAATGCCTAATCAAAGTGTATAACCATGAAATCCGCCCATTTCCCAACGGAAATTTATGTATAGATGGCAATAAGGGAGAGAGAGAGGGTTGCATTGCAATCGAGTTCATTAAAATGGACTCGAACGAAAGGGTAAGGGACACATACATAGATAGAAGAATTGTTATTTTTGTTAAGGCTTATTCGAGAGCTTTTCAGCCATTAAGAGAGGAAAAACCTACTTTGACAATGTTCTGGTCTTAATCTGTGAAAAATCTTTTAATGCAGTGAATTTCATCGAATATATAAAACATAAGCTTATTTATTTATTATTTTTTGTTTTAATAAGGTTAAATAACATTCATCACAAAACTTCACTTCGAAACAACTGTTTAATATTTTTACATTAAAATAGCTACATAAATTTTTATAATTTTTCTAACTAATATAACAAAGAATAATTGCTATATCAATGAGAATTGGTTTTGACCGCGCTTATTTGAAAAAAATATTTATCGCGAGACTACTGCGGATTACGCTATTGGAGTCTGCGGAGTCTTAAGTCTGGACCAAGAGAGAAAAAAATGTGATCCACTTAGCTACAATAGTCTCGCGATAAATATATTTTTCAAATAAGCGCGGTCAATACAATTCTCATTGATTTAGCAATTATTCTTTGTTATATTAGTTAGAAAAATTATAAAAATTTATTTAATATCATTATTTCAAGTTAGAAATATATAAGATCAGATATTATTTTCACTCAATATTTGACAAAAATTTCCTACATTTGATTCGAGATTGAATCAAATGTAGAAAACATTCGATTTCTTTGACATATTCTTGGCTCTAATTACTCAACAATCTTGGAAGCCACACTTCTTTAACAATTAAAAAAAGTTTGGCGTCGTTTTTATTCAGAGATAACCTGTGTAAATTAAAAGTTAAATATTAAAAATTAAATTCAAAAAAATTTTGATATTTAATTTTTAATTTACACAGGTTATCTCTGTATAAAAACGACGCCAAAACTTTTTTTAATTGTTAAAGAATTGTCGCTTCCAAGATTTTTGAATAATTTGGGCCAATAATATGTCAAAGAAAGATTAATTATGTTTTGTATTATAGTGGAATTGTTTTTTGATAAAGAGTGATAAAATGGGCCACTGAGTAAGTCAAAATAAATTGACGATAAGTCTGGCCCGTTTAATAAAAGCTCTGTGTTTTTAATTTTATCCAATTCCATACTATTCCTGTTACTAATTTACTATGGATGACCAAAACTTATTTTTCGGATAAAACTCAAATTCACATTTGAAGGAACATTGCAATACTTACATGTATTTGTGTATTTATTCGATATAGAAATATTTTAAATAATAATTTGAAAATTTAAAGATCCTTCTGAAATTTTGAAGTCGACCTTATATATTTATGAAAATACTCTAAATGTTTGAAATTTTACATTCACATCCACATTTACACCCACAGCATCCAAGGACCGCACGCCGCTGGTACAGACATATATAATCTGTAAATTTTAAAACTCTAACTTATTTAATCGAATGTTTTCTACATTTGATTCAATCGCGAATCTAATGTAGGTAATTTTTGTCAAATATTGAGTGAAAATAATCTGAACTCATATATTTCTAACTTGAAATAATGATATTAAATAAATTTTATAATTTTTCTCATTAATATATCAAAGAATAATTGATACGTCAACGAGAATTATTTTGACCGCGCTTATTTGAAAAAGATATTTTATCGCGAGGCTACTGCGGATTATGCTATTGGAGTCTGTGGAGTCTTAAGTCTGGAGAAAACATTCGATTAATTACTGGCATCTAACATACATGCTAATAGATCAAGCGCTCTGGACTGGGAGATCGAATATATAACATCTGAGATTTCAAATTCACTTGGTGATCCATCCGAATGTCTAGCGGGCTATACGCGAAATGACGTTGGATTGTAGCTAAGTGGATCACATCTTTTTCTCTCTTGGTCCAGACTTAAGACTCCACAGACTCCAATAGCATAATCCGCAGTAGTCTCGCGATAAAATATCTTTTTCAAATAAGCGCGGTCAAAATCATTCTCGTTGCGGATTATGCTATTGGAGTCTGCGGAGTCTTAAGTCTGGAGAAAACATTCGATTAATTACTGGCAAGCATCTAACATACATGCTAATAGATCAAGCGCTCTGGACTGGGAGATCGAATATATAACATCTGAGATTTCAAATTCACTTGGTGATCCATCCGAATGCCTAGCGGGCTATACGCGAAATGACGTTGGATTGTAGCTAAGTGGATCACATCTTTTTCTCTCTTGGTCCAGACTTAAGACTCCGCAGATTCCAATATGCATAATCCGCAGTAGTCTCGCGATAAAATATCTTTTTCAAATAAGCGCGGTCAAAATAATTCTCGTTGACGTATCAATTATTCTTTGATATATTAATGAGAAAAATTATAAAATTTATCTAACTTATTTAGTATACAAGTTACAAACAAGCAAGCAGATGAAATCGTAACAATACTAATAGGGTCCCTTTTATGGTAAGTTTACAAATAACAAAACCATAGAAATTAATTACGAGTGTTGCCTCAAGAAGCTCTCCGATTGTTAATCTCTAATAATTTGAAAATAAATAAATGTTATAATTAAGTTTTTAATTTTTGAAGATCTAATTTTGTTGTAAATAAATTGGACTTTTATTAACTAAAAAAATAATTATAATTTGTATTTATTTACCTAATTATAATTATAAATTTAGATTTTAAATTCGACATTTTTTTTATAAAAGCTTCAATTTCTTTCTTTCGCGAATTTCGAATTTTTACTTTTTCTCCAATATTAAGAATTTTTTTTTATTTTTTAATTCCCTGTAATTGAAACAGAAAAATGGAGAGAGGGATTGTTGGTTCCTCCCTCATTTGATTGATTAGTTTTATTACTTTATATAGTTTTTCTTCTTTGACTTTTAACGACTCAAAATGATGAAATTAAAAAAAAAAATACGCCATAATGTCTATAGATTCGTGAAAATATTTGATTTAAACTTGAGTGTGAATTAGCAAGAAAAATATTCAATTACATAGAAATCCGATCTTTAATCAAAATAAATACGCCCCCGTCTCCACTTGATCAGACAAGATGATCTTTATCATTAAAGAAAACTTGATAAATAATAAAAAAAATATTTTATCTTAAATCAATGTTTGGATGTGCTAAAAAGGCGAAGGACTCTCGTAGGTGTTTCGGAGAAAGTTGGCCCTTGATGAGCTTGCTTGCTAAAAGAAGAAGGCGTAGCTGATGAATCGAATCGCTTTCGAATATTGGCTTGTGAACAGAGTCAACAGGTAGCTACCAGTTAGAGCTAGAGGTGGCTGGCTTAAGTGGAACACAGACAGCCCCCTGGATTAATCCCAACAACCAACCACTGGGCCATGTTTATTTATGCAAATTGAACCCACAATCTCTACAATATAATATACCTACAATTTAGTCAGTTGAATAAATCCCCGTTTTAATCTTGTCTAATTACTTTGAAACAAAACAGAACTGTTTTTGTGACGTCATCGTGAGCCCCCAGATTTGCGCCTACTCCTTAAGCAACCATAGCTACTCCGCCTCTCCAAAAATCAACCACATGCCAACCACCCACTTATTTGGTGGACCCGTTTATACATAATATACCCATGTTTCTTCTATTTTTACGACTCAAATATATTTTCTTAATTCATTCATTAATTCAGTATATTCATTCTCATTTATTTATTTATTTATTTAAATTGTCTTACTTTTTTATTTAGTGTTGATATTAAATGACAGCATTATGTCAACTGGATCATTTCCAGAATAACAACTTTTTTATTTAAATTAAACGAAAATATACCTTTTCTCTTATTTTATTCAAAATAGAAATTAAAATAAATAAGTATAAGAAATTTTTGGATGCAATTCAAAAGCGAGCTATCAGAAGATACTTCCGTGGCGTTTGTTCTGACGTGATAAAAATAAAAAATCCCTCCTAAAGCTTCATTTGAGCGAAATGTACGATTTTCAAACAGGCAACACGCCTACGTGATTAGATTAGACACCGAACAAATGCATAAGCCAATTTGTTTATCCCTATAATTTCTAGAGACTCGGGTTCACTTAAAAATTATCAAAAAGTGTTAGAAAATTTCATTAAAGTTTAAAAAAAACAAAAACTTAATTGTTAAATAAATTCTGTTTCAGTGTATAGCCGTATTGAAAATTCTGATTCAATTTCTGAGAGAGCTGATCCCTTCTGACATGAAATTAAACATATGTAAATACGATGAAATCTTTAATTTTCAACTTTCGAATTCTTGATGATATATAAAATGACAAAAATGGAGTTCTGTTTTTTAAAAATTGAAAAACTCACTTGATATTAATCTTAATTAATATCTTCAATCGTTTTTAAGGAATTTGGTGTTGGTACTTGGTGAAACATTTTTTAAATTATTGGATAAAAAATACTTTGTAGGTTTCACATTAAGATATAAAAATAAAACGAATTTATTTTTGGAGGACTTTAATCTCGATATATATATACGAGCTTTTCGTGCGTGCCTTCGGCACGCCCTCGAAGCTCGGCCCTCCGGGCTGGTGCCCTGGCGGGCAGCGTCTCGGTCCAAAAATTTTATTCCTCTTAAAAAACCACACTCCAAATGTATACCGGTAAACTACCGAAAATACATCGTCTCTTAAAAGCTTCGCCTCTTTAACTTTTGAGTGGCGAGGGGGGGGGGGAGGAATAATGATCAATATATTTAATGTTTCTTAATTCAAAATGAATTGGAGTCTTTCATTTCAAAATTCGAGTCCAAATTAGAAATTAGAATTTCAAATTTGCCTGGTTAATGAAAATCGATTGGAGCCGCGCTGACAATTATATTTCAAATTTGCCTCGTTAATTAATATATATTTAATATTTCTTAATTTAAAATCTATTGGTGTTTTTTCATTTTCATTCGAGTTCAAATGAATACAATATTATCTCGACACAAAGTCCAAATCAAAAATATCTAGTTTTAGTAAGAGAAATCAAGATAGAAATATTAATGTCGCAATGGAGTAATCGGTAGAGCCAATGACTATAGTTCAAGAGTTCGTCGGTTCGATTCTAGGCAAGAGCGTAATTTTTTTAGAGAAATTTCTCTAAGCGTTGTTACAAATTAATCTAGATGAATATTATATAGTATTTCGGGTGCCTAACCCATCTTCAGGAGCAACAGAAAATAACTGAAGATGGGTTAGCCACCCGAAATATATATATGTTGAGATTAAAGTCTCTCCAAAAATATATTCGTTTTATTTTCATATCCTAATGTGAAACCTACCAAGTATTTTTTATCCAATAATTTAATTAATATCGTTTGTTAATTAATCTATTTACAACAATATTGGATTTTTAAATAATCAATAATTAAAGATCTGTTATTGCTGTAAATAGAATAATTTATATATTGGTATATAATTAAAATATAAATAGGTTTCTGAAAATTAAAATCCAATGTCGAATTTGTTAAAGAATAGCCCATAGTAAATTTTATTCAAATAATACCTTGTATAATATAAGTTCAGTTGGGCAAACTATACCACTTTCACTTATTAATTATTCCAAACAAACCAGAAAATGTAATTTCAAGTAATTACCCAAATCAATGTTTTCTGAATCTAATAAAAAGAAATACAGCTATATTTATTTATCTATCTATTCAAAAAATTAAAAACAAAAATAAATGTTAAGGAAAATAAATTTCAAACTTAAATTTATATGATACGTATATTGACTGTAGTTTATTTTATATTTAATTATCGCTCTTTGCTGAAAATAATATGATGGAACTTTTCCGGCAATCCGTGAGATGGCGTAGGCACGCAGAAGAGTCAGTCTGTCTGTCTGTCTTATCTTTATATTACTTCCATGACTTCTTTTGTTCTGACACATACATTCATAATTGTAACACGCTCTTAACTCTTTATCAACTATATTATATTATATTACATCTCCTAAACGTGTGTTTTATTCATTTATACCAATTCCGCTGGCGTTTACTCGCTATCATAATAATTATAGTAAATAAATAAACTACAAAAATCATTAAGATTACTCACTGTTTAAAATTTATTTTACATAAAAATACAATGAATAAACTAAATTAAATACAATGATCTCTATGTGGCGATCGGATTAAACTTAAAAAAAATGGGGAAAAAAGCCTTTAGTCATGGATTGTTTTATTTTTTTGGGTAAATGCTCGTATGGTGTCAAAATCGCCTAGACAAGTGCAGAATAGTAAATGCGGAGGGTAGGGTGTAAGTGTCCCTAATCCCTAAGCTCATGTGTGAGACATCAATAGGGATGATTGAAGGGGCAGCAGATGAATTCTGAATAAGGGAAGCTCTCTCTCGCTGTGGGGGTGGATCAATTTAAAAATCCAATCAAACGGATGGTTAGCCTACAAGATGTACACTTGCACCCCTGAGCCCCTGACCCACTGCACCCCAGACAGAAAAGGGTGCCTTTTCGGGGGGTGTGTAGTCATTTCCCTGGAGGCCCTACCATCCAAAGGCCCCGCCGAATTAACGGCTACATTTATCAAAATATTATTACAGCTTATCTCATGCGAGACAATTCCAATGCGGGATTGTAATTAATCGCCAAATTGGAATTCAGACAATGGACGACGAACACGTAATATTAGATTTACACCAACCATAAAAATAATATCTAATGGCTAACTAGGCGAAATAATATAAATCACTTTCAATTAAAATATCCATTCAAAATATTTATTATCTTTGGCAAAATTTCTATTAAAATTTAACTTTTGAATATACTTCGTTTCTAAAGAATTTACATAGAAAAATAAACTTAAATAATGTTCAAAAGCAGAGTGGACCAACTCATTTTCGAAGATAAACCTCTATAATCAAGTAGGTTTTTGATAAAAATAAATAGACAGAGTGGTCTAATTGAAAAGTTTTTTGTTTTGCCGAGAGTAGCAGAGTTGTTGATTCACAAAGAGAAACAAAGAGGTTGTCCTCTGCTTGATGAAAATAAACATACACACATATATTTCGAGATGATATATCTGTATATATATAGTATATTATTTATTTGTTTGAGACTATAGTTTCGAAGACTTGGTCTTCATCATCAGTTCTAAGCTGACCACCAGTGAAGAAGGAACATCAAATTTTCAATATCCATACGATATTGACTCCATGAAAAACAACATTTATAATTAAAAAAGACTGATGATGAAGAGCAAGTCTTCGAAACTATAGTCTCAAATAAATAAATAATATATATATATATATACAGATATATCATCTCGATATATATGTGTGTATGTTTATTTGCACCAAGCAGAGGACAACCTCTTTGTTTCTCTTTGAGAGTGGTCTAAACCTAGTTTTTAAACGACCTTCTAAATTACAGCACAGGTACCACTTTTGCCTCGACTCGTTACCTCTATTCTGATAGATTTCTCATAAAAAATCAAAAGTGTGATTGTTTACTCTGCTTTTGAACGCCTCATATGTAGGTATTTAAGGTTTTCAATTTGTGATTTTTGGGGGAATTTAAAAAGAAAAATAATTAATTTTATAAGTGTTAAGGTGTCATTAATTAATTAGTTAAGTTATAAATTTGGTAAATAAACAAAAATTGTCATTACAAAATTAGATATTATATATGTATGATTAATCTTTTTTATTTGTTTGAACGTTATTTTCATCATTCTAAAAAACCCGACGATTCCGAAGATCGTCTGTCCTTCTTCATGACTTTAAAGAGTCAACGAAGGAACAAATCTATATGTATAGTATATTAATAATATTTTTAATAATTGCAATTAAGTTCAAAACTTTGTGCATAGCCTTAGTTAAAACGTTGGTAAAAAATTAAATTAAACTTTATTGCAAGCTCTAAATAAAAATCGACCTTTTTACCTATATTTAACATTACAAATGATCAAAAAAGAATTTAATTAAGATCATAAATCTAAGATTTTAGTAGAATATTTTTACATTTTTGACCTTAATTAAATTCTTTCTTGATATATTTGGTTTTCACCGTGAGTTGTATTTTGGAAAAAAAAACATTTAATTTTCAAAAAAAGATACTCAAATCTTCGGGTTCATTATTTTAATTAAAAATGATGATTTATTTATTATTGCATTTGAAAAATCGCATTTATTAACTTTTATTACATTTCTAATCCATATAAGAGTAGATAAGATTAACCAAAACTGAATAGATTTTAACAATTCAAAAACAAAATAATTATTTACTTAGGTGGAAGGTGGTAGTTTTTAACTGGTAATTTGGACTAAAACAGTTTAAGAAAGGATTTCATTTTTTATATTACTTCTCTAATTGTTTTCCGCCCTCAGGATCTTTTTCTTTCGGTCAATTATATTGATGTATGAAAAAATTGTAAAAGTTAACTTGAAGTTTTTGTTTCCTTATTCTTCTTTCCTTGTTTGTCTGTTTTTGAAGACGGATGGCTGTATGGAAGGTTCGCGGGCCCCCCCAGAAAGAAAACCATTTGATTGACAGATAGGTGTATTGAATAAGGAAATTCAATTTGTATCTGTTCGATAGAAACAAGATTATTTGCAGAATGATCAGATGACTCAGCCTTTTTTCTGTTAGCTTATATAGTAGGTATACCTCTAGATCTACCTTTAAGGGGGGTATTCTTGAAATCGAATAACACCGGAGAGAGAGATCGGTTATTTATTTAGCCATGACAACTGAATCGAAATCCTATTTAGCTATAATAGCCGGCTATTTATGTTCGATTAATCTTCGGATTAAAATATCTCGAAACCCAAATGTAGGTATATACTAAAAACCTGAAATTTTTCTAATAAGATAGAGACTTATTTAAAAACAAAAAAGTGATTATTTACTTATTTTATATTTCTAATAGCCCTAAAAATAATTTATTTTCCAAAAGTAATAATTTTCAAAAAAATTAAAAACTTTGATTAATTAAAGTATGTAAATATTACACTGCCCAACATGGTAAATAAAATTAAAATATATATAAGAATTACTCATTTACCTAATAATATAAGATTATTATAACAATTAAAATATAATTACATTTTAATATTTTAGTTAAATTAAATATTATATGTAATCATTAATTATAAATAATAATTTTCCAAAATTAACTAATTAAGTTACAAATGAATTTTGTATTTTTAATTAGAATTTTATTCAAATTAATATAGTCTAATTTTGTAATTACAATTTTTGTTTATTTACAACATTTATAACTTAACTAAAAAATTTTTCGGGCTCAAAAATAGCTGATTCTTATGTATTTCCAACTGCTGAATTCAAAAATCACCATAAAAATTACCGATTAGCTCTTGTTTTGGAGATATTATCGGTCAAAACGACGAAAAGGGACATTTTGATCTATTTTAGAGTCCCATTAGAGAGATTAAACAGCAATATTTGAAATCACAATATTTTGTTGACCTAATAAAAAACAGCTTCCTCTTTGATTTTCAAATTACCACTTGTTTTTAGCTCAATTAAAACTCGAGTTATAACTAAAAAAACTAAAACTACGTGATGATAAACGATAATAAACATAGAAAAAACATATGGTCTTAGTTTTTTTAGTTATAATTCGAGTTCTAATTGAGTTACAAACAAGTGGTAATTTGAAAATCAAAGAGGAAGCCGTTTTCTAATACGCCAACAAAATATTTTCATTTAAAATATTTCTGTTTAATATCTAATGGGACTCGAAAATAGGGCAAAATGGCCTTTTTCGTCGTTTTGGTCGATAATATCTCAAAACTCTGATCTGTTGTAAAAAATCGGGAATTTGCATGATAATCAGCCTATAAAACTCTACTGGATTCCATTGTTATTATCTGTTGCTAAATTTTCAAAATATGAGAATTCTAAAAAATCTTAGAAGAGGTGAAATTTATAACAATTAGGTTAGCCGTAGAAAGAAAGAGCAAACAAATCTTGCGTTTCAACGTTCCCTAGAAATAAAACTTTTTTTTATAATAGTAGTTGCGCCAAAAGCGGTCCTATGAAATGTCGGAGGTACTCTAGGTAATTATCAGTTCGACTCTTAATTACTATCTCTATGACATTAATCACATGACCCAAAACAATGCTAATTAAAATTTATTTTCCATTATTAATAATTAGTTTGAAAAACAAACAAATTTTTTACGCTTTCACTTATATAATTTGTTTAATATATTTTAACCTTATCTCATTCGTGCAGAATTAAATTGCGAATCAATTTGGATATTATCACTTTCTCTTTTTATTATAACGAATCAAATTATTCGGAGGAGTTAATTGAATACCTACAGAGTCATAGTTAATGAAATTTTTATTTTTTATTTTCCTACAATTTTCTCAATTGGCTTCTCCAAATAGGTATCAAAATTATTGTAATCTACAATATCTACAAATCAATGGTTGAGAAAGAACTCTTGGGCTAAACAAATGAGGTCGGTCGCAGGTTTGGATCCTGCCGGCTTTTCAATTTTATTTATTTTTTCTCTTTAAAAAATAATAATAATAATAATAATAATTTCTAGATTTGTAGAATTCACAGTCAGAATTATTTGATTTGAGCGGTTCATTTACTTAAAACTACATATTAAAAAAAAATCTAGGCTTTAAAATATTGTAGTAAATTGCCTAAGAACATTTTACTATAAAAAACTCAAGGTAAAATTAATCTACTACCGACTGAAATAAATTTTCAGTGAAAGTTCATAATGAATTTTAAGATTGTAATATCAAGTGAGATTTTCAATTTTTCAAAATGATTGAAGGAGACAATAAAAGAGTGTGTCTTCTGCTGGAATTATACATTTTTAATTTATTTATAACGAGACTATAGATTCAAGGGCTTTGCCCTCTTCATCAGTCTATTACAATTGATTCACAGGAATCCCTGATGAAGAGGCGAAGCTCTCAAGCTATAGTCTCGTTATAAATAAATTAAAAATGTATAATTCCAGCAGAAGAAACATTCTTTTATTGTCTCCTTCAATTTATACAAATTCTGCTACTCTCTACAAAAAGAAACTTTCAATTTAATTTCAAAATGATGTTTTTTTTTGTGAAGTAAAAACTTCTATAGCTGTGGTAGGGCAAATTGGCCTGTATATCATGAAAAATGAAACGCTTCCCGTTTCTTGGACTACATAAGATAATACAATGATGGAGAATCGCCCCTACTCTCTCCTTTTAAAATTTAAAACTAGTTGTTTTTTGTGAGTAGATTTTCTGTATGTTGCTATTAATTTTATACAAAGTTAAAAAAAATATATATTTTATTTATCAACAACAAATGATTGAACAAATTAATCTTTTAATACCATTTTACAACTAAACCAAAATAAAAAATATTTCGAATTAAAAAAAAAAAATAGAAAGAGATTTTGTATTTAATGTGAATTCAATTTATTTATGTGGTTGTTGGTTGTCGGACACAACATATGTCGTTGTCGCTAAATGTCATGGTGGATGGTTAAGGGGGCGGGGGTGAAGGATTATTTTTTAATATGGAATTTCGAGTGGTTTGCCCCTGTCGTCCAAAGTATTAAAAAGCAATCGGCCGATGGGAGAGAGAGAGAGAATGCGTGGGTGGGTGGCAAGCTCAACACTCTCTCTCTCTCTTAAGCTGCTTACTCTTTAGGCTTAGGATTATTTAGCTTTGCTTTAACTTTCTCACTGGAGTGGAGAAAAGTTGACAGATTGTCACCACACACATACACACACACACACACATATACACACGTAAAAGCAAAGCAACAAAGCAATAAGTACCTTTGAGAGCGCAAAAGCTCAATCGGGGGAAAACATTTACTGCCCTTGTTCTATTATTTAAAAAGTTAAAGAGGGGATTCGAAAAGATTTCCAAAAAAAAAAACAAGTCTGCAGGTAGATTTTGTCAAATAATAAATAAAGTAGTAGAAAACGAATTAGTTATATTTATTTATTTTCACTTAATAAGTAGTCAATTAAAGTTCCTTTAGATGATAAAATATATATTTTAATTATATTATATTATTTTAACATACAGAGTATGGTCCTATGGCGTGCGGTCCATGCGGATGTGGCGCATACCTAAAATTTCAAACATTTCAGGAGGATCTTTAAATTTTCAAATTATTATCCGTTATTTCTAATATTTCTATAAAAAACATGTTTTTGTCTTGAAAAATATATTGGTTCTCGAAATGAAATAAAATGGTTGTATAGTTTCAATGGGGAAATTATAATGAATTATTTTTCTGGACCAAGAGAGAAAAAGATGTGATCCACTTAGCTACAATCCAACGTCATTTTGCGTATAGCCCGCTAGACATTCGGATGGATCACCATCCGAATGTCTAGCGGGCTATACGCAAAATGACTTTGGATTGTAGCTAAGTGGATCACATCTTTTTTCTCTCTTGGTCCAGATTTAAGACTCCACAGACTGATCCGCAATAGTCTCGTGATAAAATATATTTTTCAAATAAAGCGCGGTCAAAACACTTCTCATAGATAGGTCAATTATTCTTTGTTATATCAGTTAGAAAAATTATAAAAATTTATTTAAGATCATTATTTCAAGTTAGAAATATATAAGTTCAAATATTACTTTCACTCAATATTTGACAAAATTCCCTACAGTTGATTCGTGATTGAATCAAATGTAGAAAACATTCGGTTAATATATAAATATATTACTAAATGGCCAGTCATTTGGAGAATTTCATATGGCGCGTCTATTTTCAAAATTTTTATTTGTTTATAGTTATATTTTTTAAAGCAACTATACGATTTGTATTTATTTATACATAAAATAACTAATAAAATATTTTTTTAATCATATTAATGCACAATTCTTCCCTCCCAAAGACAAATAAGAAGAAAAATAAATGTGAATCTGAATTTAAGGATTATAAGTAGTTATAAAGGTTTGTATCTATTGATAAAATAAAATAAAATAATTAAAAGTTATTAGTAGTTTCAATAAGTGGTTTCGAACTCATTCTCTTATCCTGTATACATAATATTCCTTGGAGAATAAATTAATTTCCATTTCTCTGGTGATATATTTGTTACGTCCTATGTCCAATAGATATAGTAAGTATTAGTAGTAGCAATAGTAACAAGCAAGCAGCCGATGACATTTTCGCATTTCCTTAAAAGCCGCTTATCTCCAACAGGATTACTATTACTAGTACTCTCTCCCTCTCTTTTGTTCTTCATCTGTCTTTGTATTGACTACGGGTATATGTTGCAGCAGCCTTGGCTTCAATAATAAATAAAAATCTACAACCTTGATTATTAATATATTCTCTTATTCCAAATTGAAAACCCACACTAATCACTCCAAATTTATTTATTTATATACTCATATCCACATCTGAAAATAATTATATATTACTGAATAGAATGACATGTAATTAACTACTCAATAACTTGTAAAGATATATGTAAGTTAGTATCGAAGAATTGAGAGGTTAAATTAACTCCAGAACAGGTGAGAATTTATTGAGCCATTAGTCTCAAGAATATAAGGTCAAGAAAATTCTTTCGGGTTGGACCACCCACGGTCAATATGATTTGTGTAGAGTTTTAAATTTCAAATTTAAACAGTTTTTAATGAAAAATTGCAAAATTGGATCATTTTGTTATTTGAAACAGATGAAAAAATAAACAAAAAACCTATTACTTAGTTTCTATGAGCCACACGAATTTCACTTACAACCTTTCTTTCGTTGAAATGACTCATTCCAAATTTCACACTTAGGTTTGAAAATACAAATCAAATACTAATTTTGAAAAAAAATGTTAGTCTTTAATATTTAAGAGCACATGAAACTTAAATTTAAACCTTTAACTGCGGGTGTGGTTTATAAATCACATGCTAAAATTATAGCTAGATGCGGGTTTGGTAAATAAACACAAGCTAATTTTGCTAATATCAAATAGCGGGTTTTTTGCGTCTGGAGAGCTTGGTTCTACAAAAAAACCCGCAGTTGAAGTGGTTAATTAAAAAAAAATCTTTTAGAGGATTTTTTTAAAGAAATTACAATAAAATAAAACAAAAAAAAGCTTTGAGTGAGGTGGTACTTCTGGTGGCCAGATTTCAGCTAAAACCTTACTGTACTATCTTTGGAGTATTGAGCGTATACTTACCCAGTAAGAAATAATGCTAAATGTCTTTCTTTTTAAAAATATTTTTTTTCTTTATTAACGGCCTAATGGGAAAATAATAGTTCAAACTTCTCCATGCCAGAATGCGTCATAGTAGTTTATAAATTTTATTTATAATTTTTCTCATTAATATATCAAAGAATGATAGATACGTAAATGAGAATTATTTTGACCGCGCTTATTTGAGAAAAGAGACATTACTACTGCGGATTACGCTATTGGAGTCTGCGGAGTCTTAAGTCTGGACCAAGAGAGAAAAATATGTGATCCACTTAGCTACAATCCAACGTCATTTCGCATATAGCCCACTAGACTTTCGGATGGATCACCAAGTGAATTTGAAATCTCAGATGTTATATATTTAATCTCCCAGTGCAGACCGCTCGCGATTGAATCAAATGTAGAAAACATTCGATTAATTAATGGCAAGCATCTAACATACATTCTAAAAGATCAAGCGCTCTAGACTGGGAGATTGAATATATTCACTTGGTGATCCATCCGAATGTCTAGCGGGCTATACGCGAAATGACGTTGGATTGTAGCTAAGTGGATCACATCTGTTTCTCTCTTGGTCCAGACTTAAGACTCCGCAGACTCCAATAGCGTAATCCGCAGTAGTCTCGCGATAAATATCTTTTCAAATAAGCGTGATCAAAATAATTCTCGTTGACGTATCAATTATTCTTTGATATATTAATGAGAAAAGTTATAAAATTTATTTAATATCATTATTTCAAGTTAGAAATATATAAGTTCAGATATTATTTTCACTCAATATTTGACAAAAATTCTCTATAATAGATTCGCGATTGAATCAAATGTAGAAAACATTCGATTATACTAGTTTATATGAAAAAATTACGAAAATTATTATGTTTTTCTAAAAAATGCTAAAAATTCGAATCATAGTTATTATTATAAATTATAACGATTATGGGCTAGATTGTTGGAACATAAACATATTTTCTTAAAATGCTTTATTTTTCATAAATCGGGCATCTTTTTCTGAACAATAATAAAAGAATATACTGTATGTACCGTATGCTTTTTTAGAGAAGAAGTTCTGAAAACTAAAGAACTAAAGACTCAACTTTGAAGAAAAACTTGACGATATTGGATTTATAAATTTGAGTGAAGTGAAAATCTTTTTAAACTACAAAATGGAACATATTTTGAGTTTCTTGATATCTTAGTAACTTAAAATAATATAAATATTAAAATCCCGCAAATAAAATAAGTTTTAAGGATAGGATATTGATTTTGATGTTTGAAATATGATATGTGAAGAATAGATGGATGAATAATGGAATTATAAATTATCGGAAAAGAGGTTTTTTTATTTAATTAGTTTTTTCCTCTTATTAAAAACAAGGACTAAAAAGATTATCAAGGAGAGTCGATGGTGAGAAGTAATCTCCGAAGTCGAAGCTCAAATACAATGTATACATTAACTCATGTAAAATAATTGGTTTAATAAAATTTATAAAAAAAGAAATATGATTTGTGAGATTTAACGAATTGATTAATATAATCGTCATAAAATCTCGTTGTATTATGAATATAATTTAAAAATCTTTTCTTCATAAATACATTTATATAGACTTCAATAAGTAAATTTATTAAAAATTAATAAACTTTCAAGTATCTGACATCTTTATCTTTGTATCTAATCTTAGTAGTTGAGATTTAACAACAGTTATTAAAATTAAAAAATATTATAATTTCAACGTTTAGAACAAAATTAAGTTTTTATTCTTCAAATTTTGAAATGTGATATTGGGATAATTTCTATGCTTTTTTGTAAAATTTGTTAGGGTAGTTGGTTGAGTCGTGCGTGTCCGCGCTGACCACCTAAGTGCGTGGGGACCTAACAATGATTTGGCTGGGCGCCACCTGCCTAGTTGGCGGTGAGGAGCTAGATTTTGTTGGTGGATGGCTCCTCCTTCGATGCCTAGTCGAGATCGAATTGCCTTACTTATTACATGACTGAAATATTATCAGTCATGCAAAGTGTCGCAACGATCTGACTGAGTCATCTAGCGGCCGTGTCTAAAACCTCGTAGCCAAAGCAACACGGGCCACTACAAATTTATCATAGCGTTTTATAAAACTTGTATAGAACTTTTAAAAGTGGATATCACAAGCGAAAAGTAGAATTATTAGTAGAATTAGTTTTAGTATAGTATTTTTTTTTTTTAAATAAAACTTTATTTTATAATTTTGTAGATGTTTTTATTATAAGCAAAAACGTGGCATGGATATCAACATGATGAAAAAATAAAATTACCTATAGAAATAAAAAAAATCATGATTTTTTTTTTTTATTATATTTTATACTTTTGTTAAATATTTTGCTCTCTATTATATCGTTGATATGCTGATATGTTTGAAAATTTGAAATTATATCAAATTTAATAAAAAAAAAACAAAAAATGAAACAAAATACGCTAAATATTTATGAATACATGTGTGTTGTAGGTTACATTATACATAAAAACATGTTATAAAACAATTTGATATATATTTTTTAAATTTATTTATTAATCTACGTTTACTAGCTTTGATACCTGAATAAAGTTTTGTTTAAAAAAATATCCTATAATAGTAAATGGTTATAAGTTATGATTATATCAGAATAGAGGTTTTCTTTTGTTTCGTTTTTTAAGCTCTATTATTATACCAATATTTGCTCTTTAATTAACTACCTACACTTACTATAAAGAAAGAATAGAAATAGCGAATTTATTGACCTTTTTTGCTAAATAATAAAAAGTTATATTTTACTAATTGAGGCTAGGTACTTTTTGTTTTCCCTTGGTTAAGATTATAGATCATTTATTTTTATGATTTGGAAGAAGGATCCAAAATTTAATGAAATGCTTTTTATATTTTAATCGATGTTTCGCCTTAATATTTTAAGACTTCTTCAGGCGGCGGCTTAATAAAAATTTTCATCATTTTCAATCAATTTATTTTTATACCACTACTGAAACGACTAATAAAAGAAAAAATAGTATTTTATAATATTATAAAAGTTTTTTGGGTCAATTTACAAATAAAAGAAGCTTCATATGTATAAAAATAAATTGAGAGTGAATTAGCTAATAATTTAAAGTGAGCTTGATGAAGTCTTGAAATAAAAAGAAGAAACGTCACTAAAGATTAATTAATTAGATGGTTCTTTCTAATGAAGGACGTTAATTTGCAATAAAATTATATATTAATTTTAATTTTTATTTTTTATTTTTTAAGTTAGAATTTAAAAAGTACTAAAACGGAGTTGACGGAGGTATTGTTGTTTGTCAGACCATTGTAGCTCGTAAGGTAAATAAGACTAAAACTTGAAATTTACAATTTATATGTATTTATTATCACAAGAATCAAAAATTATATTTAAAGTTCAATCTAATGATTATTTTAGGAATGGTCAAAATTTTTATGTGAGGTTCAAAATAAAAAAATAATTAATAATTATGTGATGTGAGGTAACCATGGAAAAATATTTTTAAATAGAATAAGCTTTACTAAAATAGCAGAGAGTGCCCCTAAACGTTCATTTTTGAACCTATGTTGGCTTTCAGAAGTGGATTAACTTAAAATTTAAAAAAAATCCACAAATTGTCTCATTCTCTCCTTTTTAACAACATTTAAGATCAAATTTGATATCTCAAATATTTTGGAAAATATAAAGTACGAATACTCAAGACTCGGTCTTGGCCGGCTTATTTTCTTAATAGCAGAATCAGATACTTATATAGCTGTTAAAACTTAAATTTTTGTGATTAAATTTATAAAGGGGGGGGGTCAGATAGGCTAGTCGGTCATCCTGCTAACCAAGTGGACCCGGGTTCGAATCCGACTCGAGGCATTCGGCTAAAATCTGACCCCGGGGTAGAGACAAAATTTGGAAAATATATAGTATCGTAAATTGGCTTATGGTTGGAAAGGCCGAAAAGCCAAAAAAAAAAAAAAAATTTATAAAGAGTATAAATTTTATTTAAATCACATATATTATTTAATTAAAATTATTTATTGAGCACGAACAAATAATAACACATAACTAAATAAATAATTATAATTAATTAAGTGTGATTTAAATGAAATTTCTACTAATTGCAGAATCAAATTTCTTTTGAATAATTCCTTAAAAAGCTTCATAATAATATTTAATTGTTCACATCCATAATCAAATCTTTAAAGGATCGTAGGGAGTTGGACAAGAATTTAAATCAAATGCAAAGTTTTTTAATTAAATGGGCCAAACGTTTCGTCACTGATTAGCGAATTCCTCAGTGGCTCATTTGATAAACTTATTTGTCAGGAGTTCTAACTATAAATTTCATAATAATATTTAAAAAAATATGTTTGTTTAGTAGTAATTTTAGTTCCCATTGCTCGATTCCCATTCTTTTCGTCAAAGGTCCCCTCCCTCTTAAAGGAGGGAAGGCATCCATTCAGGTTGCCTACCCTACAGGCTTCCAAGCAAATCATTTTACATTTAGGTATTCGAATATTAAATATTAATTTCTAATACACTTTATAGTAAATTGCAATACATCTAAATATTCTAATTCTCTTTTTGTCCAAATATAGAATTTTCGAGAATCATTAAAAAAATAAAGTAAAAAAAGTTGAAATCTTTTTCCAAGACTCGTACGTAGTAGGTACTAAATTTTATAGATAAAAGTTATAGCCCAAGAAACTTTAGATTTTAATTTTTCTGAAATAATACTTAACATTAAAAGTATAGTTTTCAATTGAATTGAATGAAATTGATTTTTATCAAAAATCCAAAATACTAGTAAAAAAAATCTTAATTTCAAATTTTAATTCTTTTTACAGGTATTGTAATCGTGCATAAAAAAAAGTATTTTTTGTCTTGTTTTTCAAAAAATCTTAAAAACACCTAAAATTATTAAAAAAAAAAAAAAATTGAGCGTAACCATGACGTTTTGGTCAAGGAAAATGTCATAATAAGTGAACATTGAAAAAATTATATTTTACGCGATATAAATATTTTTGTCAAAATGTCTCTTATCTAGTATTACGTTATATTACGTTAGCAAATATCGTGTACTCTCTAAGTCAAAAACCGTTTGAATACCAAAAGAAAATTTCCTATGCAGATTCTGTATTTTGAGATTAAGAGCTCTGATTAGATTTTTGTTGAAATTCATCCAAAAATTAAGGGGGTTTTAAAAAATTGAAATTATAAAATTAAATGAAAAAAAAATGAAAGATACACACTATAAAACAAACCTATCATAAAAAAGAGTCATTATTTTTTTCGGAGGGCAAAATTAGGAGGGTTCAAAAAATGGAACTATGAATATAAAAATCCTAGAACTTTTGATCGATTTATACGAAATTTGACCTTATGAAAATGACTCACTATGGGTAATTAATAAAGACCCAAAAAGAAGAGGGGGGGGGGGGTGGTTAAAAATAATTTAAAATAATAAAATTTTCAATCAAAATTTGAAGAAAGCTGATATTTGTAATTGAATCGTCTCATAGTTTAAAGGAAATATTATTAATTGCTAATGCGCTCAAAATTAAGAGGGAGGTTCTTTAAATGATTTTATTACATATTAAATAAAAGAGAGGGGCCAGGTATATCTATATGGTAAAGTCATGTGGATGGCCAGATCAGATTATTTAAAAAATAATTTTTAAGAAAAAAATAAAAACCGACTTCAAAAAATTAAATGCAACAAATAAAATACACTAAAAGGTATAAAATAATTATTATCTTATTTAGTTACAACTAAACGACGAAATATTAACATGAAATCACTTTTTGAAGTCGGTGCCAAACTAACTATACCTATAAGCGAGCATACCCTCCAAACGTACTAAGTAAGATCCGTCGAGTGCGATTCATAAAAGGTATATGTTTGGCACCAACTTCAAAAAGTAATTTCATGTTAATATTTCGTCGTTTAGTTGTAACTAAATAAGATAATAATTATTTTATACCTTTTAGTGTATTTTATTTGTTGCATTTAATTTTTGAAGTCGGTTTTTATTTTTTTCTTAAAAATTATTTTTATTTTCTCTTTTTAGTGATGTTATTAATAGTGATCATATCATCAGAACTTGACCAAATTAATATGACACCATCCCTAAGACACCCCCTTTTGGATAAAAAAAGAACCATCGAAATCGGTTCATAAACAAAGAAGTTAGGTCTAAACAAACCTAATAAAAAAAGGTCTAATACCTATGAAAAAAATACGAAAAAAAATGGGACCAATCGGAAGCTAGACTGGACCCAATGCAAAAAAAATTTTCAAAATCGGTTGAGAATTGGCGGAGATATGAGGTAACATAGGCACAAAAAAAAAAAAAAAAAAATTCAATCGAATAGAGAACCTCCTCCTTTTTTGAAGTCGGTTAAAAATATAATTCATCAATATGAATTCTCTCATTGTCCATTTTATTTAGATCAATAATTTTTCCAATGGATTATGTATATTGATAATAATATCTGATAATTTTTCGAATAAAAATATTATTTTCAAAATATATATTTTATTTAATTGCTATTTTTTGAATAAGTTTTATTTTTTTGGAATTGTTTTCGAGCGAAGTAATCTAATCAGACGAAAGATAAAAACGTTCTTTCTATTTAGCCTCTCTTGCTATATATTTTATTCCTTTCAGTTGAATTTCATTTCGAGTCCAGTCTAGTCAGACAGTGAGTGTATTTATTTATTAGTGTGGTTATTTTGTGTCTTTTCCCGATTTGTTCATCCGCTATTTGTTGACTGCCGTTGTTGAGGATTGTTCAACGATACTCAAGGTATATGTCGTATATAGATTTTATTTCAAATCAATATTCTAGTGCACACTATATGAATTTCACTTAAAAACATGAAATACAAAAATTACAATTTACTAGATGTAACAACATACGACCAATTTCGCCAATTTATTGTGGCTTCATCAGGATCTATACAAAAAATAAATACAATCATCAAATCATCAAAATCAACCCAGAAATATGTTTTGTATAGAGCCTGATGAAGCCACAATAAATTGGCTAAACGTCGCAATTGGTCGTATGTTTTAACATGGTGTTTAATGGTTTCTTTTTTCCTCTGATTTGTTACATCTAATAGTGATAATAGAACCGAATAATAATGATTATAATTTACTTTATTTATTTATAATAATTTGAACATTTTATTATTATTTTTTTATGAAAAATATATGAAAGTTAAAAAAAATAGTAAAAACAACTCACGTAGGCGCCTGCATTATTACTATATTTTAATTTTAATAAATAAGAAAATTTAAATCTAAGATTTTTTGGTAGATATCTATGTTTATATTATAAGTGAGAAAGCCATATTAATTAGGGGTAAAATAAATATATATTATTTCTTTTTTTGCAAAGAAATTTTCTCTGGAGAGAGACGGACTGGTAGAAACTTTAATTGAATGTAATGGAAGGCAGCCCAGAGGTAGGTCGGTTTGAAAGGAAAGGAGGAAGTATTCCAATAAATTACACCTTATTTGATATGTGTTAATTTTTTCTTTCCTCACTACCTCTGGGCTGCCTTCCATTACATTCAATTATATATTATTACTTTACTCGATGAAAGAGAAAATTTCTATATCTATTTATCAGTGGCGGTTGGTGACATTTCAACCATGGGATGCTGTCCAAAAAAGTACCCTCCATTTTTTTGAAATTTTTTTCTAATCTTCGATTTTTTGGCAAATTCCATCGAATAACTACGGCATCATTTTTGTTATTTTTTAAAATAACATTAAATTTTTTAAAAGTTCCTATATCTTGTGATTTAAACTCCACAGTCCCTGAGGTAGAAATGGACCATCTCCCTCTATTAATCAGCCTGTCCTATAAGAAAATCTTCAATTTGTCCCAATTCTATTGCTATAAGCAAACTATGACTTGTCTATAGCGGTCTTAATTATTTCCGATCGTATTTATTGAGAGTCCTTAGAAATGGATTACTCCAGAAATTCTCGAACCATCTTTATTTATTTCTTTTTACTTTATCCAATGCGAAGCATGGGAGAAAGTATTGTAATCGCTCTCGCGGCAAGCGCGACTTCAAAGGGTCCTCAGGTAAAGACTACGGAACCCATAGACTCAATTAAGGTCACAAATTGAAGTATTCAATGAGATTGAATTTTAGCACGTGACGGTTTTGCCAAAAATTACCTGGAATCTCGTCGAGAGTCCAAAAAGTGCCATTTTTTTGGAAGTGCTTGTGGATGTATGTATGTATGTATGTGTGTTATCGTTTTTTTCGTCCACAATTTTTTCCACCCCTTTGCACCGATTGAAATGAAATTGAAAACCTACCATTAGTTTAACAAAATGAAGCGCTGATTAGTTTTTGGTACATATCGGTCCACAAACATTAATACTTTATTTCAGTACTTTTTTAGTTTTTTCTAAATATCTTGAAAATGACTTAACCAATTTTGATGAAATTTAAGATCCTAATTAAGTACTTTGGGGACCACAAAAAAAGTTAAATAAAGTTTTTAGTAAATCATATTTTTTGTATTATTACTATTTTAATATTTTCTCAGCGAGAACATTTTTTATTCGACTCAAACTCGTCTAAACTTGTCTTTTTTTTTTTTTTTTTTTTTTTTTTTTTTTTTTTTTTTTTTTTTTTTTTTTTTTTTTTTTTTTTTTTTGGGGGGGGGGGGGGGGGGGGGGGGGGGGGGGGGGGGGGGGGGGGTAGCGAACTGGAAAATATATCTTCCAGGCAGGGGTGAAACCTTATATCAGCGGCCTTTTCAGGAAAATCATTCATTTTAATTGGACCTTGAAACTATACAACAATTTTATTTCCCTTCGAAACAAAAAAATGTTTTTTATAGAAATATTTGAAATAGCGGATAATAATTTGAAAATTTAAAGATCCTCCTGACTTTATGAAAATGTTTGAAATTGTAGGGATGCCAAAGTTTCTATATTTATTTAAACTGTTTTCGTATAATTTATTTTGTTTATCACTTATTTTGTTTAGAGTACTTATTTAAAATGAAAGATCCAAAGTTATTGTAAATAAATAGATCAATTAACATTTTTTTATTAATGAATTAATATGATCTGCTTGTAATTTTAATTATAGAATGAAAATACATTAATTTGAAAACGAAACTAAATATCACAATCAGCTTAAAATTGAAACTTTTAATACGCTCGTATTAATTCCAATTCTACATTATATGAATTATATAAATTATTCTTTCTACATAAAATTCGAATCTAATTAAAAAAATATCATTGTTTTTTTAAAATAAACTATTTTTTTCAAAATAAATATGAATTTTTCCCGAAACGTTTGGATTTTTATTAAAAATATCTAGAATGTTTTATAAAAAAATCATATTTATTTATATACTCAATACAATAATTCAATAATAGAACTTATACAATAATCCAAATGTATCTACTTTCACTTAAATATTAAGTTTACCTTTCCGATTCAATATTAAACCATAATCAGTCTTATGACTGGTTTAACGCAAGTTTTGAATTTATTTTATTAGAAATACAAATAATTATCAAAATAATTCCTTGAGTAATCGTATTTAGAATTTATAATATTTAGTATTGGAAAATAAATAAATAAATATATAAGTAGGTTATAATGAAAGGCATTCCATAAATTAATATATTTACTTTTATTTAATTTCCTAGGTTTCGGAGACTTTTTTCTTTCCTTCTTCAGGGTATTGAATAGTTATTGATAGGTGAGTATAACTCGGTTCCCATATGTCTCTCCTTTCAGTGATAGCATCAATATTACAATATTTTCCAACAATATACCATAAGTGTACTTGGTTATCTCAACTTATGGTATAATATTGAAAAATATTGTAATATTTGTTGTGATATGCCTTGTCGACATGTTTCGATGGTCAACGCAGAAGCAGTAGGCTTGCGTAATGCTTACTTTGCAGAGCTTGACCTGAACATGAGGTACTTAAGCAAGAAGTCTCGGATGATCGAGAGAACATGCGAGGTGGTTGACATATCGATCGTAAGGCTGTCACTCGCCTTGCCGCCCTCCCATTGTAACTATTCAATAAACCCAATGTTATAAGTATATACTACTTCTATTATTTCGCAATAAACCCTTAACTATAAACCAATCCAAATATATTATAACATATTGATGCTATCACTGAAAGGAGAGACATTGGAACCGAGTTATACTCACCTATCAATAACTATTCAATACCCTGAAGAAGGAAAGAAAAAAGTCTCCAAAACGTCGGAAATTAAATAAAAGTAGTAATTTCTGGACTCCATTATAACCTACTTATTTTCCTTACCAGTCCGTCTTTCTAAGAAAATAAATAAAATTAAATAAATATATATATTTTTCCAAGTTTCAATACAAGTTTCTAATATGTATTTAAACTGTTCTTTTTTCTTCTTTCTCTCTTTTTCTGTTTTTTATTATTAATTAATTTCCTTCCTCCGACATGAACATCTGCCTGGATTTGTTTACTTACATCCTGTTTTTAAATTCATTTCTGTGGAAAAAAAACAAAAAATAAACCCTCTCACTGGTGTATATTCGTTGTTATATAATTAATGATCGACTAATTTGCATGCAAAGTTGAATATTATTTTTTTTTTCTCTTAAAAAAAAGAACAAAAAAACAACAACATCAATTAATTTGAATATGAACAAGGAACGACGCTGGACCAACTTTTTTCTTTCCACCCACGCACCCCCCACCACCCCACCCCTCTAATTTTGGTTTCTTTTTCCTTTCCTTTCTACTAAAATGTTGCTGTGTTGATTTATTAGACAAAACTTTTTTATTGGCAACAAAAAACAACAAAAACAACTAATTCTACACTCCATTCTTATGAATTATATTAACAAATTAATTTATCGAACGTGAAAATATTATCTCATATTTTACTTTCCATCTATCCATCTATATAAAATAGAAAAGTATGATGTATATATGTTTGTATGATCCAAACGATCTGATTGGCCAGTGCATAGCCAATGGCAAAGCGTTAAATTATTAGAACGATTCTGATTGGTCAGATAGTGATAGTGCTCCTTATTGTTGAATCAATTTCATTCAGCACATTCTTTCAATACTTACAGTATGATTTTAAATTTCAATTATTAAATTGGTATGAGCAAGACGCTCCCCGCCAGGGCTAGGTGACGCCGGGTCGTCAGCTTGTTATATATAGAAAAGAACTACCTGTGAAGCCCGCCTTCAGCGCTTCTATTGATATTCAGGAATCTACGTCTTTAGACCTTCAAAACTGTTTTTCACAAGTAGTGATATAAAATGTATACTTTTATTTATTTTCTAATATTAAATATTGAAAACTCAATACCAGCATTAGCTTCAGGAATTTCTTTGAGAATCATTGGATTTTTATTGGAATAAATTCAATGTTTATTTAATTACTGTGGACTAATGTGTAAAAATTTTCATTTTAAGCTGGATGTATTATTTAGTATTGTTTTCAAATTAATATCTTTTTCAATCTGATTTTAAAATTATAAGCAGATAATGATAATTAATTCCTTAAAAAAAATAAAAGTTAATTGATTAATTTATTTACAATAACATTGGATCTTTAATTATAACTACTCTAATTAAAATAAATAGTTAGCAAAATAATTATAGAAACTTGTATTGGACTTGGAAAATATATATTAATTTTCGAATATTAAATAGCATTGAAAACAATACCATTACTCAAGAAATTATTTAGAGAATCAGTGTATTTTTAGTAGAATTGATTGAAGATTTGCTTCAAACCATTCATAGGACATTATGCTTTGATGATAATGGTGAATCCGAAAGGTTTATTTTATTATTGTGGACGTCACAAAGGTACCTACTACTATTACTAATGAAATGTTCTATACTAATATTTTGTTAAAATATAATGATGAATGGTAATTAAAAAATAATTTACATAACTCATATATAGTAGCTATTGATACTAGTATGTATCGTATTAAATGTTTTCACTTTTAAAGCTTTATTTAGTTTTTAATAATTAATAAGATATTGTAGTGTTGGTGCAAGGTGAAACATCTTTAATAAAGGTGAAAGTAAATAAATATTTCATTAAATATTAATTTACTATGAGTTAGATTTTCTCGGTAATATCGTTATTTTCTGTATTTCCTAAAAATGGGTTGATAGCCCGAAATATATATATATATATTGAAAAAATTTACCTCTTTTATTTTTTTAATTTTTAACGTGAAACAAGTGACCTAGAAAATCTAACTCATAATAAATTAATATTTCATAAAATATTTATTTACTTTTATCTTTATTTAGTTTTTCAATTCGATGTATTTTCAGTCAGTAGATTATATAGATTCATTAAAAAAGTTAATTGATCTATCTATGTATGTACGTACAATAACATTGAATCTTTAAGTATAAATAAGTACCTCTACATAAAACAATTGAATAAATAATTAACAAAATAAATGATTTATTTACAATCATTAAAGATCCAAAATTATTCTAAATAACTAGACTAACTAACTGATAAAAATTTTAAATTATTATATATTTTTTAAAAGATTGAAAATACTTAAAATAAAAACCAAATAAATTATTGATACCGACAAAATAATTAACTTGAATATTTTTTCATTTTTAAAATTTCTCTAACTCTACTCCGAATAAATTCCATTGGGTTTCTATTTCAATAGAGAAAACTTTTCAAATTTAAATGCAATTCGTTGATCTATCTTGACCCGAAATGTTCTTCTTCGATCTTGGAAATTCGCCTTTGGCTGAGAAGATCAAAGTTAGTTGATCACTCCTTTTATTTAAGCCGATCCTTTTTTTTTTCAATTGGCCCTCCTTTCTTTGACGGATGAGCCCCTCAAGGAGAGTTCTCTCTCTCTCTCCCTCTCTCTCTCTCTCTTTATTGATTCCTTTCTCAAGTTTTTGAGTGGGAAATTAAATAAGAAAACCTTCAACCAAAGAGAATTTGAAAAATTAAAATGTAGATAAGTATTTGATTTAATTAGAAGTTTCCAATTTTATATTGATCTGATCAAAGTTATAATCAAAATATACCGTATCCACAAGAATATCATTTTAAATCAAAAAACGTTATTTATCGATGATCTGAGAGAGGAATTCCCTCTTTAGTTTAGTCGTCTTACAGCTTAGAAGTTTCCAAAATCACAATTACGACCTGTATTTTGTAAAACTTACAATTCATTAATTAGAATTTTGATTGTACTAAAAATACTACGTTTTTTTAGCTTTTTTCTAAAGATTAATAATATTTTTTCATATTTTATTATTTTATGAAGCGATAATTTTTCGAATATTTATAAAAATATATCTAGTAATTATTTTGTTTTATACGTGGATTACCAAATTTTTAGCGACATCAAGTTTTAACACATCAATTAATAATTATTAGATTAAATTATAAAGACAAAAAAGAAAATTTCAATGGGTTTTCAATAAACTCTATACAAAATTATACACAGATTACAATCACAGCTTTACAATACAATCAACAAAGGCGAGAAACAAAAATATTGTACATCCATGAAAGAAAGAAATAACCCAGTGGCTAAGGGGTGCCAGAACACCCCCAATATGTCAAAATTAGTTAAAATGTCAAGTTATTTCAGAAGATCTAGCCTTCTACGCACCAAACGCCTGAATTTAGGCAATCAATTCGTCAGCTATTCATTAAAGCTGCGTAATATTTAGGCTCTTCCGTAAAGTAGGGACTTGAGTTTTAGAGTTCATCGATAACAAATCTGCCTGCCGGGATGGCCAACGTGTTATAAAATTAATTATTATTTCTCTTTATTTATTTATTTATTTATTATAAGGAAATTCAATATAAAAAATCATTTGGCAATAGATTTTTCCTTATTAATTTTAAAATAACATGAAAATTCAAAAGATGACTAGAATTAAAATCTCTATGGAATTTATTATTACGTTTTTTGTAGTATAAAAAAATAGAAGACCTAAAAACTCAAAAATTACACTAAACCTGGTTTCATTTCAAGATATCACAATTTCCCCGCAATTTCCGGAGCTAGTAATGCTTGAAATTTAATATGAGGCTACTTTAAGGAGGTTTGGGACAGCAGCTCTATCTGGTTGATCTACCAAAAAATCTTTTGGATTTCTGCAGAGTGACAACTTCTGCCTACTAAATTTTTTAATAAAAAAAAATGGTTAATAATGAGGTTAATTTCGAATAAAAATCTTTGTTTTGATAATATTAATAAAAAGAATATTGAGATTATTTTTTTCTCATTATAAAAACACAATTATTATTTATTTAACACAAACACGATTTCAATAAATAAAGTTTGAATTCTACACTAGTGCTTTTGTTATATTCTGTTGACTGTAAATAACTTTTTATTTTTACATTTGTAAATAACTAATTAACTAGACTGTCAAATATATTGAAAAATGTATCATTCGATTCATAAAAGTTGAATTATTGATCTGTATAAATTTGTTAAAAATGGTATAATTTGTATAGAAGTTATAGCTCCTTTAAAAGCTCTCCATTTACTTCCATGTTATATTGACAATTTTCAATAATTTACTTCTCAGTAATGAGACAGACGATCAAGATCAAATTTCGGGAATAAATATTTAATACATCAATGATTCGATGGTAAAAATTTGAGAATTTTCTTATAAAAATGATAAACAGTCCCGAACTCCTTATAACAGTGATCATTGAACTTCTTTGACCGTTGACCCCTTCAAGAATTTCTTAAAATTTTATAAAACCCCTCTATTTTATTTTTTACGTGTAATTGTAATAGAACAAAAAAAAAAAATGGACGCCCGTGTAAGTTTATATTTTTTAAATTCTCCTAATTTATTTATTTATTAAATACCCTCTTGCTCAAAGATATACCGATGAGTAGTACAAAATATGGACTTTTATATAGAACCTATGGGACTAATTAAATATTGTAGGTACATATATAAATACAATGATATTTTATATTTTTATATTGACCCCAAATTGATCTTTATTTGTGGCAATTTTTAATTCTGAATAACGATATCGGATAAAGTTTCACGAGGTTGGTTCCGTATAACTGTATAAAAACAGCTAAACACACTCAGCACAGGTATATGTGGAGAGGAGCCAAAACGTCAGGGAGACCTGATATGGCACTTAAAAGAAGAAGAAGAAAAAATATTTGTCTAACACCTGTTAATCTTTTATTTATTTTTAATAAACTTTGGTAGAAAACTTCAGATTCATGGGTGGATTTAGTAATTCTTCTTCTTCTTTAAGTGTCATATCAAGTCTCCCTGACGTTTTGGCTTCTCTCCACATATACCTGTGCTGAGTGTGTTTAGCTGTTTTCACACAGATATACGGGACCTACTTTTTAACGCCGGTTCCGAACGGCTAGTTTGGAGAGGTTACTAGGCAATTATACTCTTGGTAGGTTGCCATTGCTTTCCAAGAGGAGACGACTGAAAATATCTGTCGAGACTTGGTCTCGAACCAGCGTATTTCAGGCCAGCGGCTCGACACTCTAACCACTGACCCACAGTCGTCTCATTTAGTAATTACAAAATACAAATTGATATTAATTATATTTTTAATTGTCTTTTTATTTACAACAATATTGGATTTTTAATTAGATAAAAATAATTTATTTACAACAATATTGGATAATCTTTAATACCTAGATTAATTAAAAAATAATTAGGTAAATACTTTTATTTATTTTATAAGGTTGCGAAAGGCTAGTTAAGTTAAAGAAATATCCTAGATATATTTTCTAACCTTCTAAAAGAAAATCCACGTGTAATGCTGTGGATTAATTGGATTAAACTTCAAATTAGAGGGTAAAGGGTAAATTAATTTAAACTGGAAATTGTTTTGATTAATACAATAAAATCTTGCTGATGTATAATAGAATAATAATGCCTATTAATTTCCGCCCCACACCTACGTATTAAAATATTGACATTGTGAATTTAAATAAACCCAAAGGGGGTGGGGGGGATGTTTTCTTGTGACTCTCTTCGACACGGCCAATATTTCTAAATAGACAATGGACTAATAAATTGGCAGTGTTGGTATTGGCGCAGTAGATTATTCGGAAAACAAGAGAAGCCACTTTAAAAGCTCTCGTGTTGTTTTCAATGTGAAATACAATTAATTAATTAGACGGAATGTTTGCATAGTGGAAGCGACAGACAGACATACATACTTGCTTGAAAAAACAACCTAAAAGAGGGGCGGTGGAGGGGGGGTGAATCTATTTTCATATGCCATTTATTCTCTGTTCCTTGGGGGTCATAAATTAACAGAGCTTTAATACTTGTTGAGCCTATATTCGGGATTATTTTATTTAAATAAAAAGTTATTCGAATAAAAGAGTATTTCTGAAGATTTATCTTAAATAAATTGTTACTTTTTTTGTTTAGAAAAATCCAACCCTTCTGGACCCCTAATATATAAATTATTTTACATTTTTTATAAAACTTTTTAAAATGATAGTTTTTAAGATATCAATGCTTGTGGAAAGCAATTATTAACAGAGGAGGTCCAGAGAACCGAACACTCTCGACTAATAAGAGGCCCAACAAAGGCGGGCTTCGCAGCTAATTCTTTATTATATGTTTACCTAATGGAAAATATTTTCACAATGGTTATATTAATTTGTAGCATTTATAAGACCGAGTTTTGCTTGATAGTTTTTTGTTATTTAATTATTATTTATTTAATCAACCACTTGTTTTGATTCAACCTCATAGTTAATTTTTATTTAACCACCTGTGAATAAGGTAATAAAGCAAGTATCAGTAACAGAATAGTTAATAATGAAATTCATATTTATATAAATAGAAGATGGTAAGGAAAAGTACAAACCTGTTTCATAAAGAGAAATCAATGAGGGTGTCCTCTGCTTTATGTAAATTAACATATAATCTACATATCTATACAAAAAATAAATATGTAACATATATAGTTATATAATTTGTTTGTTTAGGACTATATTTCCGAAGGTTTGGCTCTCATTATACGTCTTTTTAACCAGAAATATTTTATATTTTATTTCTCATGGGCTTAATTACCCGATTGGATATAGATAATTCGTTATTAGCGAATCTTTTATGTGGCTATCTTGTTATAAGAACAAAACGAATTTTACTATATCCAACCGGGTAATTGAGCACATGACAGATATAATATTTCTAATTTACCAAACCGATGATGAAGTTCAAACCTTCGAAATTATAGTCTCAAACAAATAAATTAGATATATATAAATAGGTATAAATTTTCTTTTTTTACAAAAATTTACCATCGAAAATAGAAGAAATTATGGTGAAAAGTTTGGTTTCAAATTAACGTGTTTTTTGATTGTTTTTTAAAGATTTGAATTTTTTAATATTTGTTATACAATCAATAATTAATTTTTTCTTTGAAATATGGTAAGTACATAGGTATATTTTATATTTAGTATATATAAGTATATTGTATATGTTTATTTGCACCAAGCAGAGGACAACCTCATTGATTCCTCTTCATGAATCAAAACAAAATCTTTTCAGAATATTAAATCGAAATCAATATCAGATTTTTAGGTATTTAACATTAAAAATGATTAATTCACCTGAAACTGCAAAAGTTTCACTTTTTCATACAATTTTTAATTACATTTTTTCAATTTGTTATGAAAAATTGTATAAGTATTGCAATCTTAGCGATTTCCAATATTGCCTAATCTAATATTTGTTAAAATCCCAGAAGCGATTGAGATCTCGGAAAGAGTGTACCATACTAGTACCAGCTGATGCTGCTTTGTGTTTATCTTCCGGTATATCTAATGCGTGTTGTCGGATAGACTGCGAGGTCACTTCCGCCGACTAAGGGCTGCGAATGAAATTAATGATGCAGAACTAACACGAGAGGGATTTATTTTCGATTTTAGGGGGCCGTGGGGGGGGGGGGGGGCTCTCCTGTTGAAAGGGAAAGGAAGGGGCAATCGCTCTGCTGTCGATGGCCCCCTCCGGGCAAATGCATTTCCTCCTGAAAAGATGCATTCCAAGGGATAAAGGAAAAGCATTTTACACTTTACTAATATCGAGATTTATCGGAAATCCATAAGCAACAAATTTATAGGCTTTTTTTGAAAAAATCAACTTTAAAAAAAAAATATTTAATTTAATCTTTTTTCAATCTATAAAATTAAAAATAAATTATAAGGTACGTTTCACACAGATTCTGACATATAAGTAAAAATAATCCATTCCATCTCGGATCTAATAGATGACAATTTATTGTGGTTTTCTTAGAAAATTTAAAATCTATATGAACTGTTATTAGAAGTCAAATAAATAAATAAAGTAACTATTTTCAATAAATAAATATTTTAATTAATATTCAATATTGCTGTAAATAAATATATTAATTAATTAATTAATTAATATAGGTATCCAAATTAGTTATAGTTTTAATATTTGTTGTAAATATATTAATTACATTTTAGAATTTAATATAATATGTTATGTTATTTATTTTTTAATTAATTATTTATTTATTTGAAAAGTTTCATCAGTCTTTTTTAATTATAAATATTATTTTTCATGGGGTCAATACCGTATGGATATTGAAAATTTTCAATCTTTACTTAGCTGGGAGCCAGTTAAAATTAAAATCAACTGTGTGACCTGAAGTTGATTTTAGTTTTAACTGGCTCCCAGCTAAGTAAAGATCGAAAATTTTCAATATCCATACGGTATTGACTCCATGAAAAATAATATTTATAATTAAAATAGACTGATGATGAGACCAAGTCTTCGAAACTATAGTCGCAAACAAATAAATAATATATATACAGATATATAATTTCGATATAGGTATATGTGTGTATGTTTATTTGGATCAAGCAGAGGACAACCTCTGTTTCTCTTTGTGAAATTATTTATTTATCTATTTTCTTCAATATTTTATTTCTTATTATTTTAAAGGTCCCTATAGAATAAGACAAAGAAAACATAAAAAAAAAACAATTATATTTTGAACTGTTGGAGAAAATCTACAAAAATTTTAATTAATTTAGATTTAAATAAATTTTTACGATTTCTATTTTTCGATTTAGGTTTTTTTTTTTTACGAATGAAGTTTTTGAGATTATCAAAGACAGTTTGAGATTGTCAAAGATAGAAGAGGCGGCTTCTTCCGCATTTCGAACTTTTTAATTTGAGGCGAAACCTATAGCTTTTGATGTCCTAGCAAAGTGATTTATCCAGTGTGCGTGCTTGTGTGTGTGTGGCTTGGTCACTTTCTACTCCAGACTTGAGGGTCAATCCCTGTTAGAAGTATCCGAGACGTGGCTTGAGATTAGGGATTAGGGATGAATCCTCCCCCAAGGACCTAACTCCCCCTGGACTACTGCTGCTAGTAAGTGACCCTCCTCCTCTCTAATACTATCTGGATTCCATTTCACTTCTGCAATTGGTTGCGATTAAATTCAGAAGAAAGTTAATCGCACACCAAAATGGACAATTACTTTAGAATTAACCTCACAAGATTTCAAACGATTATAGACCAATCTTTAGATTCATCTTCAAAAAAATACAAAATATAGCCTGAATTTAAATGCTATCTTTCTTTCAATAATAATCGCTAAAATGCAACTGTTTTTAAAGTGTTAAGCTTCGACTCCGGAGATTACTTCTCCACCATCTAGTGTCCTTGATCATCTTTTTTTAGTCCTTGTTTTTAATAAGAGGAAAAAACTAATTAAATAAAAAAGCCTCTTTTCCGATAATTATTTCAATTCAATTATCGTCCCTTTTCATTAATTAATTTTTTTTTATAAATTTTATTAAGCCAATTATTTTACATGAATTAATGTATACATTGTATTTGAGCTTCGACTCCGGAGATTACTTCTCCACCATCGAGTGCCCTTGATCATCTTTTTAGTCCTTGTTTTTAATAAGAGGAAAAACTAATAAAGGAAAAAACCTACTTTACCGATAATTATTCCAATTCCATATTTCTCCCAATTCATTCCTCTATGGTTCCTCATTAATTAAATCTGATAATTTTAATATTTACATAATAATAATTGTAATGAAATATTAATGGGTTTTAAAATTAATAAACCAACTAATTAATAGAAATAATTTGAAAAATTATACATTTTTATTGCTACATCCACCTGTTAATAATTACTTTAATTGAGAAAAATTATGTTAAATTAAAGTTACCCGAAAATGAAACCCTGACGGACTAAATTGTTGACCCAAAACCCTCCTAATCTGTGATTTTCATCGAAAACGTTACAGCTGTTTTCGAGAAACACATTCTATATTTATTTATTAAATACAAATATACTATTTTAAAGTTTTTTGTAAGTTATGAGACATTGATTTTGTTCATTTTTTTACTTTTTTAAATAAAATTGCTTAAGCCTTTTTTGAGATATTAAAAAAAAGCTTGGAAAAGCTTCAATTAATCTATACTACTGATAGTAAAGTAAAATAGTCTATATAGGTGTCATATATTTAAAATAAGCTGACGTGTTCAGATGTGGCCATCCACTTGACTTTACCATATAACCTGACCCCTCACTTATATTTAATATTTAATAAAACTATTTATAATCTTGTAGGGGAGGGGGTTAGTTTTTGCATTTATAGACTCCTGGGAGCCCACTGATTATGTACACAAAATTTGGTTGAGTTTGGTAAATGGCCAAGATTTTCATTTTTTGAACCTGCATCCCCCCCCCATTTTGGGTGGTTAGTTTTTGCATTTTTAAACTTCTGGGGGCCCACTGATTATGTATACAAAATTTGGTTGAGTTTGCTCAAATGGCCTAGATTTTTAATTTTTAACCCCCTCCACTCCCCTTAATTTTGGGTCGATATGCACCAAAATCTAATCAGCTCTTAATCTTAGTGGACCAAAACTACGTGTGAAATTTGGATTTGATATTCACACTAGTTTTTGACCTAGCTCGTCCACAAAAATTTGGTAACGCACAGACTAACAGATAGAATAACAACCAAACAACCAGACAACAGACATTTTGACAAAACAATTATTATCTCAAAAAATATAATTTTTTTGATGTTCACTTAATTGGGCTTTTTTATAGACCGAAATGCTATGGTTTCGCTCGATATTTTGAATGAAAATAGTTTCAGCCGTTTTTGATATATTTCGAAAAAAAGAAGGAAAAAATCACTTTTTTTCATGCACGATTACAATACTTGACCATACCCTGTATGGTAAATTAAAAATTAAGAAAAAACAAACTTAAAAAAAAGCATATCAACTCTCAATAGAGTCGTCTAATGAAATCATCCGCACTCTTGTTTTTCATTCTAATATCTTAATGGGAGGCTGTTATTAATTCGCTAAAAGATTATATCGCATCAATCGTGTCTAAATATCGCGAATTTGAAGAGTAAAGAAGAAGAAGAAGGCGAATTGGTGGATGGTCTAAATCGAATTGAGTAAGCAAATTAACGCGAAAATCCGCCGTTACTCAATTAAATCCAGCAACGGAAGTAACAACGAACGATGCTGAAGAACGTGAAACGAATATTTTGCTCACAAGAGTAAGTAAGGATTGAATTCACGATGGAAATGAATTTAATTGAATTGAAATTGCTGAGAGTTAATAGAAGCACTTGACAATCACAAGGAGCGATTCAAATCAACGCAACACAATTTCAAGTTGAGAGAACAAATGCTAATTGAACGATGAAAAGATTTTTTACAGCAAGAATACGAGATCCGAAATTTAGACATGATAATTGGTACAGTGGCTGGAGAAAGACTCACATATTTATCCCATGGGGTTGTTAGAGAAAGCATTTCGAGATATCTTTCACTTTAGAATCCAATATTTCTAAGATTCAACACCCTTATGCGCTTAAATTGGATACAAATTTGTCAATTCATTAATCCCTATGATTTCTTGGAACCTCTGTCAAGACCCGTATTCACAGATAGATTCAACTTAGGCCTAATCCCTTAATTTCACGATACAAGGGTCCACCGAGGACTACATAGGTTGTACATTTTTGGTGTAACTTCTTCTTGTATTAATATCATTATATAAAAAAAATATAGTGATAGAATTTTGTAGAGATGTGTAATAGGGCTAGCTATATATCGTTTAATAGGGGTTCTTTATTTCAGCAGGATGACATTGAATCTTAGGCTATCTTTCAAAATATATTTATTTATGTATATATTGCAGTAAAAACCCGTTTTTTAGTAAAAACGCGTTCTTACTAGTCAAAACGCGTTCCACTGAATACCTTTGTGGCAACTAGAATTTACTGATATTTGTTGGGTTAGGTTCAAAGGTATCTTCATTTATGATCTTCCTCATCATTTTGGGTGTTTATTTTTAAAAAAATTTAAACGAGAATGTCAAAAATTACTATTTATTTCATAAAAGAATTACTATTTTTGACATTTTTGTTTAAAAAATTTCGAAAAATAAACACCCAAAAATGAGGCGGAATGTCAAAAATGAAGATCTAGACCTTTGGACAAAACTCAACCAACATCAGTAAATTCTAGTGGCCACAAGGTATTCAATGAAACGCGTTTTGACTAGTAAACACCCGATATATATATATATATATATATATATATATATATATATATATATAATTGTTTGTTTGCATCAAAAAGAGGACATTTTCTTTGATTTGCTCTTAAAAACCAACAACAGCTCTGCTACTTTTGGAAAGAGAATTTTTCCAATTTTCAACCAAAAATATACATTAAATTACTCTTTATATTATTCAAGTACTGAATTTATTTATTTATCTATAATTATAATTAACCAATATTGTTGTAAATAAATAACAAATAACAATTATTATTCAATTTTAATTTTTTTTTTAATCCAATACCCATATAAAATCAAATTAAATTTTCATTTTAAACATGATTCTTTTAAAATAAATATTAAAAGTATTAATATTGTAAATTTGACATATAATTTAAACATATCTATACCAAATTCTTGAAGATTTGATCTATTCTTTTTTCGTATTTACACCCAATTCTTTTTTTATACGATTTTTTTTACACTAAAGTTACAAGGTTCAAAAAAGTCTTCTTTTTCGGATTTTCATTGTTTTATAAAATAATTTTTAAAATTATTGAATTAATAATAAGACATTTTTTTAATACGTTTTTTTTCTTCACGAATTTCTGAAGAACGTATCTATTGTGTAAAAAAGAGTCTAATTAAATAAAATAAACTGCAACGGATCGTTGCTAAACTTTATCCAAATACATTTGAAATATTAATATGTTCTTGAGTAAAGTACTTTAAAATATAATTTTAGTAAAAACTTTATTTAACCTTTTTTGTGGTCCCCAAGGTACTTAATTAGAATATTAAATTTCCTCAAAATTGGTTAAGTCATTTTCAAGATATTTAGAAAAAACTAAAAAAGTACTGAAATAAAGTACTAATGTTTGTTGACCGATATGTTACCAAAAACTAATCAGCGCTTCATTTTGTTAAACTAATGGTACGTTTTCAATTTCATTTCAATCAGCGCAAAGGTGTGGAAAAAATCGTGGACGAAAAAAACGATAACACACACACACACATCCATCCATCCCCACGCACTTCCAAAAAAAATGGCACTTTTTGGCCTCTCGACGAGATTCCAGGTAATTTTCGGCAAAACCGTCACGTGCTAAAATTCAATCTCATTGAATACTTCAATTTGTGACCTTAATTGAGTCTATGGGTTCCGTAGTCTTTACCTGAGGGACCCTTTGAAGTCGCGCTTGCCGCGAGAGCGATTCCAATACTTTCTCCCATGCTTCGCATTGGATAAAGTAAAAAGTGTAGCGATAATGGCGCCTCTATGAGTTGTTTTTACAATCTTTGAAAAAATTCCATCTATTTTTCATAAAATAAAAATGATAAAACACTAAAATGTTCGAATTATACTTATTAAATATATAATTTAAAAAAATATCCTCGTTCGCTTTCCTGATTGAAATCGGGAAACGATTTAAAAATTCCGAGTTTGCAATAGGAAGAGATTAAAACGAAGAATCTAGCATCCGGGTTTACGCCTCTGAGCGCCTTTGGCAAGATTTGAAATACCTAAACCTAGAATCAATTCGTGATTGAATGCAATTTATTATTGATTATTGCATTAACGGGTGGAATGATTGGATCAACGATATAATTAAAACGAGCTCTCCTTCTCGTTAAACACCTGAACTTTATTAGCGACCTTTGAAATAACGCCCGATAAATTATAATTGGCAGAAAGGGAAATTGAATTTGGATGAATATTGTATGGCTAAACGTATAGGATAACGATTGAGTGAACTACTAACTAGTACAAGAATCAACTACTGTGCTCGAGAGAGGCGGCTGAATATTCAATCAGCAGAAAGTTCACCCGCCCTGCCAGGCGGCTAATTTCGTACCAGTAATGAGCCAAAGTTTGGCATTAATTAGAATATCTACAAGTTGCCTAGACACAGGTTTAATTTATTTATATAAATCAATTCAATTCTGTTCCAAACAACGTCATTAGAGAATTTTACCTTTGTTCCAGTAAGTATTATTAAATTTTAATCGTAATAAATATAAAGAATCACAATTATGGGACACGTTTTTTTGACATTTTAAAATTTAAAGTTTTTATATTTCATTATTCGTGTCCATGATTAATAATTAAAGGAATCGTAGGGATTTGGACAAGACTTTAAATTAAATTAAATACAAGTTTTGATTAAATATGTCATACGTTTCGTTGCTGTTTTGCAACTTCTTCAGTGGCTGAAATAGTGAAACAAAGACATTAGACATTTTTTATTGATCATTTTTACAAGGTATGGTATAGTTAGGTTAGTTTTTCTTACCTCATTTATTAAACTTATTTGTCTGGATTTTTTACTAGAAGAAAAAACATTTCAAACAGCAATCTTTTTTCTATCACAATTCATTCAATCTATCAAATTACATAAACTATAAACCTTTTAAACAAAGTAATTGTTTTCTGTCAAAAAACTAAAAGAATCAAATTTAACAAAGAAATTTTTTTTATTATTATGTACTAAGATATTAAGAAGTGCATTTATTCTTTATTACTTTATCCAATGCGAAGCATGGGAGAAAGTATTGTAATGGGTCTCGCGGCAAGCGCGACTTCAAAGGGTCCTCAGGTAAAGACTACGGAACCCATGGACTCAATTAAGGTCACAAATTGAAGTATTCAATGAGATTGAATTTTAGCACGTGACGGTTTTGCCAAAAATTACCTGGAATCTCGTCGAGAGGCCAAAAAGTGCCATTTTTTTGGAAGTGCGTGCGGATGGATGGATGGATGGATGGATGTTATCGTTTTTTTCGTCCACGATTTTTTCCACACCGTTACACTGATTGAATTGAAATTGAAAACCTACTATTATTTTAACAAAATGAAGCGTTGACTAGTTTTTGGTACATATCGGTCTACAAACATTAGTACTTTATTTTTTTATAATATTCAATCTAGCAACTATCGACCCCTCTTGGTCAACTCCTGAATCCGACAAATAATTCACTTTTTTTTAATAATTTTTTTTTTCCCCTACTTTACTATTTAAAATATACATTAGTAAAAAATCTAGACAAATAAGTTTAATAAATGAGGTGAGAAAAACTAACCTAACATACCATTGTACCTTGTAAAAATGATCAATAAAAAAATGTCTAATGGCTTTGTTTCACTATTTCAGCCACTGAAGAAGTTGCAAAACAGCAACGAAACGTATGGCATATTTAATCAAAACTAGTATTTAATTTAATTTAAAGTCTTGTCCAACTCCCTACGATTCCTTTAAAAATTTAAAGTTTTATTTTTCAATATAGATTTACAAGAAATTGGGAAAATTCTCTAGAAGAAAAAATATTTAAAGTTTTTATAGACAGGGCCGGAATGGAAACAGGTGGTCTTGGGTCTTAAAAATTTTAATATATTTTTTAAGATTTTGCGTTTAAGTTAAATTTTTTACTATTTTACATATAAATGAGTTAAAAAAAATTAAAAGACAGAATTCTTTGGCTATATTTTTTATAAAATATCTAATTTAAATTGGAATTTGTAGTTTTCATTGCTTTTGAATAATGTTCTACCCCTCCGTCTTCAATAGAAAATACCTCTAATTAGTTAAATTTCTTAATTTTAATATATAATAACGACAATACTTTTTTTAATCAAGAAGCTAAGAAAATTATCAAAAAATAAAAAAAAATTTATAAAGAAAATAAATAGTATTTATACATATAGGGATAATATTTTTTGCAAATGCATGTTTTGAAGAAGAGGAATTACAATTACATTGTTCCAAATGTGACAAAAGCTCAGTAGAAAAAGAAGTGAAACTCCACTTATCTATAGAGTACGATTTCGAAAGGCTCCCTCAAGGTAGAATGGGCGCTCACCTGGTTGCCTATCCTATATTATTAGGCGCAACAGTAAATAATACTTTTTCAAGAAGCTTGTTTCCCTATTATTTATCTCGATAAAAGCTTGAAATTCACAGTTCGATTAGATTTGAATTGTCTGCCTTTCGTTTAGTCAATAATTTTGAAACATAATTTAAAATAAATAAATAAATAAATACATGTGTATTTTTGAATCTTTAAATTGTGTTAATATATTTTTTAATTAATAAAATCCAATATTGTTGTAAATAAAAATATATGATCAATTAACTAAAAACAAATTAATTTTAATTTATTTTTAAATATAATAATAATTATTACAAATTTGATTATGGATACGAACAATAATATATATTATAATCTTTAAAGAATTTGGTGTCGGTTCTAGGTGAAACATTTTAATAGATAATAAGTAAAAATATATCTTTCTAGGTGGGTTTCACAAATAAAACAAATACATGTTTTGAGTTTTTATCTCGATAATATATCGAGAAGGAAAGAAGAAAAGAAGTTACTAAAGAGTAAGTAAGTTACTTACTTACTTACAAAAGAAGTTCAATTGTAACTCCTGATGATGGACTCATAACCCGAAATATACTATATATCGAGATAAAAACTCAAAACATAAATTTGTTTTATTTAGTGAAACCCACCTAGAAAAATATATTTTTACTTATTATCTAATAATATATATTAATTAATTGAATAAAATTATAATTAAATTGATAACGTTTCACAATATTTAATACATATGTATGTATTAAAATTCGTGTAAGTACTTAATTTGTTACAAATCTTTAAAGCGTTTTTTCTATATTTTTCTTACTTTCTATATACCTAGATAGATATAGATATAATAAAATAATTTATTGTTTGTTTTTTGTATATAATAAATACAAATTCTTCTATAAAAACAATCTTCAAAACGTTAATGAGATATCCAAACGTTTCGGGAGAAATTCTTTCTTTATCATTAGAATTCGGCAAAATAATTGCTTTAGAAAATAAAAGGCAACTATTTAGTCTTTTTTATAGGAACTGTTTTTCCAAATTCCATTGCAGAGGGAAAAATTTCACCCGAAACATTTTGAGATTGTTTTATAAAAATATTGATATACCAAAAAATTCTAATTATATATAAATTTAAGCTCAAAATTTATTTTTGTCTTGGTGAAATAATAATTAAATATTTCATTTTAGCTGTTAATTAATTCTTGCATGGAATTAAAATATAGATTAGTAATAAAAGAACCAGTGACTTTTTTTGTTTAAAACGTTTCTTCAAGAAAAAAAAAGTAATGGTAATTAAGTAACAAGTTTACCATTTTCTCTGTATTCTTGGTCGGAGGTTTCTTTAGCGGAAAAAGATTCTATTTATTTTCTTTTTGAATGGACTGTTGGAGATAAGCGGCTTGTTAAAGAGACTCTCTCTATAACGAATAACGCGGGGGTGGAAGAATTCTTAAACGGCTCGATGATTAAGGTGCAAAGAAGATACGGAAGCCGTATTCACGTAAAAGTATAAGTGAGAATGAACAAAAGAATAAGGAAGAAAAAGTCAGGCAGGAAGGAAGGAAAGAAAGAAAGAGCGAAACGTACTCTCTCTCTCTTTTATTATTAACAAAAGAAAGAAGTAGAAATCGTTCAACCAACTCGATTTTAATTATACACTCACAATTAAATATCGGTGTATTAGAATTTCAATTTGCCTCGAAAAGGGTTGCGTTTAATAACAAACATGTGGGCAGCGATTAGAGCTCTGAAAAGTCGTTGAATAGAAAAATCAATTTTTACTTTTTGGAAAATTTTTATTTTCTATACGGAAATATGTACTTTCTTTTTGTAATAAAAATAGCTGCATTAAAAATTTCAGCTCAAAATATGAACTTTTTAAAGGTCGTTCAAAAATTTTGGAAATTTTTTATTGATTCATACCTTTAGATATTAATATTTAGGCTTTTTGTTTACTGTCAATTTACAAAATACAACTTACGAAAATAGAGGTCAAGACTTAAAAATAATTCGGTATAAAATATATTAATTCTCAAAATGCCATTTATGGCTGTTGATTTTATTGTCGCGATCGCAGATTGGCGATATAAATTTTCGATAAATTAAATTAATAATATTAAATGAATTTAACTTTAAAGGACATCATAGATATTAGTTGAAATATTTTTACATTGCATATCAGAGAGGTTCGTCCCCTTAGGAATCGAACCCAAGCGCTAACTAAGCTTGCCGGGCCAGTAGCCAAACCCTTAAGACAAAACTCTCTCTGACATGCAACATATATAATTATTATAGCTAGATTTTTCACTTCCCTTCAACTCAAAGGGAATAGTGAGTTGAAGGGAGTTAAAAATCTAGCTATAATAATTATATATGTTGCATGTCAGAGAGAGATTTGTCTTAAGGGTTTAGTACTGGCTCGGCAAGCTTAGTTAGCGCTTGGGTTCGATTCCTAAGGGACGAACTCTCTGATATGCAATGTAAAAATATTTCAACTAATATCTATGATGTCCTTTAAAGTTAAATTCATTTAATAATATTATATACTGGGTTGATTTTTGAAATAATTTCCATCTTTTTTCAAAAAAAGACACCCAATACTTAAATCTTTGTTTTCACTGTAAATTAATAATGTTTAGAAATTTAATATATATTCGGTAAATTGGCGAAGCATTTTTTATTTTATAATAAATTATTTGTTTAATGGTCATATTTTGCTGGGACAGGTGGCTGACTGAGGCCTTTCCTTCTCTTATTATAAAAAAACGTGCTTTTCAACAATAGACGAATATTTGGTGGAATATGGTGGGAAAAGCAATTGGAATAACAATAAATTTAAATTGACATGTTTACATAAATGTCGGATGGCTCTTAGCAACAGATGCCAAGTGAATTTGTGGGTTTCTTCGAATTTTGCCAGAAACTCGTGAGAGAATTTCTCTAGAAGGAATTTCTAAAACTGGGCGTTTCAATTATGTCACCACGCCTTACTAATTAAGGTATTAAACAATCAGAGGTCTGTGGAAAATTCCGAGGGTCCTGTCACAGAGTTCGGGGGTGGAAGTCAGTCAGTCAGCCAAGCAGTCAGTTAGTAGAGAGTGAGCAGCGAGTTAGCAAGTAGGCAGTCAGTCAGTTTTGAGAGAGTCAGCGAGCAGAGTAGGAGTTAGCATGTAGACAGTAATTGAAGTGAATCTAAAATTGTACTACCCGACTTACACTAAAATAAGTGTTCTATTTAAACCCTTGCCTAGAGAATAGCGAACTTTTTCCTCAACAGCACACATCTACCAACAACAGCCGTGCGAGACAAAGAACTTACGATCTACGAGGTTCATGATACCATTAGTAGGCCATTATAATCCTTCCGGGGCTATAATACGGCCCGCTATAAATAAAACAAATAATGTGTTCGCGCCCTTAACCACTGGTTATTGTTTACTATCTATCAATAGTATAATCGAAATTAATCAGTACTAACGTAGTAACTAGTTTTGTTTGGCAAGTACCTACATATACCTACTCAATTATCTTTTGAATATTAAAAGATATTCTTCTGTTGTACACAATAATTAAACATGTTAAAAAGCCAATTATATTTTTTAATTATCTAATAGTCTATATACTAGTATTTTAAAAGAAATTTGAGCATTTTATTATTTCTGAGACTTTTGATATTGTGATTTTTGTAAAAAAAAAAATCCGTATTTTAATTTTCTAAAAAATTATATTTAAATATTTTTAGTTATTTGAGGGATGGAGATACGTTAATAAGAGAAGTTTTATATTCTTTTAGGTAGGTATAACCAACAAACTTCAATTGTTTTCAAGAAAAATATTTTTTAAAGTTGTGAGTGCACGTTAAAGTCGCGATTTCCGATAGCGCCATATTAAAGAAAGAAAAAATTAATTTAAAAAAAAAACTAAGTAAAAATTAATGATAGAGCAAAACATTTTTGCAGGTGTTATCAGGATTGTAAAAGAATCAATTGTGCCAAGTTTCATCAAAATCTGAAAAGGTGGGTGTCATGACTTGACATGTGAAATGACCAGAGTCTGAAATAGGTCTGGACTTGTATTTGGCATCCTCGCAATGCCTTAGCTCTAAAAGAAAGAGATCATCATTTTATCAGCGCCTTTTTTTACGTATTTTCATCAACTAGATTTTAATAAAAGAATCGCTCACCCACACATTTATTAAATATTAAATAAAAGTGAAAATCTATTTAGCTAGAGACGCCCATATAATTAATTAATAATAAACTTAAATATAAATAGATTATGCCTATATATTATAAAAGCTGAAATCGATTATCCCCCCTAATGCCCTCTTTACGAGAAACACGCGGTTTTCTAACGCTCAGCACCCCTTCGCTGTCAAATTGGATAAAAGTCGAACAAACGCTTTCGCCAACTCTTTTATCCCTATGACCTCCAGAGACTGGAACTCGGTCCCTGCCACCATCTTTCCCGCAACATATAACCTTCAGCTATTTAAGACCCGTATCCACAGATACCTTCGACCCCCGCCCAACCCATAAAATTCTTTCTTCTTCTTTTTCACGATGGAGGGGCCAACCCAGGCCTTTAGGGGTTGCACCTTTTTTGGTGTAACTCCTTCTCTCATCATTATCATAAAAAAAAAAAAAAAAAAATACATTGCCTACATCTCAATAAAATCATTCATAATATGACGTTTTTTGAATTTTTAAACCATAAGGTTTAAAGCTAGAAAGCTTAAAGTTTAATGAATTCTCCACATTAGATATACAAACATTTTAGCACAAGAATGAACTTTCTACGACTTTTCGTTCTTAAGTTATCGTGGATTTCTTAATCCGTACCGAGTAAAATTTTTTATATGAATGGATAAAAAAAGGTTAATCCCACACATAATATATCGTAGAGAGAATAAAAATACACTAAAAGAGAGGTTCCCAAACTGTGCGGCGTGGCCTCTTCACAGGTGCGCCGCGAAGCTTCATAATAAATTGAAGCAAGATATTTGGTCTAACAAAGTGAGAAGCTAAAAATGTATTTATTATTAATTTTTATTTCTTACTTACGATTAGACATACATATACCGAAAAAAATTAACTTTTACACCCTTGAAAAAATCTCAAATGTTTACAAAGGGTCCCCTCTGTGGTCTCAATTTTTGATTTTCATAGAGAAATAAATGATAAATTTCCAAGATATTTTTATCGATTCAAATATAACAGGATTTAGAGAAAACGAATTCGGTATTTGTTTTGATATACCTACATATGTAATTTTACTTAGAATAGGTCGCTAATGAAAAATTTTAATTGAAAAAAGTAACAGTTTGGGAACCCCTGCACTAAAACATAGTAAATATCTACTCTTATTAATCTCCTTTCTATGAAAATTATTTTAAATATAAATATCCAAACATTATTGTTCACCAATTTACACATACTTGTACACATCCACACAAACACATTCATAAATGTAAAGAAAAAATGTTGATTTAGTTCCCGAAGATCATTGATAAAAAAATATTGTAATTCTACATTGTTGTTACAATGTTTGTGAATAATTAGAATAGAGAATTAAGTTGATAATGCAAGTGAAGCGATTTGCTTCCAATCAATTAATTTCCAACGAAATTGAATTGTAAGTATGTATGTATGCCTTCTCTCTCTTGAGCACAGCGAGAATAATTTGAATCCCACAAATGAAATAGGAGATAGGAATTCAATTAAACTAAAATGTAGAGAATTGTACAGAACAACGATGAGGCGTTAAAGATTCGATTTCTATTAAGAAATTAAATTTGAAAGCAAATGGTAAAACAGACAAAGGACATTAAAAACAAGTTAAAACAAGAGAGGGGGGTTTATTTCCCTATTAGAGAGGGACAAGTGCTTAGCTATTTAGCTAGCTACCTGTGTTTCAATCAAATATTTATTTACCTTTCATTATTTTTGGATAAAAAAAATAAAATATAAATTCTTCTATAAAAATAAATGTTTCGGGAGAAATCTTTTTTCAAAAGAAATTTAGAAAAATATGTTAATTGCTTTAAGAAAGAATAACTATACTTAAACAAATAAATACTTTTTTGAAATAAATATACTTTTTAAACATTAGTTTTAATTTATTTTGAATTCAAAGAAACCGCGGAATTTTTAAATAATTCTATATAATAGTTTGATAGTTAATTCTACATATCCAGTACTATTTAATTATTTTTTGAAAAAAAAAATGAATGAGCACTCGACAGGACACGAAGGAAAGATCACAGGTTCGTATCCTGTCGAGTGTTCATTCATTTTTTTTCAAAAAATAATTAAATATTACTCGATATGTAGAATTAACTATCAGACGATTAAATAGAATTATTTAAAAATTTCTCAGTTCCCTTGAATTAAATAAATATTTAAAAAAAAAATTGAGGACTCAAAATCCTCATTTGGGAAAAAACTTACTGTCCTTCTTCCATTATTTAAAATGTTCAGAGGTAATTCAAAAGGATTATCTATAAAAAATTTCAGGCAGATTTTTTCATATAATACAAATTTCTCTGAAAAAAAAAAGTTTCTTAATCTATAGTCTAGAGGTGAATTTAAAAATAATAAATTTAATGGATTTTCGATGAGGTAGTTCAAGTCTGTTCAAAAAAGAAAGAAAATTATATCTATCTTTTTTTTATACAAAATCGACGTTTCGGAGGCTTCTTCCCGCCTTCTTCAGGGTTTTGAAATATCAGTGAAGAGAATACAACGTGACACTCCCCACTGTCTCCTCTATCCTAAATTCTGCTGATAATGAAAAATTGTACCATATAATATTGTTACTGCCACTGAGAGAGGAGACAGAGGGAAGTGTCACGTTGTCTTCCTTTCACCGACCTTGCAAAACCCTGGAGAAGGAGGGAAGAAGCCTCAGAATCGTCGGTTTTAAATAAAAAAAGATAGATATAATTTTCTCTCTTTTTTGAACGTTGGAATACCTCATCAAAATCCATTCAATTCACTTTCCAGTCTGTCGCCTAAAACTTCAATAAATAAATTTCATTTAGAAGTTTTGAAGACACAATATTGTTGTATATATATATATAAATAAAAGTTTTAAAATTGAATAATTTTAATTGGCATTATAATTGAAGAAGACTCTGTTGTAGACAAATTAATCAATTATTATTGAAATATGAATATTAATTTAATTGAATGTCTCAAAGAAATCAATTAGTGAAATAAATTCATGCTAGACAGTTCTAAAGGCCGGTTCACACGAGGATTTTTCTGCTACTTGATCCTTACTTGTTTTCTCTACTTGCAATTTGAAGCTAGTTCAGTCCGGCTGATTTTTTCCCTGTTGGAATCACACGGAGTTTTTTCAGAAAATATTTTAAGTTGGCCTGTTATACTGCGTGCACAAGTGTGCCAAACAGCTGGGCTATCATCTTTCAGTTACAGTTCAGATGAAAACAAATATGGCTGACAATAATATTATTGCAGAAATTGTCAATTGCAGACGAATTTGGAAGAAATATTCTTTTTATTCATTGCAGTAAAGAGTTGAACAGTGAGAAACAAAATATCAGCTGATGTATTGTGCCAACGCGCATGTTACCCACGTGATGAAATAATGCTTTCTGATTGGCTGCTACTACCAGTATCAAGTAGTTAAACTTTTTTTTTAGAACATGTTCTATCTTTTGAATCAAGTAAGTATGCTAGTAAGACAGTCAGGAGTGACGTCATTTCGACCCCCTCCATGCCTACAAATTGCAAGTAGATCGAAAAAGTAAGGAACAAGTAGGAGAAAATGTCTCGTGTGAACCGGCCTTAAGACCAATTATTGACTTATGAAGCCAAAACTATTTTGTTGATTAAAGATTCTTTAAAATGTAGAGTAAGTGATAATCTGATAATAAATTTGAAAAACCTGAAGGAAAAAAACTCATCTGCTTGATTAAGACGTGAAATGCAAAGAAGCGAAAACTCACTTTCTCTCTCTCTCTGAGTTACTTTCTCAGATGTTTGATTCTTAATTCAATTCAGATTCTTTTTTTTTCTTTTTTTAAAGCTTACTTAATACTTTTGGAATGGAATTGAATCTAGTGAAATGTAAAATGTCATTAGAACTTTGCACCTTATTAGAAAATTATTTAAAAAAAAAAGAAAAAGTTTTTCATTTATTTATTCATTCATCATCTTGAATGAAAATAAAAAAATATATAAATGAGCAGAATTAGCCATCACATGATAGATATCGAAATTTTATACAACAGAAATTCAATTAACAAAAGGTAGGATATACAGGGTACGATCAAGTATTGTAATCGTGCATGAAAAAAGTGTTTTTTTTTCTTCTTTTTTTCAAAATATCTCAAGAAAGGCTGAAACTATTTAGATTAAAAAAATTGAGCGAAACCATGGCATTTCGTTCTACAAAAAAGCTCTTATAATTGAACATCGAAAAAATTATATTTTTCGAGATAATAATTGTTTTGTCAAAATGTCTGTTAGTTACCATAGTCTGTTAGTTAGTCAGTGCGTTACCAAATTTTTGTGGACGAGCTAGCTCAAAAACTAGTGTGAATATCGAAACCAAATTTCACACGTAGTTTTGGTCCATTGAGATTAAGAGCTGATTAGATTTTGGTGCATATCGACCCAAAATTAAGGGGTGGAGTGGAAGGGGTTAAAAATTAAAAATCTAGGCCATTTGAGCAAACTCAACCAAATTTTGTATACATAATCAGTGGGACCCCAGAAGTCTAAAAATGCAAAAACTAACCGCCCGAAATGGGAGTGGGGGTGGCGTGTAGGGTCAAAAAATGAAAATCTTGGCCATTTACCAAACTCAACCAAATTTTGTATACATAATCAGGGGACCCAAGAAGTATAAAATGCAAAAACTAACAGTCCAAAATGGGGGGGGGGGATTTAGGGTCAAAAAATGAAAATATAGTTTCTTGTACCAACCAAATTTTGTATACATAATCAATGGGTCCCCAGAAGTCTAAAAATGGAAAAACTAACCCCTCCCCTACATGATTATAAATAATTTTTATAATAATTTTGCTGGTTTGGTGTGTACTGGATATATTAATTTTTTATTGTTAAGGATAAATAAATTGAATTTGCTTCTTTCCAGTAATTTATTTTGTTATTCAAATGGTTAATCCAAATATTTCGAGAGCGTTCTCAGCATCTCTTCCTCAGTGGAAACCACTCCCCCACCAATGTGCTGACACCATCAGTTTGTACAGAACATATATGTGTATGTTGTGTGATCGAGATTTTATCAATGTTCTGTACAAACTGATGGGGTCGGCACATTGGTGGGGGAGTGGTTTCCACTGAGGAAGAGATGCTGAGAAGGCTCTCGAAATATTTGGATTAACCATATGAGAAAACAAAATAAATTACTGGAAAGAATCAAATTCAATTTATTTATCCTTAACAATAAAAAATAAATAAATTTATTAAATATTAAATATAAGTGAGGGGCCAGGTTGTATGGTAAAGTCAAGAGGATGGCCACATCAGAACACGTCAGCATATTTTTCTATTTTTTACCGGAAATTTTTTAGAAAAAAAGTTTTTTTTTTGTAAGTATTTTTATTTTATTTTTTTATTCAGGGTAATTTCAATTCTAAGATATTAGACTGTATTGTATGATTGTCTGTTAACAATTTTTTTTTTATTTGTTCATATTTGCTTTATTAAAAATAAATAAATTGCATTTAGAAGTTTAGAAGACCCAATATTGTTGTATATAAATAGAAGTTTTAAATTGAATAATTTTAATTAGCATTCTAATTAAAATTTAAAGTCTCTGTTGTAGACAAATGAATCAATTATAATTGAAATATGAATATTAATATTCAAATATTAATTTAATTGAACGTCTCAAAGATATCACATCATCTTAATTTTTCAAATGTTCATTGATAAAAGGCGAATTCTCTCGAAAAGTTTGGATTTCAAATAAAAACGTTTTCAGATTGTTTTTTTGTTCTTTTTTAATTTGTTTTAATGAAATTTTTAAATGAATATTTTCTCTCCATTGAATGTATGGATCAAAAGCAATGATTTAATGTTTTAAAATGACTATTAGCAAGTTTAATTTTTTTTTTATAAACGGGCATTGATGGATGACAAATTAATTAAGCTTGAATTGCGGACAAGCCTGTCGCGCTGGCTTTTTGCCCATTGGGGTGTCGCTTTCCCCCATTGGACTAAAAAGAGCTCCACAGGGACAATGATAACGTGAAATTAATGGTTGACCCCCCTGGCTAAAGCCAGAAGACGCACGTCTTAGAGCCGACTTCCTTCTAGCCATTGTGCCTGGGCTAACAAATGACCATCTGCTTTCATGCCTTCCTTCAGCGTCACGGAAACCAAAAACTCTGGCGAATTAATCAAAAAAGATAACGGAAACAGCTCATTTCCCATTTATAGAGATAGATACGTTTAACCCACCATGTGATTTATCTATATTACGTAATCAAACTTTTTTAAGTATTAAATTGTGATACGCAATCTGCGCATAAATTTAATGTCTTAATCTGTTTACTCTTGTAATTTATAGAAACTTTTTAGATAATATGGATAATCTTAGTTGGGAGATTAAATAGTACTTACATAGTCGACTTAAGTGGAAAAAAGTATTTGAAAGATTTCTATTATTACATACAGAAACTGGTTTATTATTTGTTGAATAATAATGAAACTTATAAATAAAACTCTGCTCGGCAAAAATTAAACAAAAATTTGCAACCGTAAACGTAACAATGAATTCAAGTAGAGTTTTATATGCAGATGACAGACAATTTCCCTATTTTTTACAACAGGTCAGAATTTCGAGATATTATTTGTCAAAACGACGAAAAAGGCCATTTTGACCTATTTTCGAGTCTCATTAAATATTAAACAGCAATATTTTAAATCAAAAATATTTTATACATGAAATAGATAACAGCTTCTCATTGATTTTCAAATTACTACTTATTTTTAGCTCAATTAGAACTCGAGTTATAACCAAAAAACTAAAACTACGTGATTACAAACGTGGATAAAAACATATGGTCTTAGGTTTTTAGTTATAACTCGAGTTCTAAATTGAGCGTAAAAACAAGTGGTAATTTGAAAATCAAAGAGGAAGCTGTTTTCTATTGCGTAAATAAAATATTTTGATTTCAAATATTGCTTTTTAATATCTAATAGGACTCGGAAAATAGATCAAAATGGCCATTTTCGTCATTTTGACCGATAATATCTGAAAACTCTGACGTGTTGTAGAAAACCGGGAAATTGCATGATAATCAGCGTTTAAAACTCTACTGGAATTTATTGTTAGGTTTAGCTTATGATTAGAAATTTTTGCCCACCGGTGAATTTAGCCTATACAGTTAATTTTCTACGTTCGAAGATTTTCTATTCCTCATGGAGTTAGACTTTAAAAAAACACTGATTTTTAGTGACTGATTATTTTTCGTCTGAAACCACTTAGATTACACGTTTTAATGTAATAAACTTATCAGAATTCACGACATTTCTGCCCCTATTTCCAGAGTCGATTTCAAGTGCAGATTGAAGTCTTAAGATAAAATAAAGGGGATAAATTTGGGTTTCCATTTTTTGGACCCTGATCCAAGAGAACGTGGAAAATCTAAAAACTAAAAATATTCAAATTTAAAATCGTCGAGCTTTGAAAAGAGAGAAAATCGACATAATTGCTCAGAATTGTCTTTAAGTGCAGTTTTATCTTCAGATTTCAATTTTATACTGACACTAAAAAATGCATTATTCATTAATATTTAAAAAATTACTTGATTAATTGATTGTGAACCACAATGCCGATTGAAGGTGCAATTACTTTTCAATAACTTTCAGAAAAGGGTTCCCATTAATTCCAAGTTTTTAATATTCCTTAATTAATACACAATAAAAGTATTTTTAAGGATTTTTCAAAATTTTTTTTTATATATGTAGGTACCTAATTTTTTTTTGAAATCATTATACAAACACAAAGACAGGGTGTTCTGTGTATTAAAACAGTAAAAAAAGTAAAATAGTATTGATATATTATTTATTTTTATAAATCCTGATATAAATTAATAAAATAATTAATATAATTATTGAAAAATGTATTATAAACCAATAAACCTAGAGTGGGCCTGCCAGCCCGACTCGCGACTTTGTGAAAATATTTATGCGTTCTAGGGTTTTTTTTATTTATTTATTGTCACCGGGAACAAAGCCCATTTAGACAGCACATAAGTAAAGTGTAACGAGTTCTAGGGTTAAATTTACAAATTTTGAAATTTTAGATTTTTCACTTTGTGTGGTCACACTAATTGAATAAAGTTAGCCCCCTTCATTCTATTATAAAATTTCAATCTACAGTCTTAAATAGATGTCAAAACTTCTCAAGTTTATCTCATTAAAACTTGTAATAGAAGTGATTTCAGCTGAAACATCTAATTTAATAAACAACGCAAGCACTGAAGAGTCAAATATTTAATTAATAATTTTGTTACTTTTTGGATTTAACCGAATTGGCTTCTGAACGACTCAATTTTTAATTCTTTTAATTAGTTAAATTATATCATTATATTAAAAATCCAATATTATTGTAAATAAATAGAGGAATTAATAAATTAAAACTAGTTTATTTACAACACTTATTGGATAATTAGAATATTTTAATACTTTTAATTGAAAACCTATTAAATAATTTGCGAAATTTAATTAAAACTAAATTTAAATATAACTTAAATTAGGGAACGAAAAAAAGGTTTTTATATTATAGACAAAAGGATCAGCAGGAATTCGAACCCGGGATCTTCGCATGTGCGCTTCGATGCCTTTCTAAGAGCCTTAGCTCTTATCCTCTCGGCCACCGATCCCCCAACCCAAGCTGATACTTAATGTCTATATGAATTTGGAATTTCATTTTTAGTTAATCTTTTAATCTCTTCCTCGTTCATTTTTCGCAGCTCTGTAGTTGGCTAGACTAATTAAACTATATCCAAACGCCTCCTCGATCACGAACTTAAAGGTCGAAAATAATTTCTTCTTCACTTCCAGGCGCAACCAAAATGAGGGCCACGTCGAAAGAAAATTATAAATTAAATTAGAACGAAGAAAAGATTTTTATATTATAGACAAAAATCCTCGCTGATCCTTTTCTCTATAATATAAAAATCTTTTCTTCGTTCCCTTAATTTAATTTATAATTGTCTTTCGACGTCGCCTCATTTTGGTTGCGCCCTGGAGTGAAGAAGAATATTATTTTCGACCTTTGGGTTCGCGATCGAGTGGGAGTCGTTTGGATATAGATTAAATATAACTTTCTTTTACGATTCTCTAATAGAATTTGTTAAATAATATGGAATATTGATGTCAAAAGTTGAAATTCATCAAGCAGCTAGACGTAATCTTCCGCCAGAAAATATTTTGAATCTCTTTAATAAACATATTCTCTTTTCTTTAATGTTGTTGTTGTTGATCTTTAGTTGTAAACAACTCACTCTGATAAGCATTTATGAATTTCCGTTGCTCTACTCTCAATTTTTTCAAATTATTATTTTTTTGTTTTTTTTAAAAGAAAAATTATAATATTCCATATAACAGAGACAAACAAACTTCTATTCATTTTTGTTTCACCCTATTTTTCTTTGCGTCCATTACGAATGATGTTTTTTTCTCTCTCCAGAGAAACTTTTTACTTTCTTAAAAAAACAATAATTCTTTAAAAAGTTTTACTTTTTCTTTAAAATAAAAAAATGACTACATAAATCGTGGTTGACAGTAATTTCGAAAATCGCCAATTCTTCGTATAATATTTTACGACCGTTTTCGGGTAACTTGGCTCATTTTTGAATACATAGCTTCATTTTGTTCGAATAAAGAAAAGAAAAAAAGTTAAAATTTTCTTGCTAAATTGAGTGAGTTGTTAAGTTAAAAGATCCCTTGAAGGCAAAAAAGAAGGGAGAGAAGTTTTTGTCACTTTGTTTGGTGTGTATTATTCATCAAATGGTATGGTCAAGAAGAAAAGGGCTCCAAGGACAAACTGGACACGGAGGGTCGTTAACTCAGAAAGAGGGGGAAAGTCAAATTCTGATTCACTAAGATGGGGTGAATCAGATAGAATGATTGTCCGATTACAACTTAGAATAAGCCAAGCCCTTAGCGTTGATGGACCCTTCGAAATCTTGCTCCCTGAGAGACCCTCTGATAAATTGACTAAATAATCACCAGAAGCGAAAAATAAGTGATTTATTAAACGAAAAGTACTTCATGTCTCTAAAATAATTCTGCACTGAATTCGACCACTCCAGTCTTCCATTGGAAAATACTGAAATTTCTTTATTTTAATATATAATAATATTTGTAATGAACTATAAGTGGGTTTTAAAATTTTCACACTTTTAAAATATCAATTTTTTCTGCTTTAAATTCGACCACTCCGTCTTCAATCGAAACTACTGAAATTTCTTTATTTTAATATCAATATTTATAATGAACTATTAGTGGGTTTTAAAATTTTAACACTTTTAAAATATCAATTTTTCTGCAGTAAATTCGACCACTCCGTCTTCAATCGAAAATATTAAAATTTCTTTATTTTAATACATAATAATATATTTGTAATGAACTATTCGTGGGTTTTTAAATTTTAACACTTTTAAAATATTAATTTTTCTGCAGTAAATTCGACCACTCCGTCTTCCAACGAAACTACTGAAGTTTCTTTATTTTAATATTAATATTTGTAATGAACTATTAGTGGGTTTTAAAATTTTAACACTTTTAAAATATCAATTTTTCTGCAGTAAATTCGACCACTCCGTCTTCCAACGAAACTACTGAAGTTTCTTTATTTTAATATTAATATTTGTAATGAACTATTAGTGGGTTTTAAAATTTTAACACTTTTAAAATATCAATTTTTCTGCAGTAAATTCGACCACTCCGTCTTCAATCGAAAATACTAAAATTTCTTTATTTTAATACATAATAATATTTGTAATGAACTATTCGTGGGTTTTAAAATTTTAACACTTTTAAAATATCAATTTTTCTGCAGTAAATTCGACCACTCCGTCTTCAATCGAAAATATTAAAATTTCTTTATTTTAATACATAATAATATTTGTAATGAACTATTCGTGGGTTTTTAAATTTTAACACTTTTAAAATATTAATTTTTCTGCAGTAAATTCGACCACTCCGTCTTCCAACGAAACTACTGAAGTTTCTTTATTTTAATATTAATATTTGTAATGAACTATTAGTGGGTTTTAAAATTTTAACACTTTTAAAATATCAATTTTTCTGCAGTAAATGCGACCATTCCGTCTTCAATCGAAAATACTGAAATTTCTTTATTTTAATATATAATAATTTGCTAAATGGGCATCTATGTTCCCGAGCCCAATAAAAGAAAAGAAACATATATATAATAATATTTGTAATGAACAATTAGTGGCTTTTAAAATTTTAACACTTTTAAAATATCAATTTTTCTATAGTAAATGCGACCACTCCGTCTTCAATCGAAAATACTGAAATTTTTTTATTTTAATATATAATAATTGGCTAAATGGGCATCTATGTTCCCGAGGCCAATAAAAGAAAAGAAAAAAAATATATAATAATATTTGTAATGAACAATTAGTGGCTTTTAAAATTTTAACACTTTTAAAAATATCAAATTTTCTATAGTAAATGCGACCACTCCGTCTTCAATCGAAAATACTGAAATTTTTTAATTTTAACACTTTTTAAAATATCAATTTTTCTTTTTTAAATATCGTCTATTAACTACCATTGAATAAGTTGAAATGATCTTTTAAAAGAAAATGGATTTGTGTTGTTGCGGTTGCATAACTTACAGGCGCACTAGACGAGCGGTGTTCGCGAACAACATCTCTGGTAAATGACGAAGTCGGTTGTTGCTCAGTCGTCTGCAAACAAACAAACAAAGTCATGATTAACATTCACAGGTTTAAACTACATATAATGTATGATTTATTAAATCAAAATTTATTCTAAATTGATCATTTTAAACCCTAAAGAAGGTAGAGACGATTCTTCGAATCGTCGAGTTTTAATAAATTTTTATATTAGGAATTTATAATTTTCATTATGCGTCAATTGAGTAGTGAGTTCTACCACTCCTTCTTCAAAAAAATATCTTTAATTAATTGAATTTCTTATCTTTAATATACGAAATAATAATTATAAAGAACTTGAGTGTATATTAAAACAAAAACAAACAAACAATTAATTAATAAAAGAAAATTAAAAAAATAAATATCTTATTTTTATTGACACACCCACCTGTAAATAATTACTTTAATTAACAAAAAAATTATCAAGTTTGAAAATGAGACTGTGTCAGATCGATTCTCGACCCAAAAACCTCCTAATAGGTGATCTCCATCTAAATTGTTAGAGCTATTTTCGAGAAACGGATTTTTAAGAAATATTTATTCACAATAATAATAAAAAAAATAAAAAAATAAAATAAATAAATCTCTGGCTCGACAACCCTTCATGGGTCTTGGCCTACTGAATTGGTTGCTGTCCTAATTGGAAACAGTACCGAGGGGTCATGTGGTTAGCTCAACGCACATCTACAACCTTCGTTTCAGTTTTCTTAACCGAGATTCGCTACTTCTCAATCAAGCAGCTACTCATTTATCCTCACGAGGCTGAGTGAACCCCGTTCCAGACCCTATACTTACAGAAAAATTTCTGAGCATAGCCGGGAATCGAACCCGGGACCTCGGGTTGCCAGTCAGTTACTCCTGACCATTAGACCACGGAGGCGGTCTATTCACAATAATTGCTTATATAATAGAATAAATTATATAAATTGGTTAATTAGTTAAATAATTTATTATTTAATAATTATACTATTTAATAATTGTATTATTTAATTAGATATACAATATGCTGTAGAGAATTTAGACAAGCCATAGACTTAACTTTTAAGGAGATAGGTGTTGGTTCTAGGTGAAACATGTTTATATAATAATAAAAATTGAGGTAAAATTGTGAAGTAGGCTTCACAAAAAAATGAAATAAAACATAAATGAGTTTTGAATTCGATATATTTCGAGTTGTCAGCTCATCTTCAGGAATCAGAGAAAACTGAATATAAATTGGAAATTTTTTTACAAATAATAATTTTTTGGAAATAGGTATGGTGAGGGAAAGTTAGAGGGAGGAGAAAATGTACTGAGAATTAATATTTTCGACAGATGGAACAAGTGATTTATTAATAAAATTTTGTTTTCTTGATTTTTTTTTTAATTTAGAATTATTATTAAGCCAAATATGTATTGTAATATTTCTCAGAGTCTATTTTTTATTTCTGTTTTTCTTTTGTTTCAGGTGAGCGAGAATTCTTCAATCCCTTCTTCACTAACCATCGCCAACATGTGCCAACACATTATATGGTACTGTATTAAATAAATATATTTCCTAATAATTTAAGGAAATTGAATGAATTAGATAAAAGAAAGGACAAATTAAATAAAATCAATGAAATTTTAGAGATTGCTACTCGGTTTAAATTTTTGGGATTTAATCTTTTTGAGATATTATGGCTTTCTACTTGCATAGACAATGATGTCAAATACCCTTAAGCGACGCTTTTGCAATTCTAATGGAGATATAGTGTCACAACTCCCCACATTCCCTTTAGGCGTATTCAATTAATTCCACTGGCTCCAAATTGAGCCGGTAATTATTAATAAATAGTGTTTGAATTTAATAATTAATGAATGTGCCCAAATTGTTGAGCTTTCTTGTGAAAAACTTGTTCTTGTTTTTTTCGACTTAACCGGATTAGCCTCTAAGCGACTTAATTTTGGATTCTTCTATATAATTAGTTAAATTTAATAGTGTTGTAAATAAATATTAATTAAATTAAAAATAATTTATTTACAACAATATTGGATAATTATGATATTTATATTAACCTAGTTGACGGCCAGGTCCTCCCCTGACGGGGAGCGTCTCGTTCAAGCCAATTTAATAATTGAAATTTAAAATAATACTGCTAAGTCTTGAAAGAATGTACTGAATGAAATTGATTCAACAATTAGGAACAATAAGGAAAGATTTATTTAACACATTGGCTAAGCACGATCATTATCTGACCAATCAGAATCGTTCTAATAATTTAACGCTTTGCCATTGGCTATGCACTGGCCAATCAGATCGTTTAGATCATACAAACATATATATATACTAGTATATAAATAGTTTTCCATTTTATATATGTAGGTTTGAAATCTTAACAAGAAATTTTTTAATTACGCTCATCTGTAGACCAGATGTAACGGTCAACTGATTTCCGCCCTAACGCCTTCTACCCTTATAAAAGACCGTCTTCCGCCCTTTCAGTAACCCATGGAACCTTCTCTAATTTATTACGGATTTGAGGAAATACATAATAAATTCAAGTGATGACAACCCTAGTAGCACATGTTTCAAACTATATAGTAACTATATAGTGCCTATAAAGATTCTCAAAATCTATACAGAGACAATATAGTTACTATATAGTTTTTTTTAATGATATTGATGTGAGAAGGAGATACACCAGAAGGTGGATCCCCTAAAGGCCAGTATGGGCTGGCCCCTCCATCGTGAAAAGAACAGAGCAGAAGGAAAGAAGCAGGGATCACGAGCCAATCTCAGAAACTTAGATACAATTCAATATCCAATTTAATAAGGTTTTAGGGGCTTCGAGCAGTGGTAAATTCTCCGCGCGATAAATTCGGTTAAATTTATCTCCCACTTAATTTTTATTACCAGACCCTATACTTACAGAAAAAATGTCTGGGTATAGCCGGGAATCGAACCCGAGACCTCCGGGTTGCCAGTCAGTTATTCTGACCATTAGACCACGGAGGCGGACAAGTTTGAAACATTGTGCTACTAGGGAAGGATGTGAATTCTCCAAATATTGTTTTTAACGAACATGGAATTTTCCATCTATAGTCACGTGATATTTCTCCCACCCTTACGAAATAACGTCAGCTGAGCAGCCCTAGCTGGACTTGCAATCTGACTGGCAGACGAGACAGCAGTCAGACACGAACAGATTCAAACGATACGCCATAGATTCAACCCCTTAACGAATAACGAACTCTCTCAAACGAATACGATACTACGATATTATAATTAACGCCCTTAGAATGAAAGTTACCTGTATATAGAATATTACACCTGTCAATAAATATTTTATCTTAACTGAACCTTTTATTTGATAAACTCCTTGACACATAACGCAACAAGCCACAGTGAACCCACACGCAGGGATTAGTGAAGAGTACAGATCCCACATATATATAGATTTACGAGATTTAATTAAATCTAAATTAAATAATAATTTATAACTACCCTTCTTTCTTTTATAATTGGCAAATAGATTTTGCTAAATAGTATAGACCAGTGCTTCTTAATCTGCGGGTGACATTTTCCAGCTAGGATCAAAAGCTTCTGTTTGACATTGTTTTTTAATAGCCCCCATAACCAATGATTAATTCTTCAATATAACCGATCACTTTGTTTTTCTTATCTATTTTCAGAAGAGGTGAAGAAAAGTTTACTTAGATATTTTATTAGAAAATATTTTTTTTAAGCAGCTATTAAATATGAAAATTGAGTTGAAAAAAATTATGAATCATTAAAATATTATTTATGATTGAAAATGGATTCATATTTAAGTAGTATTAGTACTCTGAGAGGAGTCAATAATATTTAATATTTCCGCTTGACGATCCTTTAAGATAAAATAGAGTTTAATATCTTTTTAGTTCGATCTTAATGGCTAGTTTTATTTTTATCTTCTGCCACGATTAGATTTAAGTGAAAATATAAAAGCTCTCTCTTTTCTAATATTCTAAGAGAGAATTTATTTCCAGCCTCTCTGGAATGAAATGTCGCCTTACACTTTTCTACATATTAAATATTTACTCGCGGGGCTAATTTGATTTTTTATTATTATAGTCAAATCTATTATTATCTACTCTTATTAAACGAGCAAAAATTGTATATATATTTATATATATTATTTGTATCTTTGTTCTATTTTGAAAACGGCTCTACCGATTTTGATGAAACCAACTCTATTAACAAGTTTTGAGGATGAGAAAGCTATCTGGCTAGGTCTGGACCTCGACAAATTTCATCTTAATTGATCTTTTCTTAATTAAAGTAATTATTTATAGATGAAAATCTCAATAAAAAAGTTTGTTTACATTTTTTCAATTATCTTTTATTTATTAATTGGTTTTTTTAATTTTAAAACCCACTAATAATTTATACCAAATATTGTTATATATTAGAATTTGCCAATTTAATTGATTAAAATTCCTCTTATTAAAAAACACGGACTAAAAATATTATCGCAAGCTAGAAGATCAAGTACAGTCGTTGGTGGGTTAGTAATCTCCGAAATCGAAGCCTCAAATACAATGTATACATTATTTCATGTAAAAATTTGATTCAATAAAACTTGTATTTATTATTTATTTAATTGATTAAAAAACTCGATAAATTGTTATTTAATTAAAAAAAATAATTATACGGAATTTTATATACCTATATACACATATTCTGTGGACCACTAGAAAGCTAGGAATGCAAAAAACTGAGCGCGGGGTGCTGGTGGATGTGGAGAGTGCAGAAGGTGGGGTGCAATGGTGGTGGATCCAGGGGGTGGGTTGAGGTGCGGGGTTTCGGGGGCTAGCGGTGGGGGTCCAGTGGGCGTTTGGTAACCGTGCATCGCTCAGTGGCTCCAGTACTTTATATTAATACAGTGTGTTTAAAAAAAAGATACATAGAAATATAGTAGCTGTAAGACCGAGCTTCGATAGGTAATTTTTGTTTTGTTTTTAATGATTGTTTATTTAATCAACCACTTCTTTGTTTTGATTCAATCACACGATTCATTTTTATTCAACCATCTGTTGAATCAGTTTAATTTAAAAACCTATGAAAATATTTTCTTCCCAAATTTGAGATTTTTAAAGAAAATTTTTGAATCTTTTTTATTTTATTAAATGAATAGTTCTTTATAAAAATAATAATAAAACGTTTCGGGAGCAAAAAAATATATTAATAGTAATAGGAATAGCAGGGAATTGGACAAAATTAAAAACACGGTGTTTTTATTAAATGAATAGAGCAAGACGTTTCGTGAATTTATTTTGACTTTCTCAGTGTATAAGAACAACAAATAAATTTTTTTAATTGTTAAAGAAAAGTCCAAGATTGTTGATTAATTTGAGTCAGAATTATACTATAAAAGAGTAATGATGGTTTGTTATATAGAGAAATTGTTTTTTGACAAAGAGTGATAAAATGGGCCAATGATGTCGTCAAAATAAATTGACGAAACCTCTGGTCCATTTAATCAAAAACTCTGTTTTTAATTTTGTCCAATTGCCTGCTATTCCTGTTACAAATTGACTATGGATGCGAATGATACAACATTATATTTATAATATTTGTAGAAATGATAATTCGGTGACCTTGAGAACAAGCCCAAAATTCTCCTCAAGGTCTTTGAAAATAAATGACCTGACCAGCTTGATTATGTGCATACAATGAGAAAAGGAAACCATTTTAAGGACCCAAATTTTAGATGAAAATCAATTAAAAAATCCTACCAAAATTATTTTTTCCAAAGTTGAGACCTGATAAGATTCATTTATCATGCTTAAAACTAGTTGATAAAATTTGTTTAATCAAAATCTTTTGAATGTCGTTTTAAAAACAAATAAATACATTTTCATTGAAATACCCACCTGTGAATATTTTTTGTTGGGCTTTTCGGCCTTTCTGGCCATAAGCCAATTTACGATACTACTTATTATTATTTTATTTATTTATTTATTTATTATTTTTTTTTTAATTTGTCTCTACCCAGGGATCAGATTTTATCCGAATGCCTCGAGTGGGATTCGAACCCGGGTCCACTTGCTAGCAGGCTGATACGCTACTCTAGCCTAACCCGACCCCCTGTAAATAATTAGTTTAATTAAAAAAAAAACTTCAAATTAAAGTTACTCCAAGATAAGACCTTGAGAGATTGATTTTTGTTGAATTTTAATTTTTAGGATTTCTAGTGTTCGAAATATTTTATTATATTTTAAATTTTAAAAAGGTTTCTCTTTGTATTTTTTTTCCTTTTTTTTTACTAAATTTGCAAAGTTTTTGTTGATTTTTTTGTCGTCTTTAATATTTATTCCATTTGATAAACTTTTCACTAAGAACAAACAAAACTCATTCAAAAGAAGAAAAATGCTATTTTTTCCTGCCCTCTTTCTCATCTTCTAATAGTTCTCCACCCCTTTCGTACAAACACGAGTTGTTGTTCTATTAGATACATCCCCTTTAAAAAGAAAAAACAAATAAATCAACTTTTATAAATTAGTTAATATCTATGTACAATGTGTTGTACATAGAAGTTAAGATTATTTTTAGATATAACTATTAACTACTACCCTTTGTTAACAATGTAATAAGTTTTGAAAGGGTCAATTCGCCGGTTAAACCACAGTCTTGCCCCTTTACTCTCTCTTGACCAAATTGGATCTTGTTTCTGGATTAGCAAACCTCAGACTTCAGCCTGGAAAACTAATTATTATTGCTTACAAATTGCAACTATACAAAGATAAAATCATCGTCTTTAAACAGATTGAAGATCTAACTTTACTGAGAATAAAATTCGTAGAATTTGAAGAAAAAATCAATGGATTTATCCTCTGCTTGATACCAATGACCATATACATATACATATACCTAATAACTTCAATGAAAACTTTTGCAAAATAGAAGTTCGTTAACCAATTTGGCCGTTAAATAGCGTGTTAAGTTTCACTTTATTATATAGTCTAATTTTTGGATATTTGGAGGTCTAAAAGAATGATTTTAATACCGATTTCATAAGTAAATTTTATATTCCTATGGAGTGAATTCAGGTAGTTATTGAATGATGGTGTCTGACTATATAACAAAAATGTCATCGGCATTTCGGAGCCAGAATTTAATATATGAAGAGTGTCAAGTATCTTTGTAATTAGTTAACATCTTTTTAGCTTTAAATATATATTTTCAAGTAAGACTTTAATTAAGACCTCTGAGAAAAACTAACTCTGGTCCAGATCGAACAAATAATTAAGTTAAATTGAAAGTTTTTTCCGAGGGTAGCAGAATTATATATATATTGATCTATTGAAGGATGATATTGAAGGAGACAATAAAATTTATAATTCCAGCAGAAGACACACTCTTTTATTGCCTCATTCAAAATAATTTAGTATTTTAATATTTTGCCCCCTCTTATGTCCCCACGCACTCATTTTGGGTAGTTGATTTCATAGCATTAGTTTTTTATATTCTTAAAGACCAACTCTACAAAATTTGATCCAGATCGGAGATAGTTTTAATTTTTTGTCCCCACTTACATTTTGGATAGTTAAGGTGTTGAATTTCAAAAAATTCTGAATACTTATTTTTATAAAATTGTATGTACAATTTGATTAAGAAAAAACAGAGTATATACCTTTCCCTCTTAATAGATAATGCATAATCAGTGTAAATACATTTTAAACTCATTTTTCCCAGTGGTCAAGAGACTGAGGGATGTAGAAGAAAATCTGTGCGTACTCTCCCACCAAGAATTGAGGCGTGTGTAGAAGAACAGGCCAAATGCCTTCAATCAAGAAGAAGAAGATGAATGGGATCAGATATGTTAGAATTAATTAGTTCAGCTGCGTACCCAAATAGGGTACTATGTAAAGAGTGTTTCAGAATGGATGGGTGTTTTTGAAATGAGAATAACTCAGCTGTTTTTTAACCTACAAAAATTTTTATTGCAAAAAATGAAAGATTATATATTATCATTTAATAGTGAAAAAGTGAAATTCATGAAATAAAAATCATCTTCTGAAAAATATTTTTTTCATGAATTTCACTTTTTCAGTATACTTTATAGTATTAGTTTATATTTATTTGTAACACTCCTGACGTAATGCTGCCTCGCTGACATGCGAGCGCCAGTCTGTATGAGTTTACGATCAAATTTGACAATACAATCGTAATTTGGACTCAAGATTCTGAAACTGAAAGCACTCCAATTGATTGTTAAATTAAGAAACATTAAATATATTCGATAATTATTCACTCCTCTCCGTCTCCCTCAAACCACTCAAAAATTAAATATTACAAATATATACTTTTCATTGCGCACATAAAGATCACACGACCAAGTTTCTAAATAAACAATAAATAGATACAATCAATAGCATACAATAAAACAACTAAACTCTTTTAAATATTTAGAGCCTTATATCAATTATCAATCATAAATAAAACAAAAATTAATAAATATAATAATAAACCTCACACGATGCCACATATATAAATAAATCTACATATTTCCACACAAAAAATATCAAAATGCCGTAGATTATAGAAATAAGAAATACTTCCAGATTCATATCTAGAGCCTCATTTCTGTAGCTGTGTCAGGACGAAAATGAGGCGAAACTTTAGAGAGTATGTATTTTCGGGAGTTTACAGGTATACATTTGGAGTGTAGTTTTTTAAGAGGAATACAATTTTTGGACCGAGACGCCGCCCGCCAGGTAGTCAACCTAAGTCCGAAGGCACGCACGAAAAGCTCGTTAAATGATAATATATAAGCTTTCATTTTTCGAAATAAAAATGTTTGTAAGTTAAAAAACAGCTTAGTTATTCTCATTTCAAAAACACCCATCCATTCTGAAACACACTATAATAAATAAATATATAATGTATAGTTCAGCTACGATTGTTTCTAAAATTGGGATTGAGGGGAAAATATTTTTGACATCAAAAGAATTCCCCTAGATATTAGACAAGATTGTGTCTTGCCTGCATAAAGTAATAATATTCCGAATTTGCATGTCAGCTTAACTCTAAATGAACTAAGAGAGCAAAAAGTGCGCAATTGTTTTGCTTAATTACTATAATAAACTTAAAAAATCGTCCCCTGAATGTTCATTCTGAAGTTTATTATAATAATAATCCCCATATTCTTTTTTTATAAACTTCTTTCAAACAATTTCACTTAAAGAATAACATTTAATTTAATTTAGGATTTTATTTCGAGACATTTATTCTTTCTTTTTTTGAGTGGTATTATTATTTTCGGAAGGAACTATCTAAGTAGTTAATTTCGCCCGAATAAAAAGAAATACTCAACCAATGATAGTTTTTCATTAGTATTTGAACAAATCGAGATCGTTTTTTTGTCTTGGAATGCTCTTTGAGCAAAGAGGAAATATATTAAAAGAAAGAAAGAATTCGGAGTCAAAGCGGGCTATTAGGCCACCCTCTAAATTAGCCCGAGGGTAATGGCCGTCCATAATGACGGCAAACAACGAGAACGATGTCTAGAGGCTAACCAACCAACCGGCCCTGAACTAAAGGAAAAATTTTATTAATTCATTTTATGACATTAATTTGTGAGCTCATTAGCCATTGTGTCGCTTGTTCGTTGAGGAGGAATTTTTTTACACCCTTTTTTTGGTTCGTTTCTCGGCAATCACGCAATACAAGACCTTAATATCCGGATGAATATACCTATATATAAAAAGAATAGAAATACACGCTATTGATATAATATACTAAAAGTTTTTTTTTTGATTATTATTATTTAAATCTGATCTAAATATAAAAAATTATTCGGAAATTAAATTAATAAGTTTTAATGTTAGAAAACAATTACGGTAATGTGACACAAACACAAGGGGAGTTGTAAATGAGTTACTTGTAAAATATTTCTTCTTGGCATGATACAATAAGTTGAGAAATTTGTCAGCTATCATACTTAATTTATAAGATGAAATCAATCAAATTGTCCTCTGCTTGATGGAAATATACACGGTGGGGGGGGGGGGCTTCTATCCAAGAGTTTTATACTGTATTCGTGGATTATTCATTTTTAATTAATATATTTTAGTATTATTATTAAGACTGTGATTGTATATATAATAATTTATATATTTCTTATTTATGTATACATATTTCGTCTTAATAATAATAATACTTACCTAACTAATAGGGCCAGAGGAAGGACCTATCTATCTGTCATTTAAATTTCGAGCCAAAATCTAAAGTCAAGTAAACAGCAAAAATGAAAAATACATTTTGGTGTCGGGTAGATATGGGTTAATACTATATATATTTGTCTAGATTAATTTGTAACAACGCTAAGAGAAATTTCTCTAAAAAAATTTCCCTCTTGCTTAGAATCGAACCTACGAACTCTTGAACTAAGGTCATTAGCTTTAACCACTAGACCAATCTAACATTAATATTTATACCATGATTTCTGTTACTAAAACTATAAATTTTTGATTTAGACTTTGTGTCGAGATAATATTGTATTCATTTGAACTCGAATGAAAATGAAAAAACACCAAATGATTTTAAATTAAAAAACATTAAATATATATTAATTAACGAGGCAAATTTGAAATATAATTGTCAGCTCGGATTTTAAACTGACAGCTCCAATTGATTTTCATTAACCAGGCAAATTTGAAATATAATTTTAATTTGCACTCGAATTTTGAAATGAAAGACTCCAATTCATTTTAAATTAAGAAACATTAAATATATCGATAATTATTCCTCACCCCCCCCCCTCGCCTGCACTCAAAAATTAAAGAGGAGAAACTTTTAAGAGACGATGTATTTTCGGTAGTTTACGGGCATACATTTGGAGTGTGGTTTTTTAAGAGGAATAAAATTTTTGGACCGAGACGCTGCCCGCCAGGGCACCAGCCCGGAGGGCCGAGTTTCGAGGGGGTGCCGAAGGCACGCACGAAAAGCTCGTATTAATATAGGTATATAATAAAAGCAACGTATTTATTTATATGCTTTTAACTAGTAGAACCCCCGTCCCCCAGAACTAAGTTCTGGATACGCTCCTGATATACAGATACATATTTTTAAGAAAATAAACCGCTCAAGTCAAATAATTTTATTAAATAATTCTCACTGTTAATTCTAGAAATTATTTTATTATTTTTTAAAAAGAAAAAATTTTAATTGAGCACCCAGCAAGATTTCAACTTGTGATTTCCCTTGTATACCTACCCCAAGAGGTTCCTTTACCAAAACCTGATAGCAGGCTCGCAATGAAAGATGCCTTTTAGATACCAATATATCGTCTAAAGATCTTAAAGACATCTTAAAGACAATAAGAGCTAAATAAAACATCTTATAGACCAGTGTTTCCCAACCTTTTTTGTGCCATGTCCCACTTAAGCCTTTCTAAAATTCTCATGGCCTCTATGTAAAATTTTTATAAAAGACTTTTTGATATTTATATAAATACCAGCTGCAAAACCCGCCTTTGGCGGGCATCTTGCTACCCCTGAACTCCGTAGTGGGTTTTGAATTACTAATTTAAATTTCATAATTTTAATAAATTTTCAAAATAAGAATTTATATTTAAGGTCTCTAATCTAAGATTTTTATAGAATATCAAGCGTGTTAGTATTCGGGTTCAACTCCTGAGGCTCTCTAATATGCAATATAAAATTATTCTATTAAAATCTTAGATTAAAGACCTTAAATACAAATTCTTATCTTGATATATTTGGTTTATAACATGAGTTGTATTTTTGAAAAAATTAAATCTTATTTTCAAAAAAAAAAGATATTCAATCCTTCGGGTTAATTATTTTAATAAATTTTATTTGTCATGATCTATTAGTGGGTTTTAAAATTAAAAAAATAATGTCGGCATCGTCGCACAAGCTGATTATGATAAATATAAATATATAGATAGATTTAAGATGAAGTGGAGTAAACGTAAACTATAAAAATGAATATTTAAGTGTATATCCCAGGTAACACACAATATCCTCAGAATATTCTAAGAAGATTTAAATGTCCTTAGAATATCCTTAGAATATTCTTAGGATTTTGTGGTTACCTGGGATTATACATATTCCTTATTGCAAAATAACATATTTTTTTCTGAAAAATGTGTTATAATATGCTTCTAAAACTGAAATAAATAAAAATAAAATACATAGCTACTAGGTTGAGCCAATTTCCGAATTTCCACCCCTTAACAATCAAATTTTCCCCCACGTTGGGAAACACTGTTCTAGAGGAAACGTACTATTTGAGAGGGTGTTTCCTACTGCAGAGGTGACATATTATTTAACTTTTGTTTTTGAAAATTTACTATTTTAAACTTTAGTTTATTATTTTTTATTTTTAATAATTTCTATTTTGATGGCAATATATAATCCAGAAAATTGCACCAGTTTGTTGTTGAAGTACGAATATTCAGCCCAAAAGAACCGTTCTTAAGTTCTTACATTTAAAAATCCTAATTATTTATGAAAATTAATCCATTTTAATGTACAAAAATTCAAAATAATATACATATTTACAATTGAATAACTTGGACATTAAATTAAAAGGGATGCAAATACAGTTTTTATACAAATGTGCCTATATAACTTTGGACGATTCTAAAACGGCTCTGACAATGTTACCTAAAACTTATAATCTACAGCCTATTTGTAAAAGTTAAATCCGTTTTCTTCCTTTAATTGTGTAAGTTTGTGTTTTCTTAAATCTTTGGGGCGGTTTGATGTGGTGGCTAAGCTCTGCAGATTATTACTCGTTGGTAATAAATACATAATTCCTGCACCCTGTGGCTTAACCCCGGGGCAATATCAATATACCACGGGCGATATTAGCGATTAGCAAGCAACCCCGGGCACAATTACAACTCGCTAATTGGATTTAGAGATTTTTCCCTTCATTAGACCCTGCGAGAAATCTATGCGGTTGAAAAGGAAACTCACCCACTACCCACACACTCACACCTTCGTCATTCCTCAATTGCTTTCAACCAGAGCAAATTCAATTAGCTTCCTCCATTTCGGATTTATATTTTCCAGTAAAATTCAATTTTAAAATTAGAGCATTTCATCTAAATTGACTTTATTACATTCACCGAGTATAGTCCATTTGGACAAAGTTTGTATTACTAAATATTATTATTGTCTTTCCTGTCCAATGAGTCTACAAATAAACCCTAAAATAGATTCATTAAACAATTAATTTCTTTGACAATGTTAATAGGAACTAATCAAATTACTTTTGTAACCTTTATAACAGAAGTAACTTGCCATTAAAGTTTTGATATCTAAATTGTAGAAATTGACACGCTGTTTGCAGTTTCGGTCAATTAATAGCTCTGCTCAACAAAAATTTTTATCGGTAAACCTAACAATGGATACTACTAGAGTTGTATACGCTTATTCTCATAGTGTTTGAATTTTTTACAACAGTTCAGGGTTTTGAAAAGTTTTTGATCTAAATACCGAAAAAGGCCATTTTTTTGGTCTATTATTGAGACGTCATAGATATGAAATACCTGTATTTAGAACCAAAATATTTTTTTTTGCTTAATAGAAAAAAGATTCCCGTTTGATTTTAGTTCACTTCTTGTTTCTAGTTCAGTTAGAACTCGAGTTATAACTAAAAAACTAAGACTATATGTTTTTATCCGTTATAATCACTGAAAAAACGATATATTTATAGTTAAGAAATTATATTTGATATGAATAGATGGTGAAGTTAATTATGACGAAATCGATCTCTGTTCAATATGAATAAATGATATACGTATTTTAAGTATTCTAATATTTTTGGAGCAACTCTAGATATATTAATAGTTAAGATGCCGCTATTTGAACCAAGCAGCAATAAGTAAATTATGAAAATATTGTTATTTGAGTAAAATAGTGGAATAGTTAAATTTAATAGTTGGGTATTTAAATGGAATAATACGTAATTACGACAAGAAATTATATAAACTTGAATATTTTTTTATTTATAATAACAAATATTCAAGCTTATATCAATTATAATCATTGGACGTAGAATCTATATTTAAATGAATTATATAAATATTTAATTTAATTATTCATCTGGTTGACTTAATAAAAACATTAATTTATTATAATATTATTCTATATTTATAAGGTATAAAGTAATCTACGAGTAATTTTAATATATACAAATATTTCTTATAATCTTATAGTGGGTTTTAAAATTAAAATCATTCAAAAAATCATGTTGTCTGCATTTTAGAATCTCTAGTTCTAAAGCTAGAAAGCCCAATATCTAATCAGTTTTCAGCATTGGAAATATGTTCAAACGTTTTAGTACAAGAACGCACTTTCTACAACTTTTCGTTCTTAAGTTAACGTGGGTATTTTTGAATCCAGACAAGAAAATGTCAAGATTGAAAATGATTTTCTCCTCGTTTCGAACTTTTTAAAACCCAACAGGCGTTTCGAGTAATGAAACCAGTATAGTTTTGTTTCCTCTGATTATATTTGGTAACAGATTAACGTTTCTGTTTTTATTTTAAAGTAAATTGTTAGGCGGCATGGTGTGTGTGATCTGCTTGTTTTTTTTGTTGTTGTTGTTCTTGAAAGGAATTGGAATCGTTCTTTGTCTAATTAGACAATCTCAGATTTATTTGTATGCCTGGGAAGATATTTGGGCAATAGCCCACCCATTTAGGCAAAACAAAACAAAAAAAAAAACTCGCTGTTTTTTGATCCTTATAAGGCATTTTAGTCTCGAACTCACGAAATCCAAGATTTTCTCTTTTCTACATTCATCAGAGAATACCAATTTGCACAAATTCATCGCAACGGCATATTATTAAAAAAAGCATCGCGATTAAAATATAATATTGTTGATATATGCGGCGGAATGCAAATGGAACCGTCCACCTGTTTCATTAGTAATTAAAATGGCCGTCCCGAATTAATCCAAATGGAATTATATCAATAATGCTCATAATGGGATGGAAATAAAAATTGAGCAGCTGTTCTGGCGGCCGGCTAATTGTGACATGGGCCAATTGATATGTAAATCAGAAAGCCAGCTAGCTAGCGATATGCACAACAAATCCATCCCTGCAAAGCTACTAATCTACATTCCAATTAAACGCCAATCAAAATGAAATTAGCCTAGTAATTAATATATGATATAATTTTATGAGCAACATTAATTGTTCATTTCAAAGGAATTTGGAATTTCACAACACAACAGAGCTTTCTCTTAAATCTTCTAGGTCATGAAATATATTAACGCATGATTATTGTAGATCAGGGGGGTGAATTTTTTTACATAGAAACAATTTACAACTAACCGAGCATTACTTGAAAGCGATAAATATTAATATTATTGTTAAATTTAAAAATTAAAGGGGTTATTCAGTTACATAAAATATATAAATAGAGTAATTTTAGATAATTAACATTATTTATTAGATAGATTTACTAAATAGTTTCGGTCACCCCTGGTAGACCATCTTCAGTAGCAAATTTCGTTCAAAATCCGGAATTTGTCACTCTGCATATACTAGTTACTAGTATATGTAGGTTTGAAATCTTAAAAAGAAATTTTTTAATTAGGCTCATTTGCAACCAGATTTAACGGTATATATATATATATATATATATATATATATATATATATATATATATATATATAAAAAAAATTAAACAATTTAATTGATTAAAAATTCGAGTATTAAATCCCACAAAGAGTTAATAAGAAATATGATTATATATTAGAATTTGTCAATTTAATTGATTATTAGCCTCTTACTCCAAACACGCACTAAAAACATAGCAAGCCCAAGAAGATCAAGAACAGTCGATGGTGGGGATGTAATCTCCGAAGTCGAAGCTCAAATAAAATGTATACGCTCATGCATGTAAAATAATTGGTTCAATAAAAAATTTATTAATATTATTATTATTAATTGATTATTATAAAACTCGATAAATTGTTATTTAATTAAAAAAAAAATTATACGGAATTTATTTATATACCTATATATAAAATTGAAAGTTTTTGCCGAGAGTAGCAGAATTATATATTGAAGAGACACTAGAAGTGTGTCTTCTGCTGGAATTATACATTTTATTTATTTATAACGAGACTATAGCTCGAGGCTTTGCCATCAGTCTATTACAATGTATTCACAGGAATTAATTTATGAATTCATAAATTAATTAATATAAATTGATTAACATAAATTAATTCCTGTGAATACATTGTAATAGACTGATGAAGAGTGCAAAGCCCTCGAAACTGTAGTCTCGTTATAAATAACTAATATTTATAATTCCAGCAGAAGACACACTCTTTATTTTCTCCTTCAATACCTATATATATACATAATCTGTGGGCCACTAGAAAATTAGAAATCTAAAAACTGGGGGTGGGTGGTGCAGGAGGTGGGGTGCAGGGTTGGTGGAGTGGCGGGTTCGGGGTCCAGGGGGCATAGCGGGGGCGGTACGGGGGTGGTTGTCCAGGGGCGTGGCGGGGGTGTGGTGTGGAGTCCGGTATGGGGCGGGGGTCCAGGGGCGTAGCGGGGCTGGTATGGGGGTGGGGTCCAGGGGGTGGGGTGCCGGGGTGGTGTGCACTAACGGGGTGATTTTTATCAGAATTTTAAATTAAAAATAATATTAATATATAACTTTTAACTGAAGAAAAAAGTTGGCTCCAGGTACTATCAATTTAATTTGATTGTGGCTGCAAAGGAAAATCGACATTTTTACCTGAATTTTTAATTTTTAATTTTTAATTCTAACAGACATTGCCTTGCCTCCTATACGAAAACAATTGACCAGAAAAATAGACTATTGGACGCGCCAAAAGCGGTCCTAAGAAATAGAGGTACTCTGGGTGATTAGTAGTTTCACTCTTAATTACTATCTCTATGACACCAGTCACATGATCCAAAACAATGCCAATTAATATTTATTTTTTCCATTATTAATAATTAGTTGTTAATAAACAAACAAACAAGCAACATCGAAACGATTAAAATTTAAATTACAATTAATAATTACAAATAATATTAAAGCAGTGAGTCGGCCAGGTCCAAATAGCAAGTAGGTATCTAACATTTATTGTTATAACAATAAACTTCACTTAACATTGCTGACATGTTTATTAACATGTAAATAAATATAAATTTTAAGCCATAAGGCGTAATATTTTCCCTCCGGGCTTGGATGGAATCAAATGGAGCGTGGCTTATCCAATGAGCTTATCTTCGTTCCGGCATCAGCATCTTCTAATTAAAGAGAGAGAAAAGGGGCCGGGGGTGGTTTCGGGGCGAGGGTGCCGAGTTCAAAAAGGAGTTCTTTTTCCCGAGGTCGTCGCAATCAGAAGCCTTTTGTGCCTTTTTCAAGAGGGCTCTGCCTGCCAACCAAGTGGCTGACAATTGCCAATCAACTGGTCATCACGAGCCTTTAAAATGAAACCGACTCTCCTTTTTCGCCCTGAGCTCCTCTTTTATTTATTTATTTATTTTTCATTCACCCAGACTGGACTTTCCCTATATAATAAAATAATAAATTCGAAACGAAAAGTTTTTAGCAAACTTTTCTGGCTCTGATTTAATTAATATAGATAATATTATTAAATAAGCTTAAAGGATGGCGTAAAATCTTGTTTTTATAATGTTGAAATACAGTATTGAGTAAATATTTATTAAAAAATACTGTTTTTATTTTCATCGTCATTATTAAATTAAGATATTCTTTTAAACTGGACCATCCATGCTAAAAAATTATTTTCTAGATTATTCTCGAATTCTGATTTTTAAGTCTGGGTCTTCAAGTATAACAATATAGATAGTGGACCGAGCATTAATTAAAAGCAATGTATTAATATTATTCTTAAATGTAAATTCAACTACAAAAATGTCGATTTTTATTATTTGCGTCCAGATTTAAATAAAATTGAAATAATATTTTTTTTTTTTTTTGTCAACGTTTTAACAACTTGCTCTGGCTATCATCAAGGCATCGCTGTGTGCACAAAATTTTGAACCTAATTGAAATTAAATATAATATTAATATAGGTATATACGAATGTTCTTTTGGTTGACACTTTTAAACGATTCCGCGACATTTCAGCCCCCGACAAAATATCCCCGACAAAACATCCCCCGACAAAATATCCTTCAGACAAAATATCTCATGACAAAATAACCCTTCCCCTCGTGAATCTTATTAGTAATGCAAATCGACTCCGGTTCGGTTAATATATATTAACCGAACCTCCGAAAGTTTAGTCCGGGCGGGGTGTGTTTCGGGCTCCCATTTTTTTCTAATCAAACACACATTGAAAACCGAACAGCCAATCGTCGGGCGGGGTGTGTTTCGGGCTCCCATTTTTTTTCTAATCAAACACACATTGAAAACCGAACCAGCCAATTGTTGGGCGGGATATGTTTGGGGCGTTATATTTTCGCCCAATATTATAATAATAATTAATAACGATAATGATTAATAACACTTTTAACAAACAATCAATAATTGTGTAATGTAAACATAGACGATAAATAAGTAAATATAGATGATAAATACTATATTATAGATAGTAAAAATAATAAATTGTTAGCTAGAAAATCTAACGACAGACAGCAGCACTTTCAAACGGCTAATTAGCCGCCAAAATATGAAAGTCTGTTTATATTATTCAAAACTATGATTATAAGCTTCTCACTTAATCTCTTTTGTATTCTCCCTTATACTGGGGAATATTTTGTCAGAAGAGTATTATGTCGAGGGATATTTTGTCGGGGGCTGAAATGTCGTGGTACCCTTTTAAACCCCGAATTTCTTAAGGGTATGAACATAAAGTTATAATAAATTAGAATTTATAAAATAAATTACTAGGTAGAGGTTTCAAAAATATTTATTTATGAAACCTACCTACTAATTTATATTTTTAAATTAAAATTAAAATTTTATTAAATATGCAACAGGAATAGCAGGGATTTGGACAAAAATTAAAAATACAGAGTTTTTATTAAATGGGCCAGACCCAGACACAGACGTTTCGTCAATTTATTTTTACTTCCTCAGTGGCCCATGTCAGGAAGTAAAAATAAATTGACGAAACTTGTGTCTGGGTCTGGCCTATTAATTTTTGTCCAATTCCCTGTCTATTCCTGTTATATATTTAATATTATGGATGCAAATGATACAACTTTATTAAAATCAAGATAATAATTTATATTTAAGGTCCAAATCTAAGATTTTAACGTGTCCGTCAAGGGAGTAAGTATTCGAGTTCGACTCCTGAGGGGACGAGACCCTCTCATATGCAATATAAAATTATTTTATTGAAATCTTAGATTTGGATCTTATAATATAAATTCTGATCTTGATATTTTTGAAAAAATTCCATCTTATTTTCAAAAAAATTTACTCAAACCTTCGGATTGAATATTTCATTAAAATGTTTGACCTAGAACCTACACCATTTATCCCTGAACAAAATATTCTAATAAATTATTTTATTCAAAATTTATGATATTTATTATGCTTGGGCTGCCTATCCATTAATTCAGCGTTGAATTCTATCACTCCGACTTCAATAGAAAATACCTCTAATTAATTAAATTTCCTAATTTTAATATATTTATAAATATTTTTAATGAATTAATAGTAGGTTTTAAAATTAAATAACCAATTAATTAATAAATAGTAATTGAAAAAAAAATAATTATAAATTTTAAATGACACACCTGCTTGTTAATAATTAGACTAATTAAGAAAAAAAACAATAAAATTAAAGTTACTAGAAGATGAAAACCTGACAGTTCGAAATTCCCTAAACTGTGATTTTCATTGAAATCGTTATAGCCGTTTTATAAAATCAAAACTTTGTAATATAAATAAATTGTAATTACAAAACAACCACTTCTGATTCTTTTATCCTTTTTACATGAATAAAAAAAATCATATAATTCCATTTTTATCTTTTGTTTGATTACATTTGCAAAAAAACGTATAGTATTGTTCCCTATTACAATATATCGATATATAATATAATAATACTTGAATTGATATGGATTGATCCGAAGCCAGCCATGCAGGCAGGCATCAAATGGCATTTAATTGGCCCCCCTGCCTGCATCAGGAACCAATCAGCCGAGCACGTGACCAGATTATTAGCCAGCTACAATTATTTTCTTTTTTATTTCTACATAATCCAGTCTGGCAAAAAAGAAGCTGATGCTCGTTATAAATAATTCATATCGCTACATATCTATAGATATAACAATATAGACCTTAACTTAGGGAAAGAGAAAGTACTTGACATTGATCCTTCCAAGAGGATTTTTTCCAAGAGGGTGGCCAAATCAGTAAAATCTATTCATGTTCGACTAAATACTTCCAGTTCTCTATCTCCGAATTCTACAGACACACTCCTGAATATATTCCTTTAAAACTCTACCCCCCCCCCCCGCCCGCCCTCCCCTCTCTCAAAGTATTCCCCCATTACTGTTTTTTCATTTCATTATAAAATACTCTAATTAAGATTGTTTTTATAAAATATATATATATAGTGCCATAGCTAGACAGGTGCAACAGGTGCACCCGCACAGGGCCCTGCCTTTCTAGAGGGCCCACGAAATAAACAAAACTCATAGTAAAAATAGTAAAAAAAAAATTAATTTGTAGAATAATAAATATCATTAAAAATGAAATTAAGTTCTTAAAGAAGTAATCAGTGTTTTATTATTATTTAATTATTATGTATTAATTTTTATTTTTAAAAAATAGGAGGGCCTAAATTTAACCCTAAGTATAGGATAATTTATATCCTAGATCCTGGCACTGGGCCTTTCCTTAGAGACGAGTTGCTCTGACACTCAAAAACATCTTAGATTAGCGAACTTTTGAGATTTTAAAGTTATATTTTTTTTTTTTTTTTTTTTTTTTTGAAATTTTAAAAGTCTTGGAATCTTAGAATTTTGAATATTTTTCCAATTATAACATTTCAAAAAAATCGGAGCTTCAAAGCTAGGGGCTCCTTCCCCTTCCCTCGGACATCCTTGTATATATATATACCAGTGGCGTGCGGTACATGGATGCTGTGGTTGTGGCGCATCCCTAAAATTTCAAACATTTAGAGTATTTTCATAAATATATAAGGTCGACTCAAAAATATATTGATTTGTTAATTTATATATCCAATTAAATCTCACAAATAAAAATGTTCATAGAGTATAATTAGAAAATATTTTAATTAGTCTTTATGACGTCATTTTTACATTTTATTTAATTAATAGATATATAAATATTTACAACGTTTTGTAAAATATGTTGTTATTATTTTTTATTAATTAAATTTTTGTAATTTAATAATATAAAAATACATTTACTTGAATATTTAGTTAAAATTATAATTTAAAAAAAGCCAATTGGTTAATTTAATTTTTCAATTAACAATCTCACAAATAATAAAATATATATGCATCAGTGGAGTGGACTCCATCCCTAAAACTTCAAACATTTACATTATTTTTCAGTAATATCGACTTCAAAATTTCAAATTATTATCCGTTATTTTAAATATTTTTATAGAAAACATTTTTTTTGTTTTGAAAAGTATACCTATTGGTTCTCGAAATGAAATAAAATTGTTGCTTATGTTCAAGGAAATTAAAATGAATGATTTTCTGAAAAGGGGGCCGATATAAGATTTAAACTCCCTGCCATCTATTCCAGTTCAAGCATGTCAAAAACAAGTCCAGACACGTTTTAGTCAGAGAGTTAGGGAGTGCCTGTAAGCATAGATAAAGAAAGCCTGTAAGCTTGGAACTTAGGCAAGGAAATTGACTCCTGAAGCGGGGGAAGAAGAAGCTCGACCGCCATCTTGCATAGTTCAAAACATTGCCAAACATAAGATTATCAAATGAGAAATACACGTTTAACAAAGAGCTAATACTCTCATATAAGCACGTTTTTCTTTAATAGATATAAAATACAGTATATGTTCCTATGACTATTTTGTGTATTATTATTATTATTATTATTATTATAGCCTTTATTAGTTCAATTTTACATTTAAATTATATATAACTAAGCAATACATAATAAATTACAACATATTTACAATATATTTATACTTATATTATATTTACAGATATACAAATTATGATTTGTGTATATTCATCTTATTTTAATGTGAAATAATTTTAATAATTAATAATTTTAATTAATTTCAATTTTCTCTAGATACCTGTAAAAATGAAAGAACTATAATTTAAAATAGTTCTTTTTTAGTTTTTTATTTAGGTGACCTTATAATTTTGAAAATCGAAGGTAAAATGATATATATTTTAGTATAGGACCATATGGAAATCTCAATGATTTGAAAGATCCAAAATGGCGGACTGTGAGTCAGCGATGACGTAGGCAGGCGACACTTTTCCAGCCATGTGCTCTCTCCCTATCTCGCTGATTAAAATAGAAATATTACAATAAATGAATAAATAAAGATGATTCGGGAATTTTTGAACTAATCCATTTCAAAGAACCCTCAATAAATAAGATCGGAAATATCTAAGAGCTCTTTAGACAAGGCATAGCTTGCTTATAGCAATAGAATTAGGAGAAATTTAAGATTGTCTTATAGGACAGGCTGATTCAATGTGGATGATGGTCGATTTCCCTTTCAGGTACTGCGGATTTTAAGTCACAAGATTTAATTTCTGACTCCGACTCTCAGTCCCACAAAGCATTATCGGTTTGGGGCGAAGGTCCCAAAATATATTTTTAAAAAAATTTAATGTTAAATTTGAAAAATAACGAAAATGATGAAATTTCAAAAAATGAAGGGTATTTTTTGGACAGTATCCCCTGATTGAAAAGTCACCAACCGCCACTGATATATACCTATATATTTGAAGGGATGAAAAATTATTATGTTATTTTAATTTTTTATTTGGTGTTGTTGAATAAATATCTAAACAAGAATTATTTAAAATAATATATTTTTGTATAATAGTTTATATGCAAATATTACGTATAATAATAATAATAATATGGAATGGAAAGTTTTTGTGCCAGCCTAAGGGGAATAGCAAATTTATTATTACATAGAATGTATCAAAAGTTTTTACAGAATACACATATTAATATTCATTCATTCGTCTCTCGAAGCTATTCTATGAAATTATAATTTATTTTTTTATTTTTTGAAAAAAAAATATTTAATGGAACTCGAAGGAATTGAAAAAGAGAGCAAAAAAAAAAAAAACGTCTCTAAGGGAGGGGAGATATCATAAAATTTTTCACATTTGTAATTTTTATTTTTTTTATTTTTATTTGAATAAATTATTTTCTTTCATATTCTCATAATCCATCGCCCTTCCAATTTTGAAGAGATTCAAAATCCGAAACACTCAACGACCACCTTTATTTAAACTAAATTGCATGGATATGTGTGTTTAAATTTAGAATCGCAAGACAACGAAATTTTACAAATCAAGATTTAAATCTTTAAGTGAAATATTCAGCACGTTTAAATGTCAGAAGGATTTGCACCTAACAGGATAACTAAATGGCCTGGATTGCTATTAATCAATGGCACACGGGTTCGAGGTAAAAAACAACACTCTGAAATAAATTAAAAATAATTAATTCCATGACAGTTCTAAAAGATGACATTAGAAATTCTTGAATTTTTAGGCTTATAAGTCATAATATAATAAATACAATAATTTAGTCAATTATTTTGATTTTCATTCACTATAAACAGCTTCGATCAGCACTGGTAGACACTATCTTCACTAGTCTTCTAATGTTTTGGAAATTATCAATATAGTAAGTTTGAATTAGTTTCCGGAGACGGACTGGTAAATTAGTCTTACAGAATTTGGATGATACAGTCCAGATTCAAATAGAGAAAAATTGAATCCAACAAGATGTCGTTTATTAGAAAAAGTTTTTCTCTGTTTATTGTTTTCAAAAGCCGACGTTTCGGAGGATTTTTCCTTTCTTCTTCAGGGTCTGTAACCATTAAAATGGGATTTGGCCATAATTATTATCAAGATAATTACAATAATATTACTACATATACATAATATATACATTTTTTTATGTTAAAATTTCATTTAAACCTATAATTTCAATTTATTTTAAGAATTAAATTTTTTTTAATCAAATAGTATTTACGTTCTAATCTCTTTGAAAAAGGTCAATAAAAGAAGTATAAGGTGTCACTCCCTTCTGTTTCCTCTCTCAGTGTTAGATGGTGTGAGAATATTTTATGATTTCCCATCATAAGTAGAATTTAGTGCAGTGGTTTGGAAATTACATAATATAACGTTTTTTATGTTTTCGTCGGTAGCTGCCTCTTTGGGGCGTCCACTGCGTGCAGCGTCCTCGGTGCTCATTTCGCCTCGTTTAAATTTAGCAAACCACTTTTCTACGGTTGATTTTGCTGGTGCAAAGTCCGAATAATGTTTATCAAGCCAAACCTTGGTTTCAACAGTATTTTTTTCGCCAAAAAGCATTGCTTTATTAACACACGAAATTCCTTTTTATCCATTTTTTCAAAGTACTAAAAGTTCTTTCACTAAAAATGCTATAACTCAGATATTAATAGTGCAACAGCTGTCAAATTTATATACGCGTCTTTTGAAGGTTGGGGCTAACTAAAAATCATATTGATTTGATACTAGTGGTGCCATTTATGTGCCAGCCTACGAACTTTTCAGCCCGCCGTGTATATAATGAGCCAAATTCCCTCTAAACAGACAATTATTTCATTTTTCAAAAAATTTCATAGATTGACAATTTTTCAAAAAATTAGACTTAATTTACTACTAAAAATAGTCTACAAGTGGTGAACGAAACTCTTTAGTGAATATAAATCCATAAATCAGAATAATTTACTCAATTGTAGTTATTTATTGCATTAGGACTGGTAAAACCTAGATCCTGCTCTATCTTCTTATTCAAAGGGCATACTCAATTTCGAGCGTCGGGGATTAATCTATGGAGATTATCCTTTTCATTGTAATTCATTGTATTTTTCACAGGGGTGGTTTCCCAATGCCTTCTCCTTGATTCAGTGATGCGCCTTGCATTTTTGACAAAGATGCAAATTGTTCTGACTAAGGCGAGATTCAAAGTCAAGCGCCTTAGCCACTGATCTATCGCCACCTCTGGACTTGCTTATAGAATATAGAGCCAGAATATTTTATCCATTGACTGGAAAAAGTTTGAGAATCGATGTTCTCAATTCGATTTCCGAGATTTGAATCTCTATTTAAAAGATGATATTTTCTTGAGAAAGGTTTTCAAAGAACGAGTGAGTCTGATCTCTTCTCCGGACACTTGTGCTTCGTCTCGTCGGCTGTCATTATTGAAATCGAACCCCAGGCCATTGACACGTTTTACTATTGATTCCCAGGCCAGAGATGATCACCATCATAATTGGATTTATTTTCTATATAGATATACGTAGGTCTGGCTGAGCCTTTTGCCTTCAATAGTCCAGTCAAAAGGGCTGGCTGGTCCGTTGTCACCTAAAAGTGCATTCAAAACTCCCTTCAATTCATCCCCTCTCTCTCTAATCAGATTGAAATTTATACTTTACAAATCCTATAATAATAGATACTTTCCATGTTATTCAAAGAATAGAAATTCTTTATTATATGATATTGCTAATCTGACATTTCCAAAGATTATTTTGCTAATGGTGCAACTTTAAAAGCTGTTCATAATATATATTTTGTAAAGTAAATTAAAAACAAAAATTTTACAATTAAGATATAATTTTTTCGAAAAGTCAAAATTTACGAATATTGAAATTAACTCTATAATTTTAATTTTAATTAAATTTCAGCTAATGTGAAAAATATCTTTTTGATTCTTTAGCAGTGGTGGGGGGTGATTTTGCAAACAGGGAATGCTGTCCAAAAAACCCTTCATTTTTTAAAATTTTATAATGATATAATGGATGAATTATATAATGGCATCATAGAATTTTACGTTATTTCTAAAATTTAACGTTAGATTTTTTATGACACGGTACGAAAATATTCTGAATGTTTTGAAATTTTAGGGATACACTGCTCTATAGATATTTTAAGTAGTTGTTTTGATTAAAGAATAAACCTATCAAGAGGTGTTTTTCCATATTCTTTTATTAACAATTGCTTTATTTCAAAAGCCCGATCATTAAATATTAATTGAATATAATGGAAGGCAGCCCAGAGGTAGTGAGGAAAGAAAAATTAACACATATCAAATAAGGTGTAATTTATTGGAATCCTTCCTCCTTTCCCTTCAAACCGACGTTTCGGAGGATTTTTCCTGCTTCTTCAGGGTTTCAAAGGGTCAATGAATGAAACAAATAAAATGTTTCCTTCTTCTCTCCACAGTAGTGTTCAAAAACTTTTTTCATTTTTAACAAAGGCATAGAAAAACATTTTTTTTTCTTTCCTCCTTTTCTTAATTAAGAATCGAATTAAATATTAATATTTGGGCTTGATTTTTTTTTACTATCAATCAAAAAAGAAAAAAATCAATAGCTGAAAGATAATATGACAATAAATATATTTGTGATGCCGATTTTATTTTCTCAAACCTCTATTTTTGGTCAATATATTAATAAATTAATGGCTAAAAAAAATCAAGCCTAAATATTAAATAATTTAAAGTTTGCTCGAAAATGTCAAAAAACATGAATCACTAAAAAAATTCACCTCAAAATATGAATTTTTAAAAGGGTGCTCATTAAGAATTTCGAAAAAAAATTTTAGTTATTATTCATGATCGACGTTTTCGAGCGACCTTTAAATATTAATACTTATTTAAGATTGATTTTTAATTTTTATTATCAATTTAAATAGTCCCACCAATCTGGCCCAAATTTTGTACTAAATTTTGTATACATAATCAGTGGGCCCCCGGAAGACTTAAAATGCAAAAACTTACTACCCAAGGAGGGTAGTGTCAGGGCTTGTATATATAATGAACAAAAATAGAAGAGGAGATTAAAAAAAAACTCGGCATTAAATTAATTAAAAATGTATATTTTAAGCTGAAATTTTCAGTCAGTATTTTTTAATACATATAGAAAGAATTTCTCTGTATAGAAAATAAAAATTTTCGAAAAAGAAAAAAAATGTTTATTTTTTGTTTAGATTTTTAAAAAAATTTTATCGAGCTAAAAAATTTGGAGATGGATCTTAAAACATGAAATATTAACAAATTTTTATACGAGACTCAAAAAACAAAAATAGTTTGTTAAAATTGACACCCTAAATATATCATCTAAAATGTATTATGTAGAGTATTTTCACAAATACAAAATACATGAAAATATATATTTTCGATACAAAATACATTGAAAATATGTATTTTCGATACAAAATACATCGAAATATCGAAAATACGTATTTTAATTATTTGTATGCCCATCTTTGATTCTATTTGAGATTATAGAGATATTGAATGTTTATTTTTACTACAAATTAATAAGTTAATAAAGTAAAGGGAGTGTAGTTTCACAGTGAATGAAATAAAACTCAAAGAGATTTATACAAACTCAATATATTTCGGATTATTGAGTTTTGAATCTGTAAACTCCTGATGATGGACTAATAATCCGGAATATATTGAGTTTGTATAAACCTCTTTGAGTTTTATTTCATTCATTGTGAAACTACACTCCATTTACTTTATTAATTAATATCATGTTTCAAAACTTCAAAACTTTCCCTAAGTAAAAACGAATTAATAATGTTAATTATTCATCATTTTTAGCCAAAAAGAAACAAAACCGCAATTATTTTGACTTAGCAAATGAATTGATGCAATCTCAAATTATCGCTAAAATGAAAAGAAAAGAAGAGGATGTTGTTGCTTGAATAGTAAATAAGGGAGAGTAAATCCAATCAAATTAGCATGATTGGTAGCAAATGGCGCTGAAAAGAGGCTTTTCGTACACAATGTACACTTAATAATCCTTTGGGCGGAGCAATAATTCAATTAGGGCCCAAATACAAGCAAGCACAAGGATTCTGCCGGCCTTTCCTACTACTACTAATATTGCGGGCGATGCGAGACGAATCCACAATTATATAGGGTTGCGTTTTTATATGCACTCGAGTGCAATTCAGAAAAAAACGATCGAAATATCCTAAAGAATAAAGATGCATATTATATACGCGAGGTGCATTCAAATGAAGGCAGCCAGGGGCGCGCGCGTCGCCTTAATTAATGCATTCGTTTAATCATCGGACAAACTTTGTTTAAGCAACTTTAAATTACTTTCAGCCTGTTTAATATTATAAAAAAGGTTAGGGGGTTGGCTCAGGGTTGGGCTCGAATAGAGGGTGGTTCTTTTATTATTATCTGCCAGGCCGAACGTTGCTCGGAAATTTTTTTTTTTTTACTTAATTTAAAAGCGACCTATTAATATTATTCAACTATTATTCACCCCTCTCGCAAAATTATTTATTATTATACTATCAAAATTTGGAGTGATAAATTTATGTATGATATATTATGTAGGGTAATCAATTTTACTTCGATAAACATTAATTTGTTATTTTCTTTATTGCGTCATTGAGAGACGTTTCGACATCGGTAGTGTCATCATCAGTTTCACAAACGAATTTTATTCACAGTTTTTTTGCAACGAAATTTTCTCTGGAGAGAGGCGGACTGGTAGAAATTTTAATTGAATGTAATGGAAGGCAGCCCAGAGGTAGTGAGGAAAGAAAAATACTAACACATATAAAATAAGGTGTAATTTATGTGGAATCCTTCCTCCTTTCCCTTTCAAACCGACGCTTCGGAGGATTTTTCCCTCCTTCAGGGTTTCAAAGGGTCAATGAATGAAACAAATAAAATGTTTCCTTCTTCTCTCCACAGTAGTGTTCAAAAACTTTCTTTCCATTTTTAACAAAGGCATAGAAAAACAGATTTTTTCCTTCTTTTCTTAATTAGAAAAGAAGGAAAAAAGAAGGAAGAATTTGAAGAAAAGAAGGATGAAAAAAATTGTTTGCCTATGCCTTTGTTAAAAATGAAGAAAGTTTTTGAACACTACTGTGTGGAGAGAAGAAGGAAACATTTTATTTGTTTCATTCATTGACCCTTTGAAACCCTGAAGAAGGAGGAAATATCCTCCGAAACGTCGGTTTGAAAGGAAAGGAGGAAGGATTCTAATAAATTACACTTTATTTTATATGTGTTAATTTTCTTTCCTCACTACCTCTGGGCTGCCTTCCATTACATTCAATTAAAATTTATTCACAGTTTCTAACAATTTCAATATCATTTTTCATTAAAGTACTTACAAGATTATTCAGACCAGGCAGGGGTGTCCAACCTTTTGACTTAGTCGGGCCGCATTTGAAGAAAATACAAATGCCTCGTGGTGCATATATAAATATATTAAAATTCTATTGATATTTGTTAATCATAAAAGATAGTTAAAATAAGCTGACGTGTTCTGATGTGGCCATCCACTTGACTTTACCATACATCCTGAGGTCCCAAATGATTATGTATACAAAATTTGGTTGAGTTTGGTACAAAAGGGCCTAGATTTTCATCTTTTGACCCTACACCCCCCTCCCCCATTTTGGGCGGTTAGTTTTTGCATTTTTAGATTACTGTGTGCCCACTGATTATGTATACAAAATTTGTTTGAGTTTGATATAAGGGCCTAGATTTTCATTTTTTGACCCTACACCCCCCCCCACCATTTTGGGCGGTTAGTTATTGCATTTTTAGACTTCTGGGGTCCCACTGATTATGTATACAAAATTTGGTTGAGTTTGCTCAAACGGCCTATATTTTTAATTTTTAACCCCCTTCCACCCCCCTTAATTTTGGGTCGATATGCACCAAAATCTAATCAGCTCTTAATCTTAATGGACCAAAACTACGTGTGAAATTTAGTTTCGATATTCACACTAGTTTTTGAGCTAGCTCGTCCACAAAAATTTGGTAACGCACAGACTAACTGACAGACTAACAGACATTTTGACAAAACAATTATTATCTCGAAAAATATAATTTTTCTATGTTCACTTATTAGAGCTTTTTTGTAGACCGAAATGCCATGGTTTCGCTCAATTTTTTTAATCAAAATAATTTCAACCGTTTTTTAGATATTTCGAAAAAAAGATGAAAAAAAAAACACTTTTTTCATGCACGATTACAATACTTGACCATACCCTGTATGGTAAAGTAAAAGAATGAAATTAATTGCTAGGAACGAAAAAATTACTTAAATATCCATAGTATTTATAGTATAATATTTATATTTTATTTTTATTCAAATCAATCGTCTATTTTCGAAATATTTATTTGTTTATAGTTGCTTTATATTCCTATCTTAAAATAACTATTTTTTTAAATTTGGCAAATTCCAATTGATAAAGGGAGAATTTCTCCCAAATGTTTGCTATTGCAATAAACATTTGAAGCATGAATGTATTAAATATTTGTTATTTTACTTATACTCACAATCAATAAAAATAAAAATTTTAATATATCCATATCGGCTTCAATTTACATGCGATTTTTTATTCTTTCTTTAGAATCGAACTAGAGAAAAAAATGAGTTTTTATGGTTTTTGTGGCAAAAGAGCGTCGGGGGCGTTTTGTCCGCTAATGAAATGCCACCTGTCACCTGCAGGTGTGCCCAGGGAGGCAATCTCGGTGAAATTCAGGGTGGGTGGGACGAATGAAGGGTCGGCCGGAAAAGGGGAATTCCCATTTGGACACAGAAGCTGACTCTCGACGGAACCATCGATCCAGTCAGCCCAGTAGAAACGTGCAATTGCACTTTTTGTCCCATTTCTATTTCAAATTTTATTACATCTAGTAATACTGCGTTTAAAACTGACATATTAATATCAAAGTAATTGAAATTTCATTAATTTATTCCCAGAACATTTCATTAAATAATTTAAGAATTTAACTCAAAATATTCTTGACTCTTTAAAACAGATTCATATTTAATTTTTTATTCTTTTACTCAATCTTCACATAATCAAATAATCATTAAAAAAAATTATTTCATTTAAAATACAAGTTTGCAGTTTTTTGCAAAAAATCGCGGTTTTTCCTTCATAAAATGAAAACCACTCATCCTAGAAACTTGATTTTTATCTCATTCTCTATAAAATTTTGTTGATTTGAACGTTTACTTGGACCACTTTTTTATAAAACTCTTATATTTATAGATATCCAGCATTTTTCATGACGCTTTTGAGGATTCGGATCATATTCTGTCCAGAAAATGTAGGATATCTATAAATATAAGAGTTTTATAAAAAAGTGGTCCAAGTAAACGTTCAAGTCAACAAAATTTTATAGAGAATGAGACAAAAATAAAGTTTCTAGAATGAGTAGTTTTCATTTTATGAAGGAAAAACTGCGATTTTTTGCAAAAAACTGATAATTTCAACCTCATTTCGGCACGGGTTACCATTATTCAATTAAGATGAAAATTTCTTTACATTGTAGCAAATTTAATCTAGTTTTAAAATGTAGAGAGTGGTCTTTGTCAAAAACGTGCTCCTTCATGGTCAAAATGGGGAAAAATCGAAAAAGTAAGAGTTTTAGGGATATTCAAAAGTGATCCCGGGGGCTGTTTATTGACAGGGGCTAGTTTGCCGGTTCCACTTAACATAAATAAATGACATTATTATCATTTTACGCGTAATTTAAAGAGCTTTAATTTATCTAATAAATATATTTTTGATTTGATAAGCCGTTTTAGAGTTATTCAAGAAAAACTGAAAAAACTACGAAATTTTCTCATTTTGAAGCGCGTAGAAAAATTTCTACAACACAGATTTGGGGAAAAACTTAGGGTAGTAATATTGGAGTAGCTATAAAGTTATTCCAGCAATAAAATCTTTACCGGAGATTATTTCCTGTTTATGCTATTTTTTCACGTAATTTGCCCGGACTACCTACTGCGAATTTCACTTTTGTCAGTGAACGGTTTGAAATATGAAAAAAAATAAGGCTTAAAAAATACTAATATGCCAATAGCTTAACTCACAGACCATAAAGCTCGACAATGATATGGTCTCATATACTTGATCGCGATTGCAGATTAAGCGTTCAAAACGTCGTATTTTAATTTATTATTAATTATTATTTTCAATAAATAGTTATAATTAATTATGTGTGATTTAAATGAAAATTTAATCCCATCACATTTTCTCGTTTATTTTTATTTTTATTTTTTATTTATATTTTTTCTCGTTTAATTTTTCTTTATTTTATTAAAAATCTCGCAACCAGTTTAATTCGAAATATCTTTAAAAAATAAATACAGCTAACATTAGTTTAAATTATTAATATATATAAAATTTTGCTATATCGTCAAAGTTAAATTTGAATTTGAAGATAAACAAAGAAATATTGTCAATAATACAATCATATAGTCTCAAATAATATGTGTTTAGAGTTTATCCATGTTATAAATTATAATATTTTATATTCTATATTACTCTCAACACATTCTTAAAATACATTATATATTGAATAAAATATAAAAATGACGTCATAAAGTCTAATTAAAATTTTTCCAATTATATAAATTTTTTTATTTGAGAGATTTAATTGGATAATACAATTTTTTATTTTTTTCATTTAAATTTCAACTAAATATTACTCAGTATTTTTTAATGTCAACTCTGATCATTTCATACTTAATTTGAAATTGAAATTTGAAATTGAAAATTGGAAATGACTCTCCATTTGTCTAAAGTGACCAGTCAGTAGGGGTAGAAGGAACATCACCAAATCCAATCCTTTGTTATTCATAATAATAAAGCACACACTTTTTAGAGACTGTAGGTTATTTAATTATTTTAGTAAATTAGATAAAAAAAATAGGAACAGTTCGTTTAAGTTAGAAAGATGAAATTGTCACTAGGTGGACCTTTCTACGACATTTTCTACTTTTGTAATAAGATGGATATAAATATCTATATATCCAAATTATTCACAAACAATACTCGCCAGGGTTATCTATTTAAAGACCATCTACCCAGATTTTTTTTTAAGTTAAAATAATATTGGCGAATTTATCAATTTTAAAATATTTGAATAAAAATTTTTAAGAGATATTTATTATTAAATTTCATACGCTTAGATTTATATAAATTGCTAAATTTACTAATAATACTAGCATAATATTATAATTAAGTAATGGAGAGGGATTCAGCCAATGGGTAGCCTCTGCTGAATAAAAAACTCCCAATTATTAAGTGGAAGATAAATTTAACCTAATTAATCGCACGGAGAATTTACCACTGCTCGAAGCCCTTAAAAAACTTAGTAAATTGTATTGTATCTAAGTTTCTGAGATTTGGCCTCGTGATCCCGGCTTCTTTCCTTCTACTCTGTTCTTTTCACGATGGAGGGGCCATCTCATACAGGCCTTTAGGGGATGCACCTTCTGGTGAATCTCCTTCAATATATCATTAAAAAAAATTATGGAAAACGTTTCGGCTTTAATTCAATAATGCCATCATCAGTTCCTAAGAGATGGCATTATTTAATTAAATCGAAACGTTTTCCATAATTTGGAGTTTTTATTCAGCAGAGGCTACCCATTGGCTGAATCCCTCTCCATTACTTAATTATATACATATACAGCCATCACAATTGTAGCATAATATTATAATTATAATAAGATTTTCTAGACGTTTGTATTTTATTCAGTTTAAGTAGGTACTACAAAATGATGAACAAATTAAATTGAAAATTGGAAAAAAAGTGAAACTTTTTCAAGACTCGGTACGGCTAACGGGTATTAGCAGTTTCGATAAATTAATCATTTTAAATATCTAAATTCGATTTCATTCCGATCTAATAATTGCTTACCTAGAGTCAAAAGGCCGTTCCTATACAATAATCGGAATTAAGAAATTGATCTCTACCTAATAATGTGAAACAGGTCTGGTCTTGTATTTAACATCCTTAGCTCTAAAAGAAGAAAGATCATTCTAAATGTGCCATTTTTAGTAATTTTACTTAATTAGATTCTAATGAAAGAATCGCTCAACCGCATATTTATTAAATAAATAATGAAAACACCCTTATAATAAATTTGAGTATTTAATATAAATTAACCGAATGTTTTCTACATTTGATTCAATCGCGAATCAAATATAGGGAATTTTTGTCAAATATTGAGTGAAAATAATATCTGAACTTATATATCTCTAACTTTAAATAATGATTTTAAATAAATTTTATAATTTTTCTCATTAATATATCAAAGAATAATTGATATATCAATGAGAATTGCTTTTGACCGCGCTTATTTGAAAAATATATTTATCGCAAGACTACTGGGGATTACGCTATTGGAGTCTGCGGAGTCTTAAGTCTGGACCAAGAGAGAAAAAGATTTGATCCACTTAGATACAATCCAACGTCATTTCGCGTATAGTCCGCTAGACATTCGGATGGGTCACCAAGTGAATTTTGAAATCTCAGATGTTATATATTTAATCTCCCAATCCAGAGCGCTAGATCTATTAGCATGTATGTTAGATGCTTGCCATTAATTAACCGAATGTTTTCTACATTTGAACCAGACTCCAATAGCGTAATCCGCAGTAGTCTCGCGATAAATATCTTTTTCAAATAAGCGCGGTCAAAAACAATTCTCATTGATTTATCAATTATTCTTTGATATATTAATGAGAAAAATTAGTAAAAAAAATATATAAAATTTATTTAATATAAATTGTTCATTTATGTCTATATTATGACAACGTCTTGAAATCTCAATAAAATCAATGAAATAATGATGTTTTCAACATTTCTAGTAAGTTCTAAAGCTAGACCTCGCCTCTTTTCGCCAGGCTTCCCTCCCTCCCTTGAGAAGCCTCCCATATTCTTCACACCAGGTTGCCTACCTTACAGGCTCCTCAGTAAAATACTATTAGGGTTCCGTGTAAAATTAAAATGGTATTCTATTAATGTTCCTACATGCCTACAGTATTGTTTAAAAGTATATTTTAACTAAAAATCGACCTTTTTACTTGAATTTAAAATTAAAAATATTATTAATACACTGAAAAAACAATTTCTTTATAATAAATATATTGGTAGAGTTGAGAATTTTTAATGAGCTCTTATTTATTCCAAAGATATTTAATTAATAATCAAGAGATATCGAAATCATTCCAAATATGACCAAATTTTTAGGTAATTAATCCAAATATATTATATACATGAGTGATCTATTTTATTCTATTAGATATCTCCTAATATTAAATAAATGTCTTGTTTACTTCTAGTAAAACCTTTTATTTTATATAAACGAATGCTTGTTTTCATAAACCGAGTTAGATTTTTTTGCAAATAGTGATATTTTAATAATTAAGATATTTAAAAAAAAATTAACAAAAATTTTGTTTACAATATTAATTGTTTTTTTTTTTTTTATTTTGTATTATTATTAAAATTAGATTAGCATGTAACTTAAATCAAATATAATAATTAATTCAAATTTTTATCTAATTAATTCAACCAAATGAATAATTCAAATAAATATTTATATAATTCATTTGATTGAATATAGATTCTACATGAAATGAATATACTCATCTTCTAGTCAGAAATACATACCTATATTTATTATAAATAAAAAATATTCAAGTTTATATCATTTCTTGTCGTAATTACGTATTATTCCATTTAAATACCCAACTATTAAATTTAACTATTCCACTATTTTACTCAAATAACAATATTTTCATAATTTACTTATTGGTGCTTGGTTCGAATAGCGGCATCTTAACTATTAATATATCTAGAGTTGCTCCAAAAATATGAGAATACTTAAAATACGTATATCATTTATTCATATTGAACAGAGATCGATTTCGCCATAATTAACTTCACCATCTATTCATATCAAATATAATTTCTTAACTATAAATATATCGTTTTTTCAGTGTATATCGTTTTTAACTAAAGTAAAAAATTACCGATCAAAGCTGGGTCCGCCAGGTTACTAATATATTAGGTACGGAACCATATTAATTTAAATAGAAAATATATGAGATACGCAACTAGATATTCAAAATGAATATAGGTGCTGTATCTAGATACTTGTATCTAGTTACTTAATACCAACCTTGGCAGCAGCTGCGTTGACTTTTCGACTTTTCACTGTTTTGGGATTAATTCTATCCCTTTCAAAGGTAACCCCGCTTTACCCTTTTTTTAGTTTTTCTCAACTAACTACAACATTGTTCATTGGACAAATACCCTCCAGATGTACCTAATAAAAATATAAAAGCAGATTAGTAAGCCAGCCAGCAGATAATCCAAAGGGCCTCTCAGGGGGGCGAAAGGGAAACTGCCAGGTGGTGAAAAAAGCGAAACCCCCCATTTGGTCTCCACTCAACACCCACAAACCTATTTATGAGTTTGAAATACGTATTTCTAATCTGACAGTGAGTAAGACTTGGGATTTTTGATGTAGGCAGACATCTATAAATATTAATGCTCTTTTTTTCATTCATTCATTCATTCATTGGAGAGGTTTCGGCCTCTGCTGTCTGCCTGTCTGGGCCATAAACGAAATAATAAACAATGAACAACACTCGGAATGAATAGGAAAAATGCTCAAATATCTGTAATAACCGGTTCTGCGCAGAGCCAAACCGATTTTTTATTTTTTTAATCGCCCGGTTGGTTTTACTACGTTGCATAACAATCATCTCTTCTTCTTCTTTGAAGAATATTAATTTTGAATATAAAAAGATGAAGACTAAATTTAATTTACTCTGACTGAGGATTTGAAAAAACTATTTTAACCTGATCAATTTTAAATAATTCATCAAACAAAAATTTGGAAATTATTTTATAATAAATAAATAAATTGATGCATTATTATAAAAGCAGCATTTTTTTGATAAACATAGAGAGAAATCAATGAGGATGTCCTCTTCTTGATGCAAAGAAACGAATTCATAAAACTTATTATATTAAACGAGCAATTCTTGTATATATGGAATCGGTTTCTCGAAAACGGCTCTAACGATTTGGATGAAATTCACGGGTTAGAAGGGTTTTGTGTTGGCGATTTGATCTGTCCCAATCTCAACTTCGGCTAAGTTGTTTTTGGTGGGTTTTTTGTTAATTGAAATGATTATTCACAAGTGGTTGTCTCGATAAAAATGTATAATTACATTTTTATTCAATTTCTTTTTAATAATTAATTGGTTTTCAAATTTTAAATTCCGCAAATAAATTATACCAAATATTATTATATATTAGAATTTGCCAATTTAATTAATTATAAAACTCGATAAATTGATATTTAATTAAAAAAATAATTATTTATTTACATACTTATATACACATAATGGGCCACTAGAAGGCTAGAAATGCAAAAGCTGGGTGCCAGGGTGGGGGTGGAGTTGACGGTGGAAATGAATGTGAGGGGGTGCAGTGGTGGGGGTCGGGAGTTTCGGGGGGGGGGGGTGGGGCTTCACCACAAGGCGGGGGTTAATATATAGCTATTAAATGAATCAAAAAGTTACCGAGCATCGCTCGGTGGCAAAGGTACTATATAATATTTAACGAATATAATTATCACTAATTAACCAATTTATATATTATAATAATAAAAATCAATATAGCTGTAAATAAACTAATTAATTAGCTAATAATAATAATATTTAAATTCGATCACATAAATGAAATCAAAGTATTATAATAAATAAAAGGTTGTCCTCTGCTTGATGCAAATAAACATTTGCATTTTTTATATATAACGAATATTAAATATGTATATTTATATAATTTATTCCTTTTAATTGGAAATATTTAATATTTAATTTCTCTTGGGTAAAATACCCCATTGTTGTAATAGCAAGCTGGTCACTCAACCTTATTGATTTCTCTTTATAAATCAACAGCTCTGTTACTCTCAGTAAGAAAAATATTTTCATTAAATTTTTTTTACTTCCATTTATACTATAGATAGAATTAAATTACCTAGAGGGGCTCAGGGTAATCCAAAATATTGTGTTTTCAACTTATTGTGCTTAGAAATATCTGAAACGTAAATAAATATAAATGATTTGTGAATGTCAGCTTTATTTATAATAACAAATCATTGACATATATCTTTTATTATATATATATATTTAAAATAAGTAAATAAACAAATGAATCAAAACCATTGAGCTACTGGCCAAATTAGCAAAAGCATTAAAAAAATAATAACATTAAGTTATATGTAGGCATTTATTTTACCAGAAAGTAAAATTTTAATAGTTTGGTAATTGAGTAGTTTTCTCACCCTTGGATATGGATAAAAGTGATAAAATAATACTGAATAGTTTAATTTTTACTATAGTATATGAAAAAGAGGTTAAGTCCTGAAATCTCTTCTTATTTTCATGGTATATGGGTCCACTGGGGACTAGAGAGGTTGTACCTTTTTGGTGCAACTTCTTCTTCTATCAAAATCATTATAGAAAAAAAGCCAAAGTAAGAATAAATAAATATTTCGGTTAAAATCCAGAGTTTAAATACTTTAGTAAAAATATGGATTTAAAAAAAAAAAAGAATATACTAAATGAAAGACGTGTGGTTGGCATACTTTTTTAAAATGTATAAATAGTAATTTTTTGAGTAAATATAAAATAGGGGTTTAAAAAAAAAAACTTATTTTTTTCATATCAAAAAGGTTAGCAAAGCTCGAAATGCTTCCCATGTTCTTTTCATAACCGTCTATTTTGACGATATATAAAATGAAATTCTTCAGATCTCATTTCGAGTGAACGATCAAACAAGTTGGGAATATTTGATTCTAAGAATATACATATATAATTTTAATATTCTTTTTTGCCGTACTCAGCAGCGCATCTTTCGATTTTGTTTCTTTGTCCGGCCCAATGCACACAGTAGTGGTAGGATTAGTAGTTTCGGTTTAATTTTAAGGTATTTGGTTGCGGGCACAGGATATGCATAGTTGTCTCCATTAGGCAGGAGACAGGTCACTGTCGTCAGACTAATGAAGTTATTTACGAGAGAGAGGGGTCTCTCTCTTCAGCCCCGGAAGAACAAAGAAGAGACCAGCCTATTGGATTGGATTGGATTGGATGGGATTAGGTGATGTTCTCTTCCAGCTAGGCTGATTGCTCATTTTAGACAAATCTCGAACCATTTCCAATTCTCAATTTCAAATTAAGTATGAAATGATCAGAGTTGAGCTCAAAAAAAATATGAAAAAAAAATATGTATTGATTTGTTAATTTATATATCCAATTAAATCTCACAAATAAATATATACTATAGCATAATTAGAAAAATTTTAATTAGTCTTTATGACGTCATTTTTATATTTTATTTTATTTAATTAATAGATATATAAATATTTACAACATTTGTAAAATATATGATATTATTTTTGATTAATTAAATTTTTTTGCATTTTAATAATATAAAAATACATTTACTTGAATATTTAGCTAAAATTAAAATTCAAAAAAACTCAATTTGGTTTCAATTAATCTCACAAATAATAAAATATATAGGTATCAGTGACGTGTGGTCAATCCCTAAAACTTCAAACATTTAGAGTATTTTCAGAAATATCGACTTCAAAATTTCAAATTATTATCCGTTATTTTAAATATTTCTAAAAAAAAAATTGTTTTGAAAAGTATATTGGTTCTCGAAATGAAATAAAATGGTTCCATAGTTTCAAGGGACAATTAAAATGAATGATTTTCCGGAAAGGGCACTGATAGAAGGTTTCAAGTCCCTGCCTGGTATATATCTTCTAGTTCAAGCATGTCAAAGACAAGTTCAGACTAGTTCTAGTCGAATAAAAATTGTTCTCGCCTAGGAACATAAAAAAGGAATAAATAAAGATGATTCGGGAATCTTTGGAGTAATCCATTTCTAAGAACATTCAATATATAAGATCGCAAAAACTAAGAGAGTACATACTATATACATAGCTTGCTTATAGCAATTGAATTAGGGGAAATTTAAGGTTTTCTTATTTAATTTCTGACTTACTCTCGCAAATCAGTATCCGTTAGGGGCGGAGATCCTAAAATGTAGGTATTTAAAAAATATAATGTTAAATCTGAAAAATAACAAAAATGATGCCGTATTCGATGAAATTTTTCAAAAAAAGAGAAAATTAAAATAAAATTTCAAAAAACGAAGGGTACTTTTTTGGACAGAGCATCCTCTGGTTGAAAAGTCACTAACCGCCACTGATAGGTAGATATATATATATATATATATATATATATAATTAGAAAAATTTAATTACTCCTTGTGACGTCATTTTGATAAATTATTCAATATAAATATAATTTATTATATATTTTTAATTAATTTAGTTATTTATTTTTTATATTCTCAAAATATAAGCCATAATTGAACAATTAGCAAAAAGTAAATAGATAAATTGAGTAATTAAAAGAAAAAGCTTTTTCAAGACTTTTTGTACATTGTTTGCAAATTTTGGTATTTTTTTTAAGTTTAGCGTACGGTTTGAGATATATAGTATAGAGTTATTTAAACTTTGCGCAAAGATGCAGCTTATTAAAACAAACTTATATGTGAGTTAATAACTACAAATTATTCAAAAACTCTAAAAAAAAAAAATAATACATAAATAAGTTTGTGTGTCCGCGATAACAGAAACTTGTAGAAAGTTAATCCTAGTACCAAAATGTTTTCAAAACGATAAACTGATCAGATTTTATGTTTTTTTTAGATTCTGAAATTCCAGTTCAGAAATTTACATTCAGGTAGGCACTCACTGTAACAGAAACTTGTAGAAAGTTAATCCTAGTACCAAAATGTTTTCAAAACAAAAAACAATCCTAGTACCAAAATGTTTTCAAAATAAAAAACTTATCAGATTTTCTGTAGTTTTAGATTCTGAAAATCCAGTTCAGAAATTTACAGACAGGCAGGCAGTCACTGTAACAGAAACTCGTAGAAAGTTAATCCTAGTGCCAAAATGTTTCCAAAATGAAAAACTGATCAGATTTTATGTCTTTTTAGATTCTGAAATTCCAGTTCAGAAAACTACAGACAGAGCAGGCAGTTACTGTAACAAAACTCGTAGAAAGTTAATCCTAGTGCCAAAATGTTTTCAAAAACGAAAAATTCATCACATTTTCTGTTTTTTAGATTCTGAAAATCCATTTCAGAAATTTACAGACAGCCAGGCAGACACTGTAATTGAAACTTGTAGAAAGTTAATCCTAGTACCAAAATGTTTTCAAAACAAAAAACTGATCAGATTTTCTGTAGTTTTAGATTCTGAAAAACCAGTTTAGAAAACTACAGACAGGCAGGCAGGCAGTTACTGTAACAAAACTCGTAGAAAGTTAATCCTAGTGCCAAAATGTTTTCAAAACGAAAAACTGAGCACATTTTCTGTTTTTTTAGATTCTGAAAATCCAGTTAAGAAATTTACAGACAGCCAGGCAGACACTGTAATAGAAACTTGTATAAAGTTAATCCTAGTACCAAAATGTTTTCAAAACAAAAAACTGATCAGATTTTCTGTAGTTTTAGATTCTGAAAATCCAGTTCAGAAATTTACAGACAGACAGGCAGTCACTGTAACAGAAACTCGTAGAAAGTTAATCCTAGTGCCAAAATGTTTCCAAAATGAAAAACTAATCAGATTTTCTGTCTTTTTAGATTCTGAAATTCCAGTTCAGAAAACTACAGACAGGCAGGCAGTTACTGTAACAAAACTCGTAGAAAGTTAATCCTGGTGTCAAAATGTTTTCCAAACGAAAAACTGATGCATTTTCTGTTTTTTTAGATTCTGAAAATCCAGTTCAGAATTTACAAACAGACAGGCAAACACTGTAACAACACTAATAATGTTCCGTGTTCTTTTCTAAACGGAACCCAAAAAAGTCGTTTCCATTCAATTTATGAAAACGGTTAATATTCAGTCTCATAATAATATTATCACTTGAGGTAAGTGAAAGTACATTTATAAAAATGAAATTGTTTTCGAATTAGTATCTATAGGTATAGTGGGTGGGTGGGCGTGGGCGGCAATGTGTTCCCGTGGGCGGCAAGACAACTGTAACTGTCATCCACTGACAAATAGACGTTTGTCATTCCCTACTTGGCTGGCTGGATGGAGTTAAAAGTGAGTGAGCATGCCATTTTCACATGTCGCCGTGCTTTGTTCTTCAAATGAGAGAGACTCCTCTATAGACCCCCTCTAAACCCCCCTTGCTGGTAAACTGACTCCCTAATATCCAATGCATTTCCCTTTCGTCGAGCCCGATCTTGTTACCATTAACAATTCAGCCAGCCCAAATTTCCTACTGCTCCTGCTACGTATTAATTTCTAATACTGCTATTAGTACAATAATTCAATTTATTATTTAGTTTAAATACTGCCTTCTCAGATAGAAAGAAAGAAATCTGATACACTCTTTATATTATTTATTGAATTAGCTAAATATTCAAAATCAGGGCCGTATTTATGACCTGCAGACCCTTAGGCTGGACCTGTGGCACAGGCGTTATCGAGGAAAATATATTTTTTTTTAATTTACCTATAAAAAACTTCATTTTCAGGTATTATTCAATTAAAAAGTTAAAATAAACGTTGAAATTTTATTATTAAATTATAGAACATACGACATACCCGAGAGGTGATCCTCGATTGGAAGTAGGTGTACACCTCTTTGGAAGTATTTTGGAAGTACTTGAAAATATTTGGAAGTACTAGGAAATATTTGGAAGTACTTGGAAATATTTGGAAGTACTTGGAAATATTTGGAAGTACTTGGAAATATTTGGAAGTACTAGGAAATATTTGGAAGTAATTGGAGAAATTTGGAAGTAATTGGAAATATTTGGAATTAGTTGGAAATTTTTGGAATTACTTGGAAATATTTGGAAGTACTTGGAAATATTTGGAAGTATAAGTGGAAGTAGGTGAATAGCATATTGGGTCGCGGTTCACCCCTCGGACATACCTATATACAGTACGAGTATTTAGAATTTTGTGGCGCGGGCCCATATAGGCTTCAGCTAGATAGCCCCTGTTCAAGATTATGAAAAATATTATTATTTAATTGAAAAGGTTTAGGGGCAGGGTAGCGATTTTCACCATTTTCAAAAAAATGCTTATAACTCGAAAACTATAAGACTTATGTCTAAATGAATAAAAACGTTTTGATACATTAAATTTTTAAATGCCGAATACCCGGTCAACTATTATAAATAAATAAATATAAAATGAGTAGGTAGATATATACGCAATAGACTTTGAGATCAAAAGTTAATTCCGAAAAAGGCCCCTGGCATTTCTGCAAGATGATTTATTCAACCTCACAGGCGATTTTTCATTTAATCAGATTGTGAATTAACACCTGGATGAAAAGTAAGTACCCTAGGTCAATTTAATACTCCATTAATAATACCTTGTTCTCTCTACTTTCGCTCTATGTTTAATAGTAATTATATAACACTTTTTTTTCTCGATAAATCGTTTTTATTGTATAGACGTAGAGCCGATTGGCAAATATTATTAAACTTTGGGAAATTCGAGAAATAACTACGAGCCCGGTGCAATTAACGCTCTTCTCTATAATCAGGCTAATTACAGGAGAGGTTGCGGTAATAATAACACACATGAGGATGAACAGGTATAAAAAACAGCCCATGAACAACCAATGGTAAAAATGCTCATCAATTATACTCAAATAATATAATAATATTGAATACTATTTCCTAGTCCCATTTAATGTCCATTACTATGAGTTTTTTTTATTATACCTACATACACACCAGTGTAATTATTTAATTCATTAAAAAATTGTAATGTAAATAAGATATTAGTTCTGAGAATATTTAAATTAGATATTCAAAGAAGTTAGATAGTTAAATCTTTGATGTTTTTTTTTAGTACTCATGGAAAAAATGTTATTTTTGCTTTGTTTTTCGAAATATCTCAAAAACGGATGAAACTATTTTGATTAAAAAAATTGGGCGAAACCATGGGATTTTGGTCTACAAAAAGCTCTAATAAGGGAACATCGAAAAAATTATATTTTTCGAGATAATAATAGTTTTGTCAAAATGTTTGTTAGTACGTTAGTACATTCCTTACCAAATTATTGTGGACGCACTAGCTCAAAAACTAGGGTGAAAATCAAAACGAAAATTCACATGTAGTTTTGGTGAATTGAGATTAAGAACTGATTAGATTTTGGTTTGAAATCGAACCCAAAATTAGGGAGTATTTAAAATTATAAGATTTTCAAACTAAAGAAACAAGAAAAATGAAATATACTATAAAATGAACCTATAATTACGAAAAGATTATTATTTTTTCTTGGGCCAAAGTTGGGAAGGGGAGGGGGAATAAAAAATAAAAATCTAGGCCCTCAACCAAATTTTGTATACATAATCAGCCCCTATGGACGGTTAGTTTTTGCACTTATAGACTTCTGGGGGCCCACTGATTATGTATACAATATTTTATTGAGTTTGGTCCAAGGGCCTAGATTTTCATTTTTGAGACCTCCTCCTCCTAATTATAAATTATTTGATTAAATATTAAATATAAGAGAGGGACCAGGCGTATAATAAAGTCATGTGGATGGCCACATCAGTTTATTTCATTTAGCTAAAAGAGATATATTAATATTATTTTTTAATAAAGAATTGCTTTTTGATGAAAAAAATACAGTGGAAACCAAACAATGGCTTGATAAACATTATCCGAACTCTGCTCCATCGAGACAAATGGTAGAGAATTGGATTGCTGAATTTAAACGTGGTCGTACCAGCACAAATGATGTAGAGCGCAGAGGACGCCCAAATGAGGCTGTTATTCCAGAAAACAAAAAAAAATCCACAAATTGCTTATGAACGATCGCAAATTGAAGGTGCACGAGCTAGCTGACATTTTAAAGATATCAGATGGTAATGTTTTTACCTTTTTACAAGAACATTTGGGTATGCGAAAGCTCTGTGAAAAGTGGGTGCCGCGTGAGCTCACAGCCGACCAAAAACAACGAATCGATCCTTCAGAGGAGTGTTTGGCGCTGTTAAACAGCAATAAAGGAATTCTATCGTCGATATGTGACAATGGATGAGACATGACTTCACTATTACACACCAGAATCAAAAGAAGTCCAATGATGAAGTAATCGCTGAAACTGAGGGCTATTTTGACGAGAAAGAGAAATCGTACTATAAAAGTGGTATCGAAAAGTTGAAAAATCGCTATACTCGTTGTATCGCCCTCGAAGGCAACTATGATGAATAATAAAATCGAGTTTTGTCAAAATTTTGTTTTTTCTTACCTATTGAATCACCTGTTACTTCCACTTTCATTTCCAAGTAGAAGACAATAAATAGATAAAGGGACATTATCCAAAGAATTCTAAAATAATTCCACATAATTCCAAAGATGTTTACACCTTATTCCAAATGCGGTTCACCTCTCGATTAAACCAAATAAATAAATAAATAATATTTCCGTGATTTAGCAATTTATAATACTAAGCAATCAAGCATCTATGCTTGAATGGACCTCTGGAAAAAATATTTTAAGCTTTATAACTGGTTCTGAATGAGGAACATTTCACCATTGTGAAAGGTCTTAGCGGTTCAACTAACTCCCTGAGAGAGCAAACAAAACTCATCCATATTTATGCCTATTTAGCAAACGTCAATCATCCAATATAATTTTTAATCCCATCTTAAAAAAAAAAAAGAAGAAAAATGTTCTTTTCATTATTTCGCTTAATTAATATAGTCTTTTGGCAAGGGTTTTTATCCAGTATAATTAAACCAAGAGGCTTTTGGCTTTTGCAACCCCCCCGTCCCGGCGGTTGGGTTCCCTATTAAGGTCAGGAACAACGGCTTCACTATTTGAACCACTTGTTTTGTTATAATTACAACTATTAGCAGCCAAGGGTTCAAACATTGTAATTAAATTCATTCTTTACCCCCTCCCTTATTATGTTTGTTCTAATAGAGTCATCCTGTTTTTACCCCCCAACTTCATTTTAAATCGTATCTTTTATCTTGCATAAAGTTGGTGTAATGCTCTCAAGTTATTGTTATTTGTCTGGTGGCCTTAAACGAAAGGGATACTTAGAAATGAAAATGAAACGATTCTATTTGAAAAGGGGGAAAATAGAAGAGCTGGGGGGGGGCAACTACTGAGACTGAGACTGAAAGTGGATCAAAATGAACATCATCCGGGAAGATAATTAAAAATGGATTGGCGCTTCTTATTATTTATTCAGACCTCTCTGAAACGCTCGATCTCTCTCTTTGTTGAGCAAACAATACCAACATGAACAAAAAGACACAATGAAATTAAAAGCAAGATTGATAAACTTATGAATAGAGCCCAGAATAAGTAATTTGTATTTTTAATATTATACAGAGTTGTGCAATAGAGCAAATATAAGTAGGTACTTATTTGAAATAGGTATTTTCAATATTTTTAAAATTTTTAGTATGTACTTGATAATTTGTATTGGGTTACAAAGAGAGTATTCGGAGTCTTTAAAATACCTACTTTTTTGAAAACTCAAATAATTTTAAACTAAAATTTTCATAAGCATTTGTCTTGAAGATATATTAGTGGGAAGATCCAAAAATGTTGTAAATTAATTAAGAGAGGAAAATTTGATTAATTTCTACTTATAAAATGTTTATAGTTTTGTATTAGTGTAAATTAAGAATTAATTGATAACAAAAATGCGGATTAAATATCCATGTGTGAATATTAATTAATAATTTCACATAAAATGAAAATGGAAAATTAAAACCATATATCATAATTTTCGTTAATTTTAGAAAATTATTATTTATTTTTATTTTTAATTGGCTTCCCTTTTAAATAGGGGTCCAGTCCCGATAAATCAATTGGTGATGCATTTTCCGGAAAGATAGAGGGGGGTGTCAATTTTTTTTTAATTGCCTGTTGCCAATTAAGCATGCCAAGCAATTTCCGCTCCCCCTCCCCTCGCAGGGGCGAGGGCATTTGCACAAATCCCTGACATCACGAATTTGTGGTTTTGTTATTCTTTAACGTCATATTTGAATTTTGTTGTAGTAAAGAGAGGGGAGATTCCTCCCTCGGGTTATCACTCAGCACAGTAGGTACAACAAAAAGAAGAAACAAATCAACTAAAATTGATGACGATTCAGTAGGATTGTTCAAAAAAAATCCAAAAAGCTACGTCATTTATCTATTCAACAGGTTGTGTGAAAATGAATATTTTAGGCGTTAACTGCCCCTGTCATTCATTCTTTCGAATATCACAATAAAAAAAAAAAAAAAAAATGATCACTGATAAAGTGATTTCCATTTTTTTTTTAACTATCAACGTCTTTTTCAATCAATAAAGATTAATGAACTAAAATATACACTCTCCCCTATCTCAGGCATTATTATGAACATATACATTTAAGCTCACATGCTGCCTACTATTGCTGCATTTGCCATCTTCAAATGAGCGTTTGTTTCGCTCTAAAATATTTTTTAATTTTAGGTAAAACTCACTAATAGTTGATTACAAATATTATTATACAGGTTGAGTGTTAAAATATATGTATAATATTGGCACCTCTGATATGACATCAGCGCCACTCCGGTGTTGACCATCTTAACTTAATTTATTACTCACTTCTTTTTCTACTCGAGTCCATGTAACATGCTATATATTGCTTTTTCCTCATGTACTATTCTATTTATTGTAATAATGTGCAACCTCAATAAAACGCTTTATACATTTTATCTATAAAATTATCTATCATTGTGATATTCCGCTATCCACACCTTTTACACCTCTGAGGCATAAAGATGTTAACATTAAATGGATGTTTAATCACTTTAAATTACAAGGCAGGGATTTGGTTACAGGGTTTCAATTTGGCACCCATCCCTCTCAATGCACTTATAGAGTCTGTCCATTGTACAGTAACTCCGAGGGGTGAACCGCGATTGGTATTAGGTGTACACAGTCTTTGGAATTATTTGGAATTACTTTGGAAGTCATTAGATAATCTATTGTCTTCTACTTGGAAATGAAAGTGGAAGTGGAAGTAGGTGTACACGATTTTAGGTCTCGGTTCATCCCACGAGTGACTCTATAGGGACAGTGGCGACACGTAGGGTCATCTGCCATGTTTAGTCTTATTTTAAATTGAAGAATATTAGGAAATTTAAGAAAATTAATATTTAAACATATTAAAAATTATTTAATTAAAAATAAAAGGTATTAATAATAATTTTGCTGGCTTGGTGTGTACTGGATATATTAATTTTTTATTGTTAAGGATAAACAAATTGAATTGCTTCTTTCCAGTAATTTATTTTATTATTCAAATGGTTAATCCAAATATTTCGAGAGCGCTCTCGGCATCTCTTCCTCAGTGGAAACTGTGAGACCACACAATTGTCAAGTCAATCAATAAAGTGTTGTTATTGGCACATTGGTGGGGGAGTGGGTGAGTGCCTTTTTACATCTGTAATTAATAATAACTCACTGACTTGCCTATTGTGTGGTCCCACAGTTTCCACTGAGGAAGAGATGCCGAGAGCGCTCTCGAAATATTTGGATTAATCATTTGAATAATAAAATAAATTACTGGAAAGAAGCAATTCAATTTATTTATTCTTAACAATAAAAAATTAAAAATAATATTATCTCAAATTTCCGAATATTCTTCAATTTAAAATAAGACTAAAAATGGCGGATGACCCAATGTGTCTCCACTGTCCCTATAGAGTCACTGTAGTCCATTGTTGTTTGTAAGGCCCACTTGGCCATTTGGGCATGAATTCCAGCGATGGCGAGAGTGATGTGGTGTTTCAGGTCGTCTAAGTTGCATTTTTTCTTTTTTTTTTCAACTATTTTTCTAAATTCCAAAAAAAATTTGAAAAAAATATACATCTTTTTCATCACCATGTATAATAAAATTTGTAAATTTAAAACAATCATCTACTCTGAATTTTTTGAGAGGGGGCTCTATTTATTTATTTTTTAAGTGAATTAATAAAATAATATTGATATTTATTAATTTTAAAATATTTGAATAACATTTTTAATAGATATTTAATATTAAATTTCATAAACTTTATTTTATATTATTAGATTTATATAAAGTGCTAAATTTGCTAATTTACTAATTAGCATAGTATTATATAATTCGTTTTACTAAGTACTAGACCTCCCCTCTTTTCGCCAGTCTTCCCTCCCTATCTTGCGGAGCGGAGGATCTCATTTACTTCATTCCAGGTTGCCTATCCTACAGGCGACTCAGTAAAATGCCTGTCTGTCCGTCTGTCACAGAAAATATTTATATAGAACCTCGAAAACCGTTCTAAAGATTTTGATGAAACTCACAGATTATGGGGTTTGTGGGTCGAGGAATCGATCTATCAGGGTCTCATCTTATGGTAATTTTAAATTGATATTACTTTCCATAATTAAACTAATTATAAACAGGTGGTTAAGTCAATAAAAATTTATACCTATTTGATATATTTTTCAATTTTTTTTTCATTATTTAGTTGTTGTTTTTTAATTTTTAAACTCACTAATAGTTAATTACAAATATTATTATATATTAAAATTGATAAATTTAATTAATTAGAAGTATTTTCTATTGAAAACAGAGTGATAGGATTCACTGGTGAATTGATGCAAAGGCATCCAGGGTAATGAAAACTACAAATTACTAATAAAAGAATTAATTAGAAAGTTATGATTATGGTTAAAAATCCCGAAGATTCGTATGATTATATTTAGAAATCGAAGGAGACAATAAAAGAGTGTGTCTTCTGGTGGAATTATAAATTTTATTTATTTATAACGATACTATAGTTTCGAGGGCTTTGCACTCTTCATCAGTCTATTACAATGGTTTCACAGGAATTAATTCATAAATTAATTCCAGTGAATCCATCGTAATAGACTGATGAAGAGGGCAAAGCCCTCGAAACTATAGTCTCGTTATAAATAAATAAAATTTATAATTCCAGCAGAAGACACACTCTTTTATTGTCTCCTTCAATATATAAAAATTCTGCTACTCTCGGCAAAAAAACTTTCAATTTTTTATTTAGAAATCTCTGTCCTGAGGATGGAGACGAAAAAGTTGACACAACATTAATATTTAATACTCGTAAATAAATTGAAATTAAAAAAAATTCTACATATATAATAATAATAATAATAGAGGGATCGGTAGCGCAATCGGTTAAATCACCAACTTTTTCTAATCCGATTAGGAGAACATCAACCTAGACTTCATCAGTTCGATCCCAGCAAGAAGCAAAGTGAATTTATTTGAAAATAATAAAAAACCGGCCCCTCGTCTCCAGAAACTGACAATCTCTGGTTCTAAAAAACCTCGCGCATGCGCAGGACAAAATTTCGTACCAAGCAACCATGAATCGTGAGAGGCAAAACAAGATTATCCCAGGTGGTAACCAATCCACCCGCCCTCGAGTGGCAACCGGGCATTCAGATTCTGGGGGACCCGGACCATCACGAAATCAAGGAAGAAACAATGGAAGAATAACGCCAAAAACCCATACATACCTGGGCACCTTTAACATCAACACACTCATATGGCCAGGAAAATTACATTACCTGACCATGGAACTCGATAACACGTTCCGGAAAAAAGATAGAGGCGTGGAAGGTCCAACCAGAAAGAAACATCAAGCTTTGCGTGATCCCAAGGGTCCAAACGCAACAAATAAAATAAATAATAATAATAATCAGGTTTTGGATTTCAATAATTATTTAATAAACTTTCAATACAAAAATAGGTTTCCATTTAAAATTATATATTAATTTTAATTATACTTTCATTAATTAATTAATTTATTTACAACATTTTTGGATATTAAATAATAGATAAGATCACTCAAACTGTGATTAAAACGTCGCGTATTTATGTTGTATATGAATCTGTTAATAAATAAATTTAACAGTGCTTAACATTAATAATATAAGTATGCATACTATTAAAAATATTCAAATTTATTCTTTAAAAAATATGAAAGATATATCAACTTATGTTCAACAAAATCTAATAAATAATTAAACAACATTAAACGAGTATAATTCCCCTAGAATATAAAATATTGTCCTCTATAAAATTTCACTTAGGTACCTATTCATTTTCATTAATAGGATTTGCACTTTTTTTTTCTTAAACACAAATGCTAATTTAAGTTCTTTCTAAACTAGCAAGCGAAGTAGAATATTATTATTCTATTCCTCCTTTACCATTAAATGTAGACAGTTAGTGAGGGAGATAAAAGGCGTTCTAAAGCATTCAATGGAGAGCTAACGCCAGTATTAAAACGTTGCCAAGGTTTCACCAACCCATTCAATTATTAATTATATTAACTATTAATTTATGTTACCCGAACGTTATTGCCAATTATAGCTATATATATAAGCAAGAAATGATTGGATAATGAATGAGGTGATAAAAACTCAATAAAATTTAGTACATGCGGGGGAAAAATTGTGAATCCTTATCCATCTGTAAAGTGTTTATTATTGGGGGAATATACTACATACAGATAATAAATATTAATATATAATTTGAAGGGAAAATTGAATGCAGTAATATCCCGGTTAACATGAATATAATTAACTCCAGAAAAATCTATTAATTTTTTTACTATAACATAGGGTATGGTTAGGTATTGTATTTTTAATTAAAATAAGCGTGGTTAGTCGGATCTTTTATTGAGATTCAAAACTAGGTTTCTACAAACTTTCATTCTCGACATATCTATCGTAGGTATCGTATTCAGACACCGACAAACATATACAGAAATATAGGCTTGTTTAAAAATTAATTTTCTTCAATTTGTCTGCAAAGAATTCTTTTTTTGAAAGTCGGTTAAATATATTTATAAATACAAATCTTTTAAAGAACAATCTAGAAACGTTTATTAAAATTCCAGACCTTTCGGAGGAAATTCTCACTTATTTAATATTTATTGAAAAATTTTTGAGAAAAATAATTTTGTTCTTAAATATCTATGTTTTTTATTTTTATTCAAGGTAATTTCATCTCCAAGTCAATCTCAATATATTTGTCTATATTTTCAAAATTTTTATTTTTTATAGTTACTTTATCAATCTTTATTAAGGAAGTTATTGTTTTTTTTCAAGAATTTCATATTTCCATTGAAAAAGGAAAGTTTCTCCTGAAATGTTTAGTATTTATATAATTGTTCTATAAAAGATTTGTATTTATTTATATTACATAAAACAATTAATACATTTTTTTCAATCTATCTATGTTTATATAGAAATTGCTTTAAAATTCATTCACAAAGCAACTAAGTTTCGAATTTTCCATTGATAAAGAGAGAATTTCTCCCGAATCGTTTTGAATAAAATACTTATTAAACGTTTTTCGATTGTTTTTATTAAGAATTGTATTTATTTCATTTATATATACTTACATATATAAAATAATGTAGGTATAATTATATTTATTTTGAAACTGGAACAAGTCTTTTTTTTTTTTAATGCAATCGAATGCAAGAAGGGGTGTACCAGTAAAGATGCAGCCCCTATGGATCTCGAAAGACCCTTGCATTACCGAAGAGAAGGGAAAGTTGATTAAGTGAGAGGGTGTAGACGTAGGTGTCTATGCACTCCGGTTTTGAAGGTTTGAAGATTATAAGTGCTGGGAAAGATGGAGGCTGGGAGGGAGTTCCAGTTCCTTGAAGTCATGGGGATATATGAATTGGCGAATGAAGTGGTCCGGCACTTTTCTAATTTGACCGCGAAAGAGTGTTGGGAGTCGGCAAAACGCGTGCTACGTGCAAAGCAAGCTTTGGGGGAATTATTGATTTTATCTCATCAGAGCACCTGCCGTGATAGTATCTATAGAAAAGGGAAAGGGCAGAGACATTTCTTCGATGAGCCAGCGAGTCGAGGGAGTCGGTGAGGGTAGAGTCGTCAATTAGCCTGACGGCTCGTTTCTGAATTGCATCAAGGGTAGCAAGAGAATATTTTGAGGCTCCTCTCCATAGATGAGAGCAGTATTCGAGACATGGGCGGATTTGGGCCTTGTAGATGGTGAGAAGTTGTGGGGGTTTGTAAAATCGCTTGGACCTGAATAAGAGGCCTATCTTCCTTGCTGTAGTCTATTTTTTGTTATTTCGAGATATTTGTATATAAATTTATATAATATATATTTGTATATATTTCTTTTGTAGAATTCATAATGATATTATACTCTAGTGACGGTGTTATTATATATAAATTTGAAAAGAAGACATCTATATCTAACTAAAACTGGCATTAACGCATTTTTTTCGAAATTTGACTTGTTATCTAAACCATTTTCAAATTAAATAATACATTATTTCATATCAAATTGTCAGAGAATGTGCGAAACATCTTTGCTAACAGATTCAGGTCAAATTTGGGCTTTTACCACAAAAAATCCAATATTGCTGTAAATAGTAAACAGATTACCTAATTAACTAATAAAATAATTATCTTTATTATGTTGTATTTAAATTTTAATTATATTTTAATTTGTGTTTCGGAGTTTAATATTTAGTAATTAATTAGAAACTATAAGAGAAAAATCGGAGCGAAAAGGGTAGTATACATAAGAAGGGATAAGAGATCCCTTAGGTCATCATATTCATTTTATTATCATTATTCAAACATTCGCTCGTATAATTTTTGGATGGTTATTGCGTGAAGAATTAATAAAGCAGAGTTTATTTGCAAAGTTTAATTATCTGCTAAAATAATTTTACTTTTTATTACTATTTATACTATAAGTATGTAAATGTTAATGATATTATGATGTAATGTAATCCTGTCTGCTCTAGGATGTAGGTAGGTCTTCCACTCTAATTTAATTTAACACGAGATCTTAAAAAAAATTCGTTTAGGAGGGAGGGTAAAGGGTAGTAGGGGAGGGTGGGGAGGGGTGGGTAAGCATGCGTGTGGTCGGAAGCAAGGAAGCAAGAGCCCCCGGGGTCACAGGCCATATCACGAAACAGGCGATTAATCATTGGCATGCATATGATATGATCATCCGAGCCACTTTCCGACATTCAAACTGACACCCCTAATAGATCGCTATCATTATTTACTCTCCTATACTCTCCATTCTATAAATACTCTCGAACCCATATCCCCTCCAACATATCGTTCATTCGATTCATTGATTCATTATAGATAATCAAAAATCCAATATGCCTGGAAAGAATTCGAAAAATTTTCCATAATATATTCCTACATATGGATGTGCGTTTATAAAACAAAACAAAACAAAACATAATATTTGTTTATTACTAGCTGATTTGGGCGTGCCGTAGTCTCAGTAATAGTATCTTCAGAAGTTCATATTATTATTAATTAACCTGAAATTTATTTATAAATGAATTTATCTTTAAGGACCAATCATAGATTTTAGAGAAAATATTTTTACAGTGCATATCATGCGTTGATTTTTGAAATAATTTTCATCTTTTTTCAAAAAAAAGATACTTAAATCTTTGCTCTCACTGAAATTTATTGTTATTTTTCTTAAAACTTTATTGTTTGCAGACAAAAATTGAAAGAAAAAGTGAATCTTTTCAAGATCCAACACACGCTGCTTGTATTTTTTATGACAAACATAATAATCTAAATGTATAATTAAAGTTTTGAGCATCTTTTTTTTTTGAAAATAGTTGGTAGTTTTTTTCCAAAAAATCAGCTCGGGTTCAGATTAACCAAGATGTATTTTATTATGCAATTTAATAATATTTCTACTAAAATCTTAGAATTTGTCCGAAAAAGATTGATTAAATTCTTTCTCTTTTAAAATAATAATCTAAATCTGATATAGGTTTTTAACTTCAAATTGGGACTTTTCTTTATCAAATTCAGGATTTTAAAAATCAAATGCGGACTTTTCCATATCAAATTCAGGATTTTAAAAACCAAATGCGGACTTTTCCATATCAAATTCAGGATATAAAAATCAAATGCGGACTTTTCAATATCAAATTCAGGATATAAAAATCAAATGCGGACTTTTCAATATCAAATTCAGGATTTTAAAAATCAAATTCGGACTTTTCCATATCAAATTCAGGATTTTAAAAACCAAATGCGGACTTTTCCATATCAAATTCAGGATATAAAAATCAAATGCGGACTTTTCAATATCAAATTCAGGATTTTAAAAATCAAATGCAGACTTTTCCATATCAAATTCAGGATTTTAAAAACCAAATGCGGACTTTTCCATATCAAATTCAGGATTTTAAAAACCAAATGCGGACTTTTCCATATCAAATTCAGGATATAAAAATCAAATGCGGACTTTTCAATATCAAATTCAGGATTTTAAAAATCAAATGCAGACTTTTCCATATCAAATTCAGGATTTTAAAAACCAAATGCGGACTTTTCCATATCAAATTCAGGATTTTAAAAACCAAATGCGGACTTTTCCATATCAAATTCAGGATATAAAAATCAAATGCGGACTTTTCAATATCAAATTCAGGATTTTAAAAATCAAATGCAGACTTTTCCATATCAAATTCAGGATTTTAAAAACCAAATGCGGACTTTTCCATATCAAATTCAGGATTTTAAAAATCAAATGCGGACTTTTCCATATCAAATTCAGAATTTTAAAAATCAAATGCAGACTTTTTCAAATCAAATTCAGAATTTAGTAATAAACAGTTGAAAAATTAGAAACAAGTTTTAATTTAACTCTCAGGAAACATTTTCAGGTTAAAAGCTATAATTTGGTGCATTGTAAGATATTTGCGTACCAATTTTGAGTTCATTAAATAAAACTTTTCAAGATTAGCATTTTGTACTCTCGGGAAACGTTTTCAAATAAAAAGCTATAATTTAATATGTAAAATATGCATTGTTTTATAAAAATTCTGAATTTGATTTGAAAAAGTCTGATTTTGATTTTTTAAAATCTGAATTTGATATGGAAAAGTCCGAATTTGAAGTTAAAATCATATATTCATTTCAAATCAATATTTTGTTACCTAGGCCGTGTCGAGAATAATAGAAAATAAGAAATTAATCTCTACTAGTGTAAAACAAGTTTATACTTTTATTTGTCTCCCTTTTGCAACGGCTTAGCTCTAAAGGAAGAGAGGTCATTCTATCCACAGTTTTTTTTTTTACTCATTTGCTTCTTAATAATAAACTAAAATAGTTCTTCATTTTGTCTATATTATAACATCATTTTAAAATCTGAATAAAATTATTCAAAATGTTTTTTGTATTTTTGAACCAGAAGTAGGTAGATTTCTAAAGCTCAGTTTGCAGTATTGAAAATTATCAAATTTTAACACAAGGACTAACTTTCTACGACTTTTTGTACTTAAGTTAAATCTTAGGTATCTGAATCCAAACACACAAATACATAGAAAAAAAATATTGGTTGAAAATTATTTTTCTCCACGTTTCAGACATTTTTTTAGACAACGAACAAAAAAAATTTGAAATTGTTTCAGCGAATTAAATACTAGGGTCGCCCAGCTGTCAGGCCAATAAACAGATTATCATAATTTTAAGAGAAGGAATAAAAAACGACTTTTGGAAAAAGTAAAATGAAACTTCTTTAGCAACGTTTCTGTTTTTTTTTTTTTTTACTTACTCCTCCAATAATAAATTTAAATGTTGATTTAAAAAAAAGGAGGGGAGGTGATAAAGCAAAGTCACGTGGCCCACAGAGCATATACATATTTTAATTTTTTTAATTGTATTATATTTTTAATATTTCTAAAGTATAATTGTTTTTCAAAAAAAGTTGTACGAGTTTTTTTTTTCAAATTGAGAGTTTGAATAATATCAATAAAAAAAGAAAGAAAGTTGCCAAACATTCAGACAAACAAGAAGTATAAGAAGAAGTGTTAGAGTTTCTGGTTGTTTTCATTTGAAACTTGCCAAGAAACTTAAAACTGATTGGAGTAGGGGTCTCAGAGGGGGTGGGGGGTGTTTTGGGTTCAAAGGGATCGTTTCATTATAAGAGAGAGAAAATCTTTTAAGGTGATTTTCTTTTAAAGCTTGATTAACGAGAACATTAATTAAGAATTAGTTAGTAGGAAAACATTCATTTAAATTATACTCCAACGGAGAAAGTGAAAACTTTCTTCGAAAGAGATTTATTTTTTTCAATTAGAAATTATTTTTCATACTAGGGATGCAAACAATTGTGACACGTACACGAAATAAGAACCTTAAACCCTTTAAAATATATCTATATGAGAATTTAATTGACGCTGAAGGAAAAGTATCTAAATCCAGTCTTTGGTGAATTCAAATAACTAATTAATAGCTAGATGACGGATTTAATCAAAGCTGATTAATTATATTTAATTTATATTAGTAATATATCAATTTAATTTTGAAAATCCAATATTGCTGTAAATATGTAGATTAATTAACTAAATATAATTAACAACAGAAGATCTATTTTTTTACTTTGCCATACATAGTATGGTCAAGTATTGTATTTTTAAATAAAATGAGAGTACTTTGTTATGAATAAAAACAAAGAGATTGTCCTTTGCTTGATGCAAATAAACATAGACACATATATATCGAAATTTTATATCTATATAGTGTATATACGTATATTATTTATTTGTTTGAGACTATAGTTTCGAAGGCTTGGCCCTCATCATCAATCTTTTTAATTATAAATATTATTACTTTACCATACAGGGTATGGTCAAGTATTGTAATCGTGCATGAAAAAAGTGTTTTTTTCTTCTTTTTTTCAAAATATCTCAAAAACGGCTGAAACTATTTTCATTAAAAAAATTGAGTGAAACCATTCATTTATCCCTATGACATCTAGAGACTGGAATTCTCTTCCCCCGACCGTCTTTCCAGCAACTTATAACCTTCAAACTTTCAAGACCAGCATCCACAGATACCTTCGACCTCTACCCAATCCCTAAATCTCCCCTTATCTTCACGTTACAAGGGTCCACCACGGACTTCAGAGGTTGTACCTTCTTGGTGCAACTTCTTCTTGTATCAATATCATTATAAAAAAAAAAAAATGGCATTTCGCTCTACAAAAAAGCCCTAATAAGTGAACATCGAAAAAATTATATTTTTCGAGATAATAATTGTTTTGTCAAAATGTCGAAACCAAATTTCACACATAGCTTTAGTCCATTAAGATTAAGAGCTGATTAGATTTTGGTTCATATCGACCCAAAATTAAGGGGGGGGGTGGAGGGGGGTTAATAATTAAAAATCTAAGCCATTTGAGCAAACTCAACCAAATTTTGTATACATAATCAGTGAGTCCCCAGAAGTCTAAAAATGCAAAATCTAACCGCTCCAAATGGGAGAAGGGGGGTATAGGGTCAAAAAATTAAAATCACGGCCATTAACCAAACTCAACCAAATTTTGTATACATAATCATTGGGACACTAGAAGTATAAAAATGCAAAAACTAACCGATCAAAATGGGGGAAGGGGGGTGTAGGGCCAAAAAATTAAAATCTTGGCCATTTACCAAACTCAACCAAATTTTGTATACATAATCAGTGGGGCCCCAGAAGTCTAAAAACGCAAAAACTAACCGCTCAAAATGGGGGAAGGGGGTGTAGGGCCAAAAAATTAAAATCTTGGCCATTTACCAAACTCAACCAAATTTTGTATACATAATCAGTGGGGCCCCATAAGTCTAAAAACGCAAAAACTAACCGCTCAAAATGGGGGAAGGGGGGTGTAGGGCCAAAAAATTAAAATCTTGTCCATTTACCAAACTCAACCAAATTTTGTATACATAATCAGTGCGACACTAGAAGTATAAAAATGCAAAAACTAAAGGCCCTACATGATTTTAAATAATTTTAAGGGCCAGGTTGTATGGTAAAGTCAAGTGGATGGCCACATCAGAACACGTCAGCTTATTTGTAAGCCAATTCGAAAACACTGATTGGGTTTAATTTTAACTATCTGATTCTGTATTGTATATTTTTTATACATAAATTCTTATTTATTTTCATTTTTCCGAAAACTTTTATTAATATATTTAGGATTCTATAGGCTTTCTAGGTCTTTAACTAATTTATCGTTTTCTTTTTGTTCCAGGTAAAGGCTAATACTTCACTATCTGTCGTTATAAATGGCAATTAAAAAAGGTAATAAAATCTACATTATTTTGACAATCAAAATTTAATATACTTAATTTTAGACTTTACTCCATTTTTATTGAAATACTAGAGCAATTTTACATGAGAGACGCTAAAGTGTCAAGTTTTCAAATTGTGTCATTTTCAAGGGACTATATAAGTAGATCACATAAAAAATTTACTTATAATTTACGACCAATAATTTTTTATTGAGAATTAAGTAGGTGGAAAAAAGAGGTTAATAATTTTTATTTAGACATTTTTATTAAGACATGCAAATTTAAAGAAGTCAAAAATAGTAGGAAAATAAACTTTAGTCTGAAATATTTGAATAATCAAACAGGTTCCTTGTCTCTTGATTTAATGTCTTGCTATCAACTGATTGATCTGTCATATGATGTCATGATAACAGGTGTAATCATCTCCTCAACTAGCTATTTTCTAATTTGTCAAAATGGTTGAAGGAGGAGAAATAATAAAATTTAATCATTGAAGAATTATTATTAATTTTGAAAAATATTTATTTATTTAAAATTTAAATATCCTAATAAGTAGTTATTAAAGATCTAAATTTGTTGTAATTAAATAGACTATTCAATTTGTAATTATAATTATAATTAAAGAAATCCATTTGTTTAATCCGAAGTCAAAAAAAAACTCTTTCAGTTATTTGTAAAATTTAAGTTTTTGATAAAAAAATGTGGAGTTTTTGAAATGATAACTTCTTTTGGCGCGCCTATCATACTTTTTATTTTACTTGGCAGTAAATGGGATTGAGCCTTCACGCATCACGCATCACATCATGCGTAGTGTCACGCGTCACATCACGCGTCACATCACGCGTCACGTCACGCGTTATGGTTGGGGTATGATCTAGTACTAGTTCAATCATTGTGGGGAAAATATATTCATTTTCAAAAAATATTAAAATTATTAAAATTTATATTTTTATAAAAAATAAATTTTTTAAGTAAAATTTTAATTATTTTTTTGGGATTGTTAAATATATAATTATTTATCTTATTATATTAAACGAGCAATTCTCGTACATATATATATATCCAATCGGTTTCTCGAAAACGGGTCTAACGATATCGCTAAAAATTGGTGTACTTATCAAGTCTCATGAGTTATTAGTCGTGTATAAATTTTAATCCGATTGAAATAAGGGGGGGGGGGTTAAATTAGTCATGTCGCAAAATAAATATTTTAATCTTTCATATCTCGTCTCCGGAAAGTTGCAGAGCTTTGAAATTTGAAACTTAAGCAAAAAGTTACCGAGCATCGCTCACTGCTCCAGGCACTGTTATATAATATAACAAAAATATATTTAACAATCCCAAAAAAAAATTAAAATTTTAATTAAAAAAATTATTTTTTATAAAAATATAAATTTTAATAATTTTACAATATTAGAATTATAAATGTCATATAAGTAAGTTATAACTTCTGTCGTGTGGTCTTAAGAACACACCCGAATTTTTTGTACGTTTCAAGTTTTTTATTTTTGTTTAAACTTCATTGAAAAAATTAAAAAGCTGAATGATTTCGAAGAAGGTGTTTTTTCGTAATGCTTATAGGAATTTTTTTGACTTTGGATTTGGATTCGGATTCAGCAACACTTGAAAACAAAATTTTTCAAGATAGCGAAAAAAGTTTTTTTGTAATTAGTTAGTTATTAAAGATCCAAATATGTTGTAATTAAATAGACAATTCAATTTCTAACTATAATTATAATTAAAGAAAACCAATTATATAATCTATTAACAACAACTAGGTAATAAAAGGGTGATGGATGAAAGATGGATTGTTTTCAGAGCGTCTCTGCTATGTGTAAGCAAAGGTGTTTCGTGTTCCTGGATAAATAAATCGCTATAGAAAGAGACAGAAAGGGTGTCAAACGTGCAGAGTTGGCTGATGGCCTGGTGATGGGGGCCACAGGGTGCGTGGGTGGGTGGGTTACTACCGATGATCTCGAGTAAATATTTAAGCCTTGAGTATCAGCCACGCGACTCCTTCATGTTTGCTGTCCCATATCCCTTCAAAATACCACCCTCACTGATGCCGGAACCCTTTTTTTTTCTCCATCAAATTTGTTTTCACTAATGGAGATTCAATGTTTTTCACAAATCCAAAAACCACTTGGAATAATAAAAAGAAAACTTTTTCGAATTATGTCCTATTTTTTCAATCGTTTGAATTGGTTTTCTGGTAAAAAATCAAACAAACTAAACCTTTTTTTTTATATATATATTATTTATTGGCATAAACAAACTAAACCTGATCTAAAAGGAAAAAGCAGATTTAGACTAAAACCTTGCCACAGCAGGAGCCAAATGAAATATTAATACTGTAATTTATTTTTATGGAAGATTGTAAATATTTTAATCGTTTATACCATAAATTAAAACCCTATTTAAAATTAGTTTTGATGACGTAGTAAACTAATACTCAACTAAATAACGAGGATATAAAAAGATGTTTTTAATAACTTAATACTTTTGATATTTCCACAACAGCTAGCATGGATTATAGAAGTATGTAACTTGATCCAATTGGTCGTTTTATTTTAACTTCATTGAGCTATAAAAATATTTTCACCTGCGCACTACTATTCAAATTTGATAATTTAAACATTTTTAGAAAAATTATGTAGAAAAAATGAAAATATTTATTTATTTTTTTTTTTTTTTTTTCCCTCCCTGGCCTTGCTCCTAACAAAGCATTTGGCCAACTCTATAGTATTAAAAAATTTATTTTTACCCCTTAACAAGGACCAATATGACACCAGAGCGGCGCCCCCCACAGCACAGCAATAGGAGTACCCGCGGCACACGCCGCCCGGGCCACAAAAAGTTCTTGCCTTGATAAATTATATACAAATAAAATATTTATTTTATTTGTATATAATTTATATAAATAAATTTTAGTATTAGTTTAGAGAAGTCAAAAACTTGGTATAAAATCTTTTCAAATTTTATAATTATTTTACTTAAAAATAGACTACTATCCTCATCACAAGTATACAAGAATTTATTTATTTATTTATTCACTTAGAAATATTAATTACTGTATTAATTTATAATAAATAAATAAATATACTTGTATAATCATTGAATATGAGGGATAGTATTAGGTTGTTTCAAAAATTTTGTCCGTTTTAATGTCATGTGTTTTTGTAGCTCCATATCTCAATAAATATTTATTCTACTGTGTCGTGGTATATACTGGCAGATGGCGTCCATTATTCTCAATAAACTTGAAAGGCGATCTCCACTGGCCAGCCCGCTCGCCTGATTTAGCCCCCTGCGACTATTTTTTATGGGGCTATCCGAGGGGTGAACCGCGATTGGAATTAGGTGTACACCGTCTTTGGAATTATAATTAGATAATCTATTGTCATCTATTGTCTTACACTTGGAAATGAAAATGGGAGTGGAAGTAGGTGTGCACAATTTTAGATCGCGGTTCACCCCTCGGGGCTATTTAAAATCACTTCTACAAGGGTTGTTCTAAGCTGTCTTCAACATACCCGTCGATATGCTGGAAAGAGATGAACGAAACTTCCTAGTTCGATTTACGCAGTGTATTGAGAATAATAGACGACATCTGCTTGATAAAATTATCATCTTTAAAACCGTGTAAACATAAAATTTAAACGTTGTACTTGATTCTGTTCAAAGAATTAAATTTATATATGCGTTAGTTTTTTCTTAATTGAATTTCTAAAAAAGCAAAGTGCTCTGCCCCACCATATACAATTAGGATTTTCTGAAATAAAATTAGAAAATATGTATAATCGTTTATTTGTAAGTAAAATAATGATAAAATCTGAATATAATATTGTATGTCATGTTTTTTCACTAAACTACTACTACGATACAACTTTATATAAATTACATATAAATAAAATAAAAATTTTCATACATTTCAATTATCAAATAAAAAAAAATGTCTGATAAATTTTAAATTTAATTTTCTTATAATGCGTAGATATTATCTTCTAAAATCACAAATATTCAAAGATAATCTTACTATATATGTCCAAAATGATTTCAAGATTATTTTTTATTAAAAACTAAATAAAAAATATCGATATAATATATCATCTGGTTTTCAAAACGAATTCCAACTCTTCCGTTTCCAATTGGTTCCAATAATTTTTTATTTTATTTTTTTTTGTTTTATTTTTCTCATCATTCGTTGCCTTGCTTGGATCACTGCTTAATATAAATCTCTACTAGAGGGGGAAAAAGCCAAACCACACATTCTGTTCAAATATTTTGAAAATAAATATTATTTATTTATTTTATTTCTGTAATGGTTTAATTTTCAAGAGCGGTTCAATGGCTGGGGCCAAGACACGTGGCTTGTGACTGTGTGTGTGTGTGTGTGTGTCACGCTTGCACGCCTTTTCGGTCCTGTGCTCACGTGACAACAACTGTCCAAAAGATAAACAGCCTCCACGCATAAAAACCAGTCAGTCATTCAGTCAGGGTTAATTATTAACAGCCGAGGGAAACAACAAAAAACCCTAGCATATTGTGTGACGAATTTTGATAATCTACAACTAAGAATTTCGGTATTGAATTATAGGTATAATGTCATAATCAAGAAAATTAAAAATTAAATTATAATTTCCATATTAAATCCCGCAAAAAAATAACTAAATAAATAAATAAAATAAAAATTATACTATATATATATTTGTCTAGATTAATTTGTAAAAACGCTTAGAGAAATTTCTCTAAAAAAATTACCGTCTTGCCTAGAATCGAACCGACGAACTCTTGAACTAAGGACATTAGCTCTAGCCATTACGCCGTTGAAACATTAATAATTAAAAATTCAAATTTAGGGAACGAAGAAAATATTATTTTTATTACAGACAAAAGGATCAGCCGGGGCTCGAACCCGGGATCTTTGCATATGTACTGCAATGCTTTTTTATAAGAGGTTTACCTCCTATATCCACTAAGCTACTGATCCCCGAACCCAAACTAATACCTTTTGTCTATATGAATTATGGAATTTCTTTTTTTTTTTTAATAATTATATTTTGATTTCTGTTACTAAAACTATATATTTTTGATTTAGACTGTGTCGAGATAATATTGTATTCATTTGAACTCGAATGAAAATGAAAAAAACACCAATAGATTTTTAAATTAAGAAACATTAAATATATATTAATTAACGAGGCAAATTTGAAATATAATTGTCAGCTCGGATTTTAAACTGATGGCTGCAATCGATTTTCATTAACCAGGCAAATTTGAAATATAATTGTAATTTTGAAATGAAAGACTCCAATTCATTTTATATTAAGAAACATTAAATATATTTTTTGTAATTAATTAAATTAATTAAATCGCGTAAATTTGAATAATTTCCATGATTCAGCCTGCGAATTTTTTTGCAGTTCATAAATCATTTCATTATTTTTGTTTTGAAAAGAAAAAATGAAATTTAAATTTAAATTTAAATATATTCATAATTATTCCTCCCCCCCCCTCCACTCAAAAATTAAAGAGGCGAAACTTTTAAGAGACGATGTATTTTCGGTAGTTTACGGGTATACATTTGGAGTATGGTTTTTAAGAGGAATAAAATTTTTGGACCGAGACGCTGCCCGCTAGGACACCAGCCCGGAGGGCCGAGCTTCGAGGGCGTGCCGAAGGCACGCACGAAAAGCTCGTAATTATATAATTAACTAGCTGAGACGCCCGCCTTCGGCGACCCTCTTGCTGTCCAGGAGACTATGTCTAAAGAGGTTGTCCTGTATGTTTATTCGCATCAAGCAGAGGACAACCTCTTTGTTTCTCTTTATGAAAATCTTATAGTCTAAGATCCCGACTTAGGTCGGCCTTCACCTATCGAGTTTCCTAATGAAATTAATATTTTGATAATATAATGTATTCAATTCATAAACAAAACTTGATATGGTCGACATCCAATTTCTCTGCATAGCTATTTTATCTAATTTGTTAGATTTATTTATTTTTTTAATTATCTACATTTTCATATATAACAATAAAGGAAACTCTAAAACTACAAAATCCTAATTCGAAGTTACCTGTTGATACCCTGTCTACCTTGACTTATGCAGCGAAAAAAGATGGCGACCCAACTTTGGCATTTTTTATACATATTTTCCTCTCAATTAGTAATATATTTATCCATAAACTCGATAACTACATTTATGTAATAAAATTAACAACTTTATTTTTTTTTATTAAAATAGCTATGCAGGGAAATTGGATGTCGACCCTATCAAGTTTTGTTTATTAATACATTATATTATCAAAATATTAATTTCATTAGGAAACTCGATAGGTGAAGGTCGATTGGAAAATGCCAACTAAATATATTATTAAAAGATATTCTTAAAGAGTAAGTTTAATATTATTTTTTTTAATTTATAATATATTATATAACATAAAAATATAGTTTTTCAGTCAGATAATTTTGAATTTAGCAGAGACAATATTTTCAGGGATTTAAATTTAGTATCTTATAAAACAGCTCTTAATGCCAAGTTTACACATTCAATCCACGTCATAGTGAGCAGAGATTTCTTAGTTACTATAACAATAACATCGGATATGTTTAATCACCTGTCAATGGATGACTTGAATTTCATAAGAAAAAAATGTTTTCCTTAAAAAAAAAAACACTTTTTTAAGGAGGGGGTGGATGATGTTTTGCTGATGTTCTTCTTCCTTTTGACATTTTCCTTCAACAAGCTGATCTGTCGAGTCTGCTCTGCTGTTACTGTTACTATTGCTGCTCGCATGTCGGAAAATACATCTTTCTTTTTTTTTTTTTTTTGCTTTCAAATTGATGAATTGACTTTAGGGGTTGGTCTTTAAAAAAAAATAGATTAATTTTCAAAATATGTTTTTTTGATTTATTTATTTATCCTTTACGAATATATATAAAAGGTGGGCTGAAAAGTTCGTAGGCTAGCATTGAAAAAAAAATTTTTTGGATAGAATTTGATTTTATTATTCAATATAGTTCCCTTCGCGGGCGATACAACGATTATAGCGGTCATACAATTTTTCGATACCATTTTTATAATCTCTTTTACACTCTCTTGACAAAAGGTATATTTAGGATTTCAAAAAAAAATTCTCAAAATAAAAAAAAAAAACTATTATTTTATATTACCTATTTGAAAAAAAATAAATACAATTTGTCTTTGTCTAATTTATTTGATTGAAGAAATATTTGAACTATTTTTCAATATTAATCAAATATGGTCAAAGAATTAATTAATTAATGAAAGCGGAAGTCTATTTGAACAAACATGGCCTAGGTATGTGTGTTTCCTTTCCAAAAAATATATACATACTATTCTCAAGCTTAAAAAAATTAATTAACTTCACGAACCATTAAAAGGAGAATTTTTCAATTTTTTTTCTTTGATATATATAGAATGAAAAAAAAAGATGAAATGTAGGTATTTTCTAATTTAGAGAAAAACTGTTCATATATAGGTATATATATTTTAAAGTTTATATCTTGTTAATAGCCAAATTAGGTAATGAATTGGAGTGGCTTTTGAGAATAGAAACAGGTTGCTGAACGGAAGGGGGGCGGGGGGGGGGGGGGGCTGAGACTTTTAAGGGAAAATAAAAATAAATTAAATTCCGATAATAACCAAAAAAAGTAAAACAGAATCAAAGGTACCAAAAAATCAAAATGGAAGAATATATTATTTATAAATTTATTATTTTTTTAATATTGAATTAAACTTTCTATAGTAGGTTAAAATATTTATATATATATTACTAGCTGCAAGGCACCATTTATTTTTATATCTCTTCTAAAAATTAAAATTTTAAACCACTCCACAAAAGGTAAAGTGATACAAAGGGTCCCCCCCTTATCTCTCACCTAAGGATTTTTTAAGAAAATAAAGTCTTACTTTTCAAGAAATTTTAATTTATTCTAATAGAATATTATATACAGATCTCGAATATAATATTTATTTTTTATTTCTCTCAAAAATTTAAATTTTGAACCACTCCAAAAAAGGTAAAGTGATACAAAGGGTCCCCCTTACCTCTCATCTTCGGATTTTTTTAAGAAAATAAAGTTTTAATTTTCAAGACATTTTAATATATTTTTATAGTATATTACCTATATACAGATCTCGAATATAATATTTCATTTTATATCTCAGCTAAAAATTAAATTTTTAAACCACTCCAAAATAAATTGACACGCTCTCGTGTGGTCATCCACTTGAGTTTGCTCAAATGGCCTAGATATTTATTTTTTGGCTGCCCCCCCCTTAATTTTGGCGCGAGAAAAAAATATTTTCTTTATTTTAGGTTCATTTTATATTATATTTAATTTTTCTTCTTTTTTACTTTATCCAATGCTAAGCATGGGGGAAAGTATTGTAAAGTATTGTAATCGAACAATGTTTATTTAAGTTTATTAATAATTCCTTACAAGGGCTTCATAACGTAAATAATCTTTCATAAATATAAAATTTCTATATTCAATTAAATTAATCCTCGCATTCAATTTCGCCCTAAAAAACTGATTTGATAATTAAAAAGAAAAAAAAAGGGGGTATAAAATAGTTGAATTGAAAAAGGAATTGAAATAAAAGAGTGGAAATTGAATTGTGGAATACTGATCTAGAGGTATATAGAGATGTGTGGCTAGCAGCCTGATGATTGGCTCTGGACAGGGGTGTCCAAAGGGCGGAAGTGCGGAAGGTGAGTTTAAATTACATTCCGTTAGAACAGAAATAGGAATGAGCAGGGGGAGGGGGGGTCCCCCGTCTGGCTGTAATAGTGTTAAGGCATTTGGCGCTCATTATTCGGACGAGTGGCTTCGATTCTCCACTCTATAGCTCTATTTCTGGTAATGGCTCGATAATTAACGGATACCTCCTATCTCCTATACAGAGAGAGAGAGAAGGCTTAATTGAAACAATTTTGGTCAGGCATCTTCCGTTGTTCGAAACTTCTATCAACCCGACTGGACACAAATACAATTTATATATATATACAGTGTATCGATTTAAAAACTTCCCACCCCTAGTATCGCTAAACTAGTAAATTATTTCAAAAATTTAGTCCAAAATTCAATAAAAGAGAGATAATTATAACTATCTTTTTAACCGACTTCAAAAAAGGAGGAGGTTCTCTATTCGACTGATTTTTTTTTTGTGTCTATGTTACCTCATATCTACGCCAATTGTGAACCGATTTTGAAAAAAAAATTGCATTGGGTTCAGTCTAGCTTCCGATTGGTCCCATTTTTTTCATAGGTATTAGACATTTTTGTTAGGTTTGTTCAGGCCTAACTTCTTTGTTTATGAACCGATTTCGATGATTCTTTTTTTATTGGAAAGGGGGTATCTTAGGGATGGTGGCATATTAATTTGGTCAAGTTCTGGTGATATGATCACTATTAATAACATCACTAAAAAGAAAAAATAAAAATAATTGGGAGGCGCTGGAATATTTAATTGTTTAATTAATGAATCAAGGCTTAGGCTGCGAAAAATGAACGAGGAGAGGATTAAAATGAAATTCCATAATTCATATAGACAAGAGGTATTAGTTTGGGTTCGGGGATCAGTAGCTTAGTGGATATAGGAGTTAAAACTCTTATGACAAAGCATTGCAGTACACATGCAAAGATCCCGGGTTCGAGCCCCGGCTGATCCTTTTGTCTGTAATAAAAATAAAACTTTTCTTCGTTCCCTAAATTTAAATAAAAATAATTTTATATAAAAAAATAAAAGCCACTTCAAAAAATTAAATGCAACAAATAAAGTAATAATAACTTAAAAATTAATTAAAATCCACTAAAAGGTATAAAATAATTATCTTATTTAGTTACAACTAAACGACGAAATATTAACATGAAATTACTTTTTGAAGTCGGTGCCAAATATATACATTTTATGAATCGCACTCTGACGGATCTTACTTAGTACGTTTGGCGGGTATGCTCGCTTATAGGTATAGTTTGTTTGGCACCGACTTCAAAAAGTAATTTCATGTTAATATTTCGTCGTTTAGTTGTAACTAAATAAGATAATTATTTTATACCTTTTAGTGAATTTTATTTAATTTTTAAGTTATTATTACTTTACTTGTTGCATTTAAGTTTTTTGAAGTCGGTTTTATTTTTTTTATAAAAATTATTATTATTCTCTACATTTTGGTGTGCCATTTTTTAAATTTGAGTGCTGCTTTGCCAAGTTGGGCGACTTTGAATATTGCAAAATTGAATTTTTGTAATTATTTGCGTGATACATTAACTTATAAATTCTCATTAAAACATGTTTTGGCGCTGGTACGTTGTTTTAATAAATCGATTTTTACGTATAAAATAGCATCATACCAACTAGATTAACGTAAACCACAAACAAATTAGAACGCGTTTTTATTCTTGTACATTTATTTTGCAAATGATTAACAAAACAAAAGTGAAAACAACAAAGTGTGTTGTTTATTTAGATTTGGTGTTTGTTTTCAATTTTTACTTTGTTGTTTTCAATTTTTAATAATAAATAAAATTCATTAAAACTAGGACAATAAATAATTTAAATTTCTTCAATTAGATATGAAAACTTGATTTATTTATTGAGTTGATTTTGATGAGGCAGTCCAAAATTCAATAAAAGAGAGAGAATTATAACTATCTTTTTTATTCAAAATCCGACGTTTCGGAGTATTATTTTTCCCTTCTTCAGGGACTGTATAATCAATTAAAATGAGATTTGTCCACCATTATATTCACATTGGATTTCCTTCTCTGACCTTTCAAAGTGAGTAGAATATATTTTGATTAAAAAAAAATGTGAACATGGTATATTTATGAATTATAATTCAAATGTTTGTGTCTTGATTATAATGATGGCCAAATCCCATTTTAATTGATTACAGGCCCTGGAGAAGGGGAGATTAAGCCTCCGAAAAGTCGGTTTTTAAATAAAAAGATAGTTATATGGTAATTATCTCTCTTTTTTGAAAGACTTTGAAAAAAAGGAGGTTATCATTTTTTTTGTGTTTGAACATTTATTTCTCTTTACCATTTGCACCGATTTGGATGATTTTTTTGCATTGGATTCAATCTAGTACCCGATTGGTCCCGTTTTTTTTTCATTGGTATTGTACCTTTTTTGTTATGTATGTTCACGCATAACTTCTTTGTTTATGGACCAATTTCGATGATTCTTTTTTTATTGGAAAGGGGATGCCTTAGGGGTGGTCACATATAAATTTGGTCAAGTTCTGATAATGTTTATTTGCCGATTTTTGTTATTTAAATTTTGAACTGCCTTATCAAAATTCGCTCAATTGACTTATCAGTGCTTCTCCAAAAACTACTTCAATCTTATTAATTTATTTATATTTATAATAAAAATAATCCATTTCTTGCCAGTTTTTTAATATATTCTTTAAAACTTTTGAAATTATACTCAGATTAAAATTCCCCAGTTAAATATTAAAATTCCCACTTGGGGGAATTCCACCCGGTCGAGAGCCTCTGACTTAAAAGTTATGTTGTTTTTAATTTGTAAATTCTCTTCCTTTAATTCGTTTAATTGTTTTATAAAGCGACATTTTTCCCCGCAAAAAAAAAAAATCGATCATTTTAAATTAAATAAAAAAATATTTCGAAAAAAATGATGCAATAAAAACATCCTGATATTTGAATTTTATTCCCCCATCAATAAAACGTGTTAATGAAGAATGTATTTAATAAATTGGTGTTAATGGGGGGGGGGGTACCTAATAGCTGCCACTCAAACCCGAAAGCCTTTCTCTCTTTTGAGTGGAATATTTAAATAAATACTAAGATCCAATCGATCCACTCATTTGAGGATTATAAATTATTTTAAATTATTACTATGTATATTTAAATAAATGAGAGGCTTTTAAATTATTAGCCGCCATAAAAGGTCCATTATATTATGTAGAGGTAGAGGAAGGAAACGTTAACGGCGGCTTAAGAAACCCTGGCGGTCGCTATTAGCATAAGGACTGGCCGCTAAAACGAAATCCAACTAACCTACTAACCAAAACACTCTCCCCACTTCAATTATTGCACTTAACTAAAAGCCATCTTGAGAATATAATAAGCCGCTTTTGTTAATATTATATCTACAATCTACGATAGGGATCTCTCAATTCAATTTTTACTACCTATATTTAATAATAAAATAGGAAGCCGGTAGCCCTCTAGTGGATAAAGTCATTGATTCTGCATCTTTTCTGTGAAACTAATAATAATAATAAATTATAATAAATATAAGTATTTCTGACTAGAAGATGAGTATATTCATTTGAAATCCGTATGGAAATAAATAGAATTTTGAAATATGTTTTTTATATATTTTTTGAAAATATATTAAAAATATAAAATTTTTGTGTTCAATTTATATAAAATTTATACTAGAGCGACATAAAAATAATTTTATTTTAAGAATATATAGATAACATAATCTTTATATAAATTTAACACAAAAATTTTATATTTTTAATATATTTTTAAAAATATATAAAAAACATATTTCGAAAATCTATTTATTTCTATACGGGATAGAATCTATAGGTATATTCAATATAGCGAGACGCCTGAAGTAAGACAAATTAATTAAATTTACACGTTAGCATGTGATTTTTACTAGATTATGGACAGTTTAACGAAATTAAAATTAATTATTTATAGATAAATAGTTTAAAAACTGACATATATATATTTCTTAAAAACGGCTCTAACGATTCCAAAAATCAAAGATTAGGGTGTTTTTCGGTCGATAAAATGATCGGTTAAGGTCTCATCTTCAAGTAACTTTAAATTGATTGATTTTTGTCTTAATTAAAGTAATTACTCACAGATGGGTGTGTCAATAAAAATTCATAATTAATCTATTTTTATTTATTAATTGGGTTTTAATATTAATATTAAAACCTACTAATAGTTCGTTACAAATATTATTTTATAATAAAATTAAGAATTTATCTAATTGGAGGTATTTTTTATTGAAGTCGGAGTGGTAGACTCATTGCTGAATTCATGCAAATGTGGCCCAAAGATAATGAAAATCACAAAGTCCTAATAAAAGAACTTATTAGAACGTCTATTTTAATCCTCTTAAAAAAATAAACGATGATTTTGAGCAGTATTCTTCAAACTTTGTCGACTCACGGAACCCTTTGAACTATAAGGTTTTTTTCGGGGAAACCCCATCCCACGCTTAAAAAATACTTATATCTTAAATTAATATTTAAATGTAAATCAATATGTTATAAGTACCTACTTTATGTAAAGACAATTAAAGAATAGTTTGTATTTTTTATTAAAAAATGTTAACATTAAATTAATGTAATTTACACATTAATAGCATAAGGTTTTTTCGAACGATAATTAAGTAAAAATTCTTAAATTTATTATATAGAATTTTCAAAAATTCAATTATTTTATTTATTTCTCTTGTATAAATTTGAATTGATAAGTCACGAGCGTTGCCCTATACAGGAATATTTCGTAAACTGTCTGAGCTGGATTTAAACCAGCCAGCCAGTTGGTTGATGGTCTGCACTTAAGATATGGTTGATGACTACGCAATTTGATTTTTAGAGAGATCTTGATAGAGTCTCGATTTATATATTTTGAGTGACTAACGCTCGTTACCATGGAGATACTGATTGTATTTTTGATTTAAACTGTTCGTATTAAATCTCAACTGTTTATTATTTGATTTGAGTTAAACAACCAAATATGAGAATTGTGGATTGATTAAAAGTAATTCTAACTGAATTTGAGAAGAAACTCAAGTTTGAATTCATTATCATATCTTAGAAAAAACCCCAGTGAACCGAATAGCCAAAGAAGTCTGCATTTGATCACCGCCATTTCCATTTGTGTCATGTCTCATTTTCTGTATCTCCTGAAGATCGGCGTTATTTCTCTCATTCGAAATCATTGATAATATTCGATATCACAAACTTGCCTTTTATTCTCTGAAGAAGAAGAAATACACCTTCGTTTTATTCTTAATTTAAGATCTTACATGTCGACACCCTTACCAAACCCGGATTTTTATGCCAATAGATTTCTAGCCCACAAGAAGATTATGTTGGAATTCATCCTTTGTTCATTCTCATACGACCAGGAAATCTTCAAAAACATACATCGATACACTAAAATATTCACACTGTGTACAGAAACAAAAGTACTGTGTAGTAATCTGTAATCAGTAATCTAATCAAGAAATCGATTACAGTAAAATAACAATAAAATTTCTTTTGAGTAATCGGTTACAGAATATGATTAGTAATCGGTAATCTGATTACTTTCAATCGATTACCGACCACCTCTGGACGTAGGTACTTAGTTTAAAACGAAACCAAATAAATAGAACTTAATAGTATATTAAAATCTCGGTTTACTTTCACTCAACTCTCTATTTATGTATAGAATATTTCCTTCGTAATAAATCGCAGTAGTAGTTTTCTGAACTGAGAAGCCAGCCAGGTTTCTTGTTCTTTTCCCTCTCACCTAATCAAGTGTGTGATCATTTGTCGTTATTGTGAGTTGAAACGTGAAAGGCAGCATCCAAGTGTTCCGTAGATCTAAATAAAGCGTTGACTTCCCCCTCTGTGTGTATACCTTAAACAATCTCTAACGGAACTCTGTTAGGGTCTTTCTTAATGGGTATCCAATTTTATAATCTTTGACTCTTTTTATAGGAAATTAAAAATTAGAAAGGATTGGCATCACGAGGGTTATAAATATAAAATGTCAGAACTCTGGAGAGGAGATTATCTGATGAAAAACATTACAACTATGGTATATACAACTATACTGAGTTCACAATAATATACACTTTGTTCCTTTTTTTTTTTTGTTTAATTTAATATAATCTTAACTTAATATCACACACAGGCATTCAAGACTTGAAGATTTATTTCTATTAGCATTTAAATAATAATAATGTTAATCACCTTGTTAATAAATAAGTAGGAATTCAATGCACGTACTCGCCAGATATAAATTTATGTTTTTTGCAAAGATCATTAAATTTAAAGATTGTTTAAATATTTTTATATTATCGTGTTTTCTATATAAAATCGGATAATTGACTCCATGAGAAATAACAGATTAAATATTTATAACTAAAAAGACTGATGATAAAGGTCAAATCTTCGAAAATTAGTATCTAACAAATAAATTATATGTATACATATTTATATTTGGAATATACCGGGTGAGTTTTTTTTCTTGAGACAGTCTTATAACTCAAAAACAATGCATTATATGAAAAAAAGTTTCAAATAAAAGATTATTTATATCGAGAGGGAAACTAAACTAAGCTATAGGTTATCAACGTAGAACAAGCTTTCAAGGGTATTTCAACGTCAATTTCTGTTTTTTAAATAGAAACCTATATTTTTCTTTAAATTGGCTAAATTTACAAAAAAAACTGAAACACTTTCATTAGAACTAATTTTTTATACGAAATCAAATAAACAAAATATTAAATCAATTAGATCTGAAAAAAATCCACATAATAATTATTCTTAACAATTATTCAACTTAATTATCAAATGATAATGATCAAATATTTAATTATTAAATAAATAATTTAATAATAATTAATAATTTTGAGACACTGTTCTGAGACATTCCAGAGTGTATTGCAAGTCTTCTGGATGAATTCAAGTTCCAATTTCCTTATTTTTTTAACAGATTTACAACAGGATAAAATGAAGCTTGTGAGGATGCATTACTATTAGGAAAACGCTCGGCATCCATTTCAATGGCAGCCCCATAACACTTCTTCCACATTCACCATAAATTAAGACCATTTCAATTCTTTATTCAACAAAAAATGCTCCATTTTTATTATAGTAATACAATATAACTATCTAGTGGATTGACACGAAACTTTTTTAAACTCAAGAATTTTAAATAGTTCTATTAAGTAGAAAATAATCTTTTAAATCTGAGTATAACGAAGTTTTATTATAAACCCTTATTTTCATTGTTGTGACTTTTTAATTTAATAAATATTCATTTAATAATTAATCATTTAATCATTATCATTTGATAATTAAGTTGAATGATTGTTAAAAATAATTATTACGATTTTTTCTTTCGAGCTCTAATTAATTTAATATTTTTTATTATTTGATGTCGTATAAAAAATAGTTCTAATAAAAGTTGTTCAGTTTTTTTTTTGTAGATTAAGAATATGTACAGAAACATAGGTTTCCATTTGAAAAACAGAACTTGACCTCAAAATACCCTTGAGAGCTTGTTCTAGGTCGAAAAACAATAGCGTAGTTTAATTTCCCCCTGATATAAATAAACTTGTATTTGAAACTTTTTTCATATAATGCACTGTTTTTGAGTTATAAGAGTGTCTCAAGATAAAAAAACTCATCCGGTATATTATGTATATGTTTGTTTGCATCAAGCAGAGGACAGCCTCATTGATTTCTCTTTATGAACATATTTTAAATTAATTTTTACCACTACGGGTCATTAATATTAGCTGGATAAGTGCAATATTGGATATTCAAACATAAGAAGCTTATAATACTTATAATATAATATCTGAACAGCAAAAATTAAACAAAAATTTTCATCGGAAAATATAAGCAATCCAAAGGTCATGATTTATGGTAACTTATTTTCACAATTATAGTAGATTTTTTGAAAAAGTTTAGAGTTTTGAGATGTTTTTGGTCATAATGCCAAAAAATGCCATTTATTAAATAATTATTAGGTATACATACTCTATAGTAGTTTAATAAACCCAAATTCTAATAGGTCTACTCTCAGCGTCCCTAGCGGAAATCCTTATAATATATATTTTAAAAATTTAATTTTTAAGTTATTATTAATCTTTAAAATTAATGGATAAAAAATACTTGGTAGGTTTCACTTAATGTGAAACCTACCAAGTATTTTTTATCCAATAATTTGTATTCCTTCCATTTGTATTCCTTTCAGATTTTTTCGAGGGTTTTAAATTTAAATTTTTTTGCTTTATATCAATACAAATACCGTATTTCTTCTCTCTAAATACTCTTGTAATAGAATCGATTAAAATATCTTAGAAATTAATAGTTGGACAGCGGAAAAAATTGTCACCTTAATTTAACTTAGAGGTAGTTATAAATTCTTTTCATAATAATAAAAAAAAATAGCGTTTTTTTAATGATTACCTATTGTTCTACAATCATCTATTTTTGTGTAAAATAAACTTTGAAATAATTATAATATTTTTTATCCAATTTTTTTAATTGTAATTTGAATTTCACAAATCCAAAGTATCTAATTTATTACTCGAAATAATGCACATTTTTGCTGACCACCCTCGAAATTTTTCTGTCCGATGTCACCCAAACGAAAAGAAAACGCTGTCGCCGCCTCTGATAAGCCCTCTATTAGCTATATTGTACATGACTGACATTTAGGTGACTGACTTTGTCTTATCTTATAACTTTCACTCTGACAAATTTTACGGACTTTAACTGGCTGAATCCCTGAAAGGGTGGAGGCCAATCAAAACCTACTACTACTACTACTACTACTACTACTACTACTACTACTACTACTACTACTACGGACTTTAACTTATTATATTTAAAGATTTAAACATTTATAAAGTTATTATTTAATTTTAATTTGTATTCTTCTTTTTTGATATCTGATTTATATGTATATTAAATTTCCATCATTTTTGTATAGTAGTTTAAGCTTTTCAGCTCAAGCGATAGAAAAAAGTCCTTTATTTTATTTATAGGTATATATATTTTTAAGAGTAGAAATTTTCAAAAGAGCCCTCTTTTAGAATGTGAACAGAAGGTAAAATGTAATAAAAGAGCATCTGAATATTTCAATTCTGTTTGATTGGCCCGATTCAGGTTGAATTTGCTCCCCCCTTTTTTTTTGACAACCAGCCCTTCTGCCCTGCCCTTCCATTTGGTATTCTGATTCCAATTTTGTTTTTTTCATCTCTCGATCTCTATTTGTTTGTGCCCGTGTCGATGACAATCGGCTTCTAATGCCCCGGGCATATGTGCGTGGGCGCGTAGGGGGCACAAAAGGGCCTTAGTGTCCTTGGATGACAGCCAGCCAGATCTACAACCCAGCCCTTTGCAAAAAAAGAATCCAACCAAACGCCTCTTGGCACAAATTTGCATAATCTTATCTTGACTTCTTCTTCCGAAGCTGCTTTTTTTACTGTCCTTTTTTTATTCCACCTCTGATTCAGTTTTTTTGTGACTGTTTGGATATAATCTGGATACAGATGTACGACTGTTATTTTATAATATCAGTTCAAAAAGTCAAAATATTATTTATTTATTTATACTTTTATTCACAATTTGTGACATTGTAATATTGAATGTTATTTATTTTTCTTTTGTAGATTTTAGATTTATTATTAAAATATTCAATTACTGAAATAACAGAAGAAATTGAAAATTTGAGATGATCAGAAAGAAATTAATAGTTATTTAAGAACTTAAATAATTTCGATAAATACGAAAAAGAATGATTACAATTTTAGACTTTGTTAGATATCTATATTTCAATTATATATCAGAAGGATTCGCCCCCTCAGAAGTCGAACCCGAGCGCCAATTCTGTTATACAGGTAGTTTGCCTAAACTTTGAGAAGAAATTCCTTCGTCAAAGTATAAAAAAATTTTACTCCAGCTATAAAAAAATTGAATGGTAAATTTTAGCTTGAGACTAAAAATAATTTTCCGTATAAGATGTTTTATTAGATAAATAATTAATTCCAACATTTGAGTGTTTTATAATTTGTATTTTATGAAAAAAAGATGGAATTTTTAAAGGATTATAAAAACATCTCGCAATGGTGAAAGTAAAAAAATAAATAAATAATTTTTTTGGGCTTTTCGGCCTCTTTTTTTAATGATATTGATGAGAGAAGGAGATACACCAGAAGGTGCATCCCCTAAAGGTCTGTATGGGCTGGCCCCTCCATCGTGAAAAGAACAGAGTAGAAGGAAAGAAGCCGGGATCACGAGCCAAATCTCAGAAAGTTAGATACAATCCAATTTACTAAGATTTTTAAGGGCTTCGAGCCGTGGTAAATTCTCCGCGAGATAAATTAGTTTTAAATTTATCTCCCACGACTTTCTAGCCATAAGCCAATTTATGATACTAATTATTTTATTTTTTAAATTTATCTCTACCCCCCGGGGTCAGGTTTTAGCCAGATGCCTCGAGTCGGATTCGAACCCCGGGCCACTTGGTTAGCAGGCTGACATGCTAACCCCTAGCCTACCCGACCCCCCCCCCAAATAATAATAAAAAAAAACATGTGGAATTTGTTGAAAATTCTACATTGAGTTCATAATAAATCTTAATCGCCTAACTTAAAGAATTATTATGAATCAAAGTGAAATTTTCACCAAATCTCACATTGATTTTGGTATTTATTTATTTATTTATTTTAAGTGATATCAGATAAACAATGATATATAGTCAGAGACTATTTCAATTCTCAACATCAACAAAATAATAATTTCAATTCTTTATTCATCATAATTCTTTATTATTCCATTCATAAAAGAGCTGCATTGCTGGTTGCCTACGTCACAGGCTGCCCCATGGAAATAGTGGTTACGTTGCCAATGCATTATAATGCATTCGTTCATTGACTTATTTACTTATTGTATATGAAAAGAAATAAAACAAACATAAATCTGAGCCAAAATGTGTTTTAAAAAATCGTAGATCTTACCGAAAAATAAAACGAAATTATCCCCATTTAGCAGTGAAGAATAAATACTCACCTGAAACAAAAACAAAAACATAATTAGTTAAACAATATTTAATAATTTAATTTAATACTATTATATTAAATGAGCAATTCTTATATATCTTTATATAGAATCAGTTTCTCGAAAATGGCTCTTAACGATATCGATGGAAAATACGGATTAGAGGGTGTTTTGGGCCGACAATAAGATCTGTCAGGGTCTCATCTTAAATTTAATTTGATTGGTTGTTTCTTTATTAAAGAAATGATTCACAAGTGGGTGTCAATAAAAATTTGAAATTATATTTATTTCAGTTTCATTATATATTAATGAAATGTTTTCTAATTTTAAAACCCACTAATATATTTACAATGAAAGATATACATAATTTTTTTTACAATATATTTACATTTGGATCTGTAAACAGTTGTTACATTAAAATTTAGATAGACATCAATTTAAGTTTTTCGAAAGTCGCTGTAAATTTGTTAATTTCTAATGAAAATTCAATGGAGCCTGGTTCGTTAAGATTCGACACACTCTGTAAATAGGATTGCCTTCAGAACGACGACTAGTAAGTAACAAAGGATAAAATAGGATTTCTCTCCTTAATGTTAAAACTGGTATGTTTACAGGAACCAGGTCTCAAGGAATGGTTCATTACAAATATTATTATATATTAATTTTAGGAATTTTATATTGAATATGGAGTGGTAGTGTTCAATGATGAATAGATGCAACCACAAATTTCGAATAAAGAGGTAATTAGAACGTCTTATTAATCATCTTAAAAATACTCACAATTCCAAGGATCGTCCTTTTCCTTCTTCAGGGTTTATCAGGGTCAACGAAAGACCACACAACATATATATTTTTTAATTGCAATTAAATATACAATTTCGAAAAGAGCACATTTTGACAAATATACTTTTTCATATAAATATAATCTAAAAGCTTCCCAGCACCTAATATGCTCGAAAAAGGCAGAATTCATTCATTTTACTGCCCCCCAAAATGTAACTAAAAAATAAATTTTATAATTAGAAATTTGGTGTTTGATGAGGCTCTTGAAAACCTTGGAAACAGGTGGAATGTCTTGGTTAGGAAAAAGAAATACAATATTTCTTTATAGTCTAACCATTTATTTTCCAGAAAAACTTTTGAGACGTTTCGGCGGATATTCTCACGCCATTCTCAGTCTACAAGAGAAACATAATATTAATTACAGTCAAGAAATTCAACAATAACATGGCATTTTCAAGAGACAAAATAAGAAAATAAAAGAAAAGAAAACTCATCCTGGTTTTTCATAATATAGTACAATTTTTTACGCAGAAATTCATTCCTTTTCCACAGTTAACACATTATAATTTGTATTTTTATCAAAGCTTATAATTACACCATTTTCTTATTTTCTCCCTTTGTTTCTTGAAAATGACATGTGATTGTTAAATTTCTTGACTGTAATGAAAATTATGTTTCTCTTGTAGACTAAGGATGGCGTGAGAATATCCGCCGAAACGTCTCGAAATCCTTTATGGAGAATAAATGGTTAGACTATAAAAAATCTTGTATTTATTTTTCCTAACGACGACATTCCACCTGTTTCCAAGGTTTTCAAAACCCTCATCAAACACCAAATTTCTAATTTAAAGCATTTATAGTACCCTATCTAAATTTTATAAATTTTACATAGACTATCATTTGTTTTTGTTTTTTTCATTCCTGAACATTTTCAATTTTCAGACATGTGCCCTTTTCGAAATTCCATATTCAAATAAGTTTAAAGCTTTGTGCACAGCAATCTTGTAATGAAGAAGCAGGTCAAAAGGTTGACAATAAAATATAAATAAAATTCAGGCTGCAAATAAAAATTGATCTTTTTAACCTGACTTTAAAGTTAAAAATAATATTAATATATCCCTTTTAACAAAATCGCCAGGAAGTAATACTTAAGTTAGACAATACCTAGTGGTCTAGCCATAGTTAGATCAAGTGAATAGTAAAATGCAATTGTATGCCATTGGCCGTATAAATTAAAAACATTATACGGTATTGTTATTTAGCTCTTTGTTTGATTAAAAAAAAAAAAAAAACGACCAACCACCATGCTTAATGAACAAAACGAACACAAAACATTTTTCCTCTCTTTTTTTTTCACGTCCTTTAATGGGAATAAACTTTCTGATGAAATCTGCTTGATTAAATAAACGCTTTGTTTCTCTTAAGGATTTCAACGAAATCCGTAATGTTAACAACTCTATGCTGGATTTCAATGAACGAACCAAAAGCCAAACCAGCAAGCCAGCCATCTCTTTCTAAAAAAAAAAAAAAACTCACACAACTACAACAAAAACCGCACTACAGAGATAGATGAGAGAGAGAAAAAACGGCAACCATTTAATGTTACCAGGACTTGATTTATGGTTTAAAGATGGCTAATAGTTGTTTAGTTTCTTTTACCATCAACACCCCCATTTATCCAACTCGCTCAATAGAAAAAGAAAATTGCACTTTAACATCTTTTATCTCAAGAAATACGTACACGTACATATATCACGGATTTCGTGTTTTAAAAATCATCCAATCTCATTGATTTTGAATGTTAACCAAACTCAACTGTTGTATTTTATAAATATAATAAAATATATTGAATAATTAATTAATCTATTTACAGCAAAATTGGTTAATGAGTAATAAATTTATATGTAGTTTGATTATTTTCTTTTAAATCTTTAATTAAATTCTTTAATTTAATGATAACAGAAAGAGTGAATTATATTTATTTTTTGAAAAATTTAAAATTTTAAGACTAAAACTAGATAACGATTAAAAAGTTGACCTAAATGTGTAATTAGATTTTATTTTAATTGTAAAGCATTTTGTCTTTTAAGACCTGCATCCACAGGTACTTTCAATTTGGACCCTCTATTCTATTCTCCGTATTCTTTACGGGATGCAGAAGTCCATTCTGGATTACAGGAATTTCTTTCCTGATAGCACACTCGGTCTAGAAGATGTCTAATAAACACCAAGATATCTTATAAACATCTTCTGGAATAGAGCATGTTATCAGGAGGGTTCTTGCACCTTCTTGTATCAATATCTTAAAAAACAAATGGTTTAAGGAAGTTTCTATTACTTTATCCAATGCGAAACATGGGGAAAGTATTGTAATCGGTCTCGCGGCAAGCGCGCGACTTCCAAGGGTAAAGACTACGGAACCCATGGACTCAATTAAAGTCACAAATTGTAGTATTCAATTAGGTTGAATTTTAGCACGTGACGGTTTTACCAAAAATTACATCAAGCTTGAGTTGTTTGCCATAAAAGAATTTAGTCTTTTTGATTTTAAGTCGATTCTTCCAAGTTTTCAGTAGAGGTTGCCATTAATAGTCAAAACATCAAAAATGGAATGCAATAAGGTTATTCCTCTAGTATTAGATAAGAATGGATCGTTATTTTTTATTTTAAGCAGATTCCTCCATATCTTCAGCAATGGTTACCAATAATAATCGAAGCGTCAAAAATTTAATGTAGAATTGTTATTCCTCAAGTATTAAATGAGAATCAATAGCTATTTTTGATTTTAAGTCGATTCCTCCATGTCTTCAGCAATGGTTACCAATACTAACCGAAATGTCAAAAATCCAATGTAGAATGGTTATTCCTCGTCTATTAAATGAGAATCATCATTATTTTTGAATTAAAGTCAACATGAACTGCAAATTGCAAGTGATATCTGATTAATAATAAAGGAATAAACATATTAATATTTCAAATGAATTTGGATAAAGTTTAGCAACGATCCGTTGCAGTTTATTTCTTTTGAATAAGCTCATTAGAGGAAGTCCGTGCAAGTAGAGAGATCTTGATTTAATAATAAAACTTGAGCAAGGTGCGAGGTAGGTTTCACAAAAAAGAAATAAAACAAAATTGAGTTTTGAATTCGATATATTTCGGGGGTGAGCCCATTATCAGGAGTCAAAGTAAACTCCTGATAATGGGCTCACCCCCGAAATATATCGAATTCAAAACTCAATTTTGTTTTATTTCTTTTTTGTGAAACCTGCCTCGCATCTTGCTCAAGTTTTATTATTATATTAAAATGTTTCACCTAGAACCAAAAACTAACTCCTTAAAATTTAGATCTTGATTTAATCATTCTTTTAATATACCCATATAGCTTTACAATTTCAGGTCTCACACCGATTTCATTAGGTATAATTTTCTGTATTCAGGTCCGAAAAGCCAAAGTTAAAATTTTTAATTCCCTTAAATTTTTATTTTTTCGAAAATAGATGACTAACATACACACATATAAAACAATGACAGGGAATTATCGTCTTTGAATGAATTTACTAATCCTCAAAGCATGTATTTCTTATTTGTTAAGGAAGAATGATATACTATAGGTTCTTGATGAAATATATTTAAATAAAGTGAAGAAAATTTAAAAAAATTTTAAAAATTTTAATATATAAAATTCTAGGTAGGCTTCAGAAAAATAAAAGACAAGATGCTTGAGAGCATGACTCAATATATATATATTTTGGAGTACGAGCCAATCTTCAGGAGTTCACAGAGAAAACTAAGTACAAAAATATACAATGGTTTAGAAGTAAAATTTTTTAACTTTAACATTAAGAGAAGGGGAAAAAATTCTACTTTGTACTTTAACCCTCCCCTCGCCCACTACCTCTCTCTTTTCTCTTATGGTTAAAGTTAAAAAAAATTACTTCTAAACCATTGTATATTTTTGTACTTAATTTTCTCTGTGAACTTCTGAAGATGGGCTCGTACCCCGAAATATATATATTGAATCATACTCTCAAGCATCTTGTCTTTTATTTTTGTGAAACCTACCTAAAATTTTATATTTTAAAGTTTTTTAAAAATATTAAAATTTTTTAAATTTTCTTCACTTCATTTAGATACTTTTATTTATTTATTTATTGTCATCGGGAACAAAGCCCATTTTGACAGTACATCAGTAAAGTGTTAGTAGTGTTAATGGGGGAGCCGAGTTTTACCCGGAATTATATGCTAGCCAGGCTCGAACCCGGGCCTCCCGCTTGAACATCGTCATCAACGATGCTGAAGCGGGACCAGCGCCTTAGCCAGCTCGGATAACCCGGCTCCCAAATCACTTCATATACTTATTTTTGATGACAAGTGAAATCTCATAATCGGATTTCTGAGTTGATCGCAATCATACATACATACCTACATTAATTATTTTCAATAATTAATTCACAAATCTCGGTTTCAGAAATTTAATTATAATTACAATTATTTTTATATATAAGTTAATTTACAACAATTTTGGATCTTTAATATTTGAAATATATATATGAAATATCTAACTATATAATAAAATAGAATATTCGAGACATTGAGAAAACCAAGAGAAAGATGAACAATATACTTTCACTAGCTATTAGCTAAGTGAAAGTAAAAATATTATAAATTTCTTTTTTCTTTTAAAAATATAATATATAAGAAAAGTAGCTAAATAAAAAAAGTTTATTCTCGATGTAAACATGCTAAATAAATTATAATTTGCACCTATACGCTGTCTGTTTAATTATTATTTAAGAAAATGAAGAAAATAGCGGGGCGGCTATTACGAATCGATCCTTTCTCTCCAGTTAAGTCAGCCACTCATTGTCATCATCAATGGAGAGAGATTTATCTATCCTCGTTCATTTTCTTTTCTATTAACTTAATAATAAATAAAAAAACTATCTAATGGGTTTATTCCTCCGAAATATTTTGGAAAAACAAACAAAGAAAAAAATTGATATTTATGTAGAGGCGATTACTTTTATCTTCCTATAATAAAAACAAGGACCTACTTATTTTTTTTTTTGCCTCCTAAATAACAATATCTTGGATAATGTTAAAAATAACACAGAATAAAAAAATAATAAAAATTATGTTCCAGAGGGGGTGTTACCATGCTGGCTGGCAGTGTACCAATTTTGTTATAGAGCTAGAGCTCACACCCCCGGATTCTATCACACCCCCTCTAACACTCCATCAAGTTAGATCATAAATTTCGCTTTTTAAATGAATGAATTCATTCTTCGAAAGCATTCCGTGATCGCATTAAATTACACCACAATGCTCAATTATTACACCATAGGACATGCAAATAAATATATTTTTTTAATTGTTTAACAATGAATAATGCTGCTGATGTGCCCCGGGGGGTAAGCGGAAACCCTAACGGAAAAATTCCATTTGACAATAAAATAAATTACTATTTCCATTTAGTCGATTAGATTATAATTTCATAGAAATTTTATGGCTAAAATGGAACTCTTCTAAATGTTTCTGATAGAATTGCAGCGGCTATTTCAGTAAGTGGCCAGCTCAATAATTAAAAAAATATATTTGTTTGGTGAAAATTTGCTTAAAATTTTATACACTTTAAAGATGTAAAAATGTATAATCTAAATATTCAAAACAAATTTGGCCAGATTTCTTCCGAGAAGCTTTTTATACTGTTACCATCTGCGAAACCCGCCTACGCTACGGCGGGCATCTTGCTGACCGGGGAGCTACGCCCCCTTGTCTCCGAAATGGGTTTTGATATTAATAATTTAAATTTTCTAATTTATTAAATTTAATTTATCATGAACTATTAGTGGGTATTAAAATACTAATTTTAATTCCTAATCTGAATAAATTTTATTTGCCATGAGCTGTTAGGGGATTTTGACCAGGTTTCCTTAACAACTTATGGCAAATTCCGGGGTGGCTAATGCGTCGCTTGCTCCTGGTATCGGGTTTTTGCGAGGAATTTGTAAATTACTTTTTGTCTTTCCAACGTTATACATGTCCTCTGGACTCACTCCTTTTCCTCTAACTCTCATCACCCTCCGAATTCCACGAATCCAGGTAGATGATCAAAATTTGTAGTACTTCACCCATTAGAAAGTACATATATCAATAGAACAAAGGTTTCACTTTTGTCGGGCATGGATTCCAAGCACATATTTTTTTATTTAATTCTGAATCCAAATAAAAATCGACCTTTTTACTAGAATTTTAAATTAAAAATAATATTATAGGAAAAGATTAAGATGATGGATGATTTTTATTATGTTTGGCTCGAAGGGTTAGTTGGAAGGAGATTCGCCGGGCTTGGATGGGAGATAATCTTCAGAGATTAGAATCTCTCTTGTCGGCGTAAAGCCAGAAAAATGCTATTTTAATATAATAATTTGCACTAGGCAGTTGAAAATATGCTCTTCCAAAACAAGAACCTGCCAGAGGCAATTGGAAACATGCCTTAAATAAAACAATGGCACAAGGCCTGCATTTATTGCTTCTTTATTACAGAACGTGTATACGTCTCCGCTTCATAACATAGACACAAACCGTCTCTTTATCAAATCGTTCCCAGGTGATCAGTCACCCTCGATGAGCTCCATCAACTGAACAACAACTCACAACTGACAAAAGACAACTGAATTCGCTTCGAGGAGCTGGCTGCTTTTATAACTCTGGCTCTAATTAGCAATTAAGCTGATTGGTTAATTATTCGCGCCTTTTAGATGACTTATGCATAAATTTCGCGCGCTTTCTTCTCAATATAAGAGGGCCGTTTCCCTGCTGTTCGCCCGCCAGTTTTTCGAAGGATTCTGACCGGCAAACAGCAAGCAAACGCCTTTTTCAAGGCGAAAACAAATCTTTATTTTCAAAAGCATTTTACTTTGAAAGGAGCGGAGAATAAAATCCCACAATATTAATTCATTTAACTTAAGCAAAAAGTTACCGAGCATTTCTCGGTGTTCCAGGTACTATTCTAAATACGCGTATTTCATTTGTTTCTTTTAAACAGCATATTATATATTGCCCATTTAGCCCCTCTATATTTATCTAAGCTTAATATATTTGTCCAGCCAGAGTCTTTGAAAGTGTCCTTGAATGATTCAAGATCTCACATTCCATCTTAAGCCAACTTAAACGTTGCCAATTATGCTAACTAGCCATTTTATATCTATTTAATATTTGTATGCTTATACCTGCTTAAAGATAATATTATTATTATTACTAATTTTATAGGTATTTAAGAACCACTAGAGATTTTTTTTTTTCGAATGAAATTATTTTCATACTAATACTAATTTATGGTTATGGTTAGTATTAAGTATATATTATTAATGTAAAACCGAAACGCAATGTTGGATCTACTTTGTAAAGGAAATTGATACTCTCACTTAATCCCTTTTATGTCTAGAATAATCAATTTTTTAAGAATGTTTATCGACTTGTACAAATATTAGGAGATTTGTAGACATTTTATTTTGACAAAGAATGTCTAATCTATTCATCAACGAGTAGTATTAGTAGTAGTAGTAGCAGCCGTGTAATCTTCTACCGAAATATTTATCCCATCCTGTTCTTGTTCTCTCCCCTTTTCTGACACACAAATCGGATTAGAATTATATTTAGCCATGAATATTCTCCAGCGAGAGGGGAAATATGCGCTTCTTCTCTTTTGTAAATATTCTGGAATTCTGAGTTTTTTTTTTTTTTTTTTTTTTTTAATTTTATTTATCGTTCGTAAAAGATATCGCTCACTCAAACAAACAGACTAACAATAATATTTGGTTTTTGTTGAAGTTAGCAGGGCTTAATTTCGGCGGGAACGGTCTGGAACGGCGTTCCGGGTCTTTTTTACTCAATCAAAAAATATTTTAATGAATTTTATATTAAAAAAAAAAAAAAAATCTGAATAAAAGAAATTCGTGCACTCACAACTTTAAAAATATTTTCCTTGTAAGCTATTAAAGATATTATCATGAAATTTTTCAGGAGGTTTGTGTGTTATACCTAAAAGTAGTTAAAACTAATTTTATTAACCTATATCAATTCTCCAAAAAACTAAAAATATTTTAATAAAAATTTAAGAATCGGGTTTTTGTTTTACAAAAACCACAATAAAAAAAGTTTCAGAAATAATAGAATTCTCAAATTTGTTTTAAAATACTCTTAAATATATAGGGTATTAGATAATTAAAAAATATACTTGGCTTTTTAACATGTTTAATTACTGTGCACAACAGAAGAGTATCTTTTAAAATTCAAAAGATGATTTGCTTAGAAAGTCACTTTTGAGGATTCGGATCATGTCCGGTCATGGAAAATGCGGAATATCTACAAATCTAAGACTTGTAACAAAAAAATGGTCCAAATAAAAGTTAAGTCATCAAAATTGCCTAGCGAATGAGACACGAATCAAGTTTCTAAGATGAGAGGTTTTCATTTTATGAAGGAAAACTCTAATTTTTTGCAAAAAAATGCATTTATTCAAAACTTTAACCTCGTTGAGGCATGGGTTACCGAAATTCAATTAATCTAAAACTTTGTCAATCTAATGTTAGCTAATTGGTAGCTTTTAAGAGGTCCGCACCGAAAAATCGATTTCTTGTGACCACCATAGTACTCTTATTAAGCTATAATGGCAGCTTTGATTTGTTTTTTATTTAATAATTCTAAATTTTAAGAAATTTAATTGGTTAATATATCTTTTAATTTTCTTTTAAATTTTAAAAGATATTCTTCTGTTGTGCACAGTAATTAAACTTGTTAAAAAGCCAAGTGTATTTTTTAATTATCTAATACCCTATATATTTAAGAGTATTTAAAAACAAATTTGAGCATTCTATTATTTTTGAGACTATTTTGATTGGGGTTTTTGTAAAACAAAAACCCGATCTTAAATTTTTATCAAAATATTTTTAGTTTATTGAGGAATTGTGAGAGGTTAATAAAATCATTTTTAACTGGTTTTAGGTATAATACACAAACGTTCTGAAAATTTCATGATGATATCTTGAATAGTTGACAAGGAATCTATTTTGAAAGTTGAGAGCGCACGTTAAAGGCGCGATTTCCTAAGCCAAATTAAAGAAACTAAAAAAAGTTATAAAAAAAAAAAAAAAAAAAAAAAAAACTATAAGTTATTGAGCAAAAAATTTTTGCAGGTGTTATCAGAATATTAATAGAATCATTTGTGCCAAGTTTCATCAAAATCTGTGGGGGTGGGTGGAATGACCAGATGAACTGACATGGAATGACCCTACAGTCAAGTATGTTTGAAGAAGAAAATTTGTACCAGATTTCAGCTTAGAGGCTTTAAGCTTTTATTGACGAAATATTGTCAAATCATCAAGATTTTCCTTTTATTTTGGTTTAAATTAATCCTATCTTGAAAAGTTGTAGTGCTTTAAACCCAGGATGTTTAATTTACCTACCATACTACTGATAATAATCGTTTAAGAAAAAAAAAATATAAAATTCCAAAGATTTAATATGCTCAGGTGTTTAAGAGTAATAATCTTTAATTATAAAGCTTATATTAGGAATGGTATGGCTAGTTAGCTGTCTCTAAGATCATTAGTAAGATTATTTGGAAAATTAGTTGCAATCCATGCGGCCTTTCCGACCAGCCGGTCATTAAAGTCTCTAATTTCTCTTCAGACCCGGGTGTTCGATTTTACTTCGTTTTTTTTCATCTACATTGCCGCCTACTCGACAAAAAAGTAGTCTTGTAAGTAGGTTCAAAGATAAACGAGACGTCGTCGTCGGCACCCACGTGACCTTCTGTTTACATCATAATCGAAAAGTTGGATAGTTTCATTAGTTGAGTGGGTGGGTTGCAATGGATCCTTAACCTTTAAATATATATTTATATAATTAGTAATGGATCCTAGAGGAACATAATCACGTGATTATCTAGACGAGGTGTCCATTGAAAACAGTGATAAATTAAAAGAATCCAAAATTGTTGTAAATATAAAAAATAACTAGCTAAAATTATTGCATTTATAACTAATTATTATTATATACTATTAATTACACAACTCTTGTATGTACAGGGTATTTCAGGAGGAATAGTAAATATTTTAGGAGGTGGTACAATAGACAAATTGCATTAAAAAATTCCATATAACATGCATCCAATTTTTTTGAGTACAGAAATACAGCTGATTTCAATGCATTTTCGTTTCGTACACCGGTTGCTATGGGCGTATTTATCGAATGTCAGCAGTAGAGTGTTGATGTTCAAGATGCTTTAGTTTACATTGAAGTTTTAGTTGTGATTTGTTGGAGAACTCTACTGTACTGTAGCGTGTAAACATGCCACACGTATTTACATATGTTGAGTATCCCTATATTCGGTTACATACTAACAGCTGTATCTCTGTACTCAATAAAAATTGGACACATGTTATATGGCATTTTTTATTGCAATTCGTCTATACTACCACCTCCTAAAAAATTTACTATTCCTCCTGAACACCCTGTATAGAGAGAAAATAGGTGTCTCAAAAACGGCTTTAACCATTTCGATGAAAATCAAGTATTATGGGGTTTTTGGGCCTCATAGACTGCTGAGGTCATTAGCGCCAAATTTGTTTTTTTTAATTTTATAACCCGCTATTAAATCATTAGAAATATTAATTATATATTAAAATTGAAAAAATAATTAATTGGAGGTATTTTCTATTGAAGATGAAGTGGTAAAACTCAATGTCAGCTCAAAGATAATAAAAAATAGAAATTCCAAAAAAATAATTTATTGGAATGTAATTTTCATCTTGTTCAAAAATCTGACAATTCTAAGGATCGTCCTTCCTTCTTCAGGGTTTAATATAGGGTTAACGAAGCAACCGAGGGGTGAACCGCGACCTAAAATCGTGTACACCTACTTCCACTTGCACTTCCAAGTAGAAGACAATAGATGACAATAGATTATCTAATGAATTCCAAAGTAATTTTGTAAGTGGACTACTAGTCCGTAAAATTATCTAAATAAATAAATAATTCCAAAGACGGTGTACAGCTAATTCCAGTCGCGGTTCGCCCCTCGGAAGCAACCTTCGTATATATATATATATATATTAATATTATTTTTAATTGCAATTAAGTTCAAAACTCAAAAGTATCATAAATGCCTAATCTCATTCAGTATAAGATCAGTTCAATGATCAATTTTGCCTGAAAAAACTATAGTTAAAAATAAATAAATAAAAATTATCCCTCCTTGGAATAAGAAGAGTGAGTTGGTATCTGAAGGTGGAGGAGGCCATTAGATTGCAATTGAGTTTTGATCGATGTTCTGGTGGGGCCGATTCAGTTAATCACCAGTACTGTCTATTGGTGGACACTCGTTCATCAATCAATCACCCTTCACTCTATTCCGAACAACTTCAACTTTTGCGAATTTTCACGAAATTAATTTATTATCGATAAAAAAAAAATGATTTTACCATGTGATAAAAAAAAATATCTCACAAAAAATCATTTTATATTGATTTTTAAACCGACTTCAAAAAAAGGATGATGTTATTTTTATAGCCTTCTTCTAATGAAAGAAAAATCTTTTAAAGACCTAACCGGTTCACACGGGGCTTTTTCTGCTACTTGTTCCTTACTTGTTCGACTAACTTGCAATTTGGAGGTCGAAATTACGTCACTCCTGACTGTCTTACTAACACGCTTGCTTGATTCAAAAGATAGGGCATGTTCTAAAAAGTTTCTCTACTTGAACGTAACAGTGGCCAGCCAATCGAAAAGCATTATTTTATCACGTGGGATTGGCACAATACATCAGCTGACACTCACAGAACGGTTGATATTTTGTTACTCACTGTTCAACTCTTTACTGCAATGAATAAAGAGAATATGCCTTACAAATTCGTCCGCGATTGATAATTTCTGCAATAATATTATTGTCAGCCATTTTTGTTTGCATCTGAGCTGAAACTGAAAGATGATAGTCCGGCTGTTTAGACTGACATATGCGCGCGCGACCTAGCAGGCCAACTTGAAAATTTTCTGAAAAAGCTCCGTGTGAAGTCAACTGGCGAAAAATCATCCTGACTGAACTAGCTTCAAATTGCAAGTAAGTCGAATAAGTAAGAGAAAATGTCACGAGTGAACCAGCCTTTACTTCTGTTTCCCTATTAGATTTAAATAATGAATAATTATATTTAGAATACATCATTCGATCTTTAATTATAATTTTAATTAATTATCTGATCAATTTACAGCAATTTTGGATCTTTATTATGAAAGCTATACCTACCTATATCTAAAATTAATGAACATGATAAAATAATAGTTTTTGGTAAACGCAAAAATGAAATGAAATTTTATGAAAAAACAAATGCCTACCTGTCTATTATTGATTCAAATAAAATTTTTGAACACAACCCGATACTTTTACTCACTCTATATATATTAAATAGACGTAAGTGAAAGTAAACAAAAAGGGCTCAAATGAGAGAATTTATATATCGAAAAATAAAACTATACCTAATCTCTAAGTACAGGATAAAATCAAAATATCAAAAGAGCTTTTGTTAAGATAATCCTAAAAAACAATATTTCGATTTCAAATTTGAATCAAATCCAAAGTGTCAAAATATTCTTCCTTCTAACAATATAAAGTGAGCATTAAAAAAATAAAGTAAAAAAAAAAAAAAATGAAAAATTGTAATCCGATCATCTTTCGATTGGAAATATTGCTGAAGCCCTCACTCACTCACCCAATCACAAATCGATACGGGACTTAACTTATTGTTTGAATTCAATTTAAAAATAGAAATAAATAAATAAATAAATGAAAAAAATATTTATTGTTTTCTTATTTTGAATTAGAATCTCAAATTTTTGAGCCTAATAAAACAATATTTGACTTTCAATATAAAATTAATATTATTATAAGTATATTTAATTTTATCTCAATATAATCTTGGATTTTTAATGGAAGGGTGAAAGAAACTTCCTCTATTCTTCAGATAACTTTAATTTGATTTTTTTTTATTAATTAAACTAATTATTCACAGGTGGGTGTGTCAATAATCTAATTATTATTATTTTTAATTATTATTAATTAAAGCAATTTGAGCCGCGAAAGTTAAATAATGTAATGAATAATTTCTTATGTTAATTCTATATATTCAGAAAAAAAATTTTGAAAAGAAAAAATCGATTGAGCAACCGACAGGATTCGAACCCGTGTCTCTCACCTTTAGCCGAAGAGCAATTCAATTCAAAAACTTTATTTAAAATTATATACAATTTTTATAAATAAAATTATATACAATAGGATTGGAGTAATTTTTGTAGACGGACTGATAAGTGAATTAGGTGGGTATCGACGAGGTAGTCCAAAAAAAAGAAGATAATTTACAGTTTCTTTTTATTCATAAAACCGACGTTTCGGAGGCTATTCCCTCCTTTTTCAGGGTTTTGAAAAGTCACTGAAGGAAATCCAATGCGACATTCCCCTCTGTCTCCTCTTTCAGATTGGATTGACTTATTGGATTTCCTTCACTGATTTTTCAAAACCCTGAAGAAGGAGGGAATAGCCTCCGAAACGTCGGTTTTATGAATAAAAATATAGTATAAATTATCTTCTTCTTTTTTTGGACTGCCTCATCAATATCCACCTAATTATATACAATTTTTATAAATACATTATAATACAAATAGTAAATACAATTTTCTTACAATGTAGTTTAATAATTAATTTTTATTTATGCACATTGTTGTTCCTGCCTTAAAAAGGCTTACCATTACAATTTTAATTTACATGCTGTCAGCTTTTGATATTTAATATACAGTAAGTAGGTATATTCATATTTTTATACTTACATCTATATATATTTGGTTTTTTCATAGTTTTATTTGGTGATTTTTGACAGGAAAAAATGTTAAAAAAAACCTGCTTTCTAGAAAAAAATATTTGTTTTTTGGGTTTGGTTTGGTATTTCATTCATCAGTAATTATTCCCACTTTTTTATAAGTGTCTAAGAATTTTGGTTTTTTCCCGTATGAATTTTGAATATTTTTTAGCCGAAAAGCGCCTTTACCAACTAGCCCACGGATGATCACCCCACCAGGAATGCTCTTTAGATTGAATGTCATTTTTCTTTATTAATTAATTATTTTAATTTTAAAGCCGACTAATAAATCATTGTAAATATTATTACATATTAAAATTAAAAAATTTAATTAATTAGAGGTATTTTCCTTTGAAGACAGTGTGGTAGAACTCAATGCTGAATTGATGCAAAAGAATAATAAAAACCACAAATTCTGAATAAGAGAATTTATTAGAACATCATTTTCATTCACTTAAAAAACCCGGCTATTCAAAGAATCATCTCGTCTCCTTCTTCAGGGATTAAAAAGATCCACTAAAGGAACCTCAGTGTATATTAATATTATTTTTAATTGCAATTAAGCTCAAAACTTTATACCGAACGGGTCAAAACGTTTGTGAAAAATATAAGTTCAAATTTATTTAATTCTGGCTGAAAATAAAAAGCGCCCCTTTTACCTGAATTTTAAATTAAAAATAATATTAATATAGGTAATTTTTAAAATCAAAATCAGACTTTTTCAAATCAAATTCAGAATTTCTATAAGACCATGCATATTTTACATATTAAATTATAGCTTTTTACCTGAAAACATTTCCTGAGCGTACAAAATGATAATCTTGAAAGCTTTTAGTTAATAAGCTGAAAATTGGTACGAAAATATCTTACAATGCACCAAATTTTAACTTTTTACCTTAAAACGTTTCCTGAGAGTTAAATTAAATTAAAACTTTTTCCTTAACTATAACTTTTTTCTATTTTTTCAACTGTTTATTAATAAATTCTGAATTTGATTTGAAAAAGTCCGATTTTGATTTTTAAAATCCTGAATTTGATATGGAAAAAGTCCGAATTTGAAGTTAAAACCCTATATATTCTTTTTAACTAAAGCAAAAAATTACCAAACAACGCTTGCTCCGCCAGGTATAATTAAATAAAAATAGGCTTGAGACTCACGCCCAGTAGAAGTGAAACCTCTTAGGTTCTTTATTTAATTCAAGAAAATTTATATTAATTAAATAAAATAGTGCATGAGCGTAGAGAGTAGAGGCGATTCCCCGTCGCTTTGCCTGTTGGAGTCGGAGAGAGAGAAGCGTTTCACTTCTCGTAATGCTCAGGGCAATATGCCCTACCGGGGCTATAGAAGTTTTCATTTCAAAATTAATTTAAGCAATATATGAACAATATAAATATGTACGATATAACGAGCTTTTGGCTGTATATACATATATATATATGCAATTTTTCACCAAAAGTTGATAATTAATAATCGTCTCCTGAGCCTATTAGTTTGTCTTGGGGAGTTTCTAAGTGGAGAAGAAGAAGAACTCCCGCCCGGCAAGAGCATCAGACATTAAAGGAGGAACTAATGAATAAAAATGCCCGGCGGGTTTAATTTCAGAATAAGGAAGTGGAAGTGGAAGTGGAAGTAAACGTAAACGTACTGGCTGCTAAATTAGATCTATGCATAATTGAGGGGTTTGCCCTCTCGCTTTTGGATTCGAGATTTGGTTTCATCCCAAGCGAGGCGAAATAATTCCATTGAGAGAGAGACAGATCCTTCTCGAAAATTCAAAAGTCCGAACTCGAAAGCAACTTCTAATCTGTCGAATTAATTCAATGGTCAATATAAGCAGTGAGATGGCCGGCCAGCGGGTTCAATCTGCCTCCTCAAACTTGGCTGGCTTTCTATCCAGCAGGTCGAGAGGTTTTACACCTAATAAATGCACAATATAAACTCACAAATCACCTCTGGATCTTTAATATGGCTAACACCTGTAGATAGACATCCTTTTTAGCGCATATTTTACACTTTTCAGAAAGTTAAATTAATTTATCTATTTGAAAAAAATATATATATTATTGATTGTTTTATTTATTTATTTATTTTCAACGGCTAAATGCCTAATATACAGTAATATAATACAAAAATTATCAAATCTATATAATAAAAATGAATTTCTGTTTCTTTGTAAGCGCAGATCTCTCAAATGCCTGTACTGATTTTTTTAAATGTTCGTAATAGACCAATTCAGGTTAATACGTAGCTTGCCAAACAATAAAAGAACTAAACTAGCAAACTAAACATGTGTTGGCGGCCCTGTTTGTCAGATTTTTGAGTGTCATTCATCCTTAATAGTTCTAACCCCATTATCGTTGAAGAAGAATTTAATACTGCAACAAAGATTTAAAAAACTATTTATTTTTTTAAAGTACATTTAAAACCAAAAATTTAAATAAAAATCGTCATGATAACTAAATTTTTGAAAAAGTTATGGTTATTTAAAAAAAGCTATTTTTCAAAAATTCTTAACTTCTTTTGGGTTGGGTGAAAAAATTTGAAAAAAATTATGAAATCCGTCTTTAATAGGGTAGAAAAAATAAAAAAGTTTCAGCCAAGCTTTTGATTATATATATATAGATGAAAAATATTTAATTTAAAATAAAATGTGTTAATTAAAAATCATTTTTCTTAAAAATAACCTTGGGAATCTCACCTCATCTTTTTTCTATTGTATTTAAGACCCTCAGGCATTTCAAAAGAACTATTGGCTTTTGTAATATTCTCATTAAATCCTCTTTATGAAAAAAATAATAAATTTGTTTTCAATATAGTGTTTGATCTTTAATTATAATTATAAAAAATAATTATAATAACACCTATTTTTAATTAGGTAATTATTAATTCATTTACAACAATTTTGGACCTTTGCTAAACTATAAATCAAATAAATGCATCAAATAAATAATTGAATAAAAAATAATGAAACTGTAGACCGTAGATTAAGAAATATTGGATTAACGTAATGAGATCTTTCAGAAATATTTATATTGTTATTAATGGTTTTACTTTTAAAATTAAAAATTATTAAATGGAATAATAATTATAAATAATTAGACTATTTAATTCTCTCTCTGTTCTTCTGATAAAATACTTTGAGGCTTATTTCTATTTCAATTTAAATCGAATAATTCATCTTGTTAATCCCCCTGAAATAAACTTTTTAAATAAAATCATTTACGGAATGTTACGAGCGGGGGACCGCACGTTTAATTTTTATTATTTTCAAAATAAATAATCTCATTATCATAATTAATGTCCGTTTCGCTGTCAGAGATAATATTTACTTGCGATCATTGGTTAAATTACACCCAAATGGTGAATTTAATTTTTCACGTCTCATCGCAGTTAATTAGCTATCCGAATTCACACCAACTTGTTTTGATCTCTCTAATGGCCTCTATTAAAATCCAAAATAGAAATTTGAAAACGCACCGGCGATTTTATGATTTGTTTGTCTTGAATGGCTGCAATCGGTTGGTTCATTTGTGAATGGGCGACCATTTTTTTCATTTTATTTTTTATTTTTATTCATTTTGAATGCCTGCCAGACGAAGAAACTTCTTCTTTCGTAGACGCAGCCAAATGACTCAACGATAATTCATTTTTAATTAGATTTTGTCTCATATTTTAGGGTTGAAAAAATCGTTATATAGTTTTTTTTTAAACGATAATTTCCTGATATATATATGTGAACGAATATCGCTATTATTTATTTCTTTATCACCAAAAAAAACAGATAATATATGTTCGTATTTTCTTGCGCTAGTGGTTTTTTAAATAGGGGTAATTATCCCCTCGGGGGAGCAAAATCGACTTTTATTCTAAGGGTAATGGTTTTTTTCTAAACTTAGTATTATATTGAATAAAATATAGTCAAGCTATTGTCAATTTATAGAATACAAGAATTTTTTTTTTTCTAAATATTTCATTAATTACTTACCCTAATTCAATTTTCAAAAAAATATTTAAGCCCACAGGATTATAATTAATAATTATTTATTCACATTTTTAATTATAATCATTATAAAAGGTAATTATAATTACAATACTTTTTATTAGTTAATTAATAAATTTACAACAATTTTGGATCTTTAATGTTATAATTTGAGGAAAAAGTGAAACTTTTTCAAGATTCTGTATGCTATTTGCAATTTCGGTGAATTAATAATTTTAAATCATCAATATCTAATTAATATTTTCTTATCTAGAATATAAATTCAAAATCTACGCCCGTCAGTTAGACCTGTAGCAAATAATTAACTTTTTTACATTTTTTTAGTGAAGTCAATTGATATAGACCCGGTATGTCAGCGCGTTTTCTGTCTTTGTCACTCTTGTGAAGTCACCAGGGTTGAAAATTTACTTAGCCTCACGATACACACTAGTCTATGAGTATCGGGTTTTGGTCAAGTGAAAAAGTCAAAAGGACATTTCTAGAATAATATAAATTAAAAAATTGATCTTTATTAGTCTGAAACAGGTTTGGACTTGTATTTTGAATCCTTAGTTCTTAAGGGAGAATGATTATTGTATCTGTGCCCTTTATACTCATTTTCCTCGATTAAATTCTAATGAAAGAATCAAAAAAAAAGTAAAAATTAAATTACGCTAGAGACGCTCTTATAAGAAATTAATAATAAATAAACTTATCAATAAAATAAATTGTTAATTTATGCCTTTGTTATGAAATAGCCTTAAAATCTCAATAAAATAATTTAATAAAAAAACAAAAAAATGAAGTTTTTTCCATTTTTTTATCCAGAAGCTATAAAGCAAGAAAGATCAAAATCTAATCAGTTTTCCGCAGTGAAAATTCACACATTTTAGCACAAGAAGGAACTTTCTATGGCTTTTCATTTTTTCTTTTATAACTTTTAAGGAGTTCGGTGTTGGTTCTAGGTGAAACATTTTAATATAATAATAAAACTAAGATACGAGGTAGGTTTCACAAAAAAAAAAAAAAAAACCTACCTCGTATCTTAGTTTTATTATTATATTTTTCTTTTAAGTTAATCATGGGTATCTGAATCCAGACACAAAATCATGGTTGAAAATGATTTTTCTCCGGCCATCCACTTGACTTTACGATACAATCTGGCCTCTCACTTATATTTAATATTTAATAAAATTATTTATAATCATGTAGGGGAGGGAGGTTAGTTTTTGATTTTTAGACTTCTGGGATCCAACTGATTATGTATACAAAATTAGGTTGAGTTTGCTCAAACGGCCTAGATTTTCAATTTTTACCCCCCCCCCCATTTTTGGGCGCTTAGTTTTTCCATTTTTGATCTTCTGGGATCCCACTGATTATGTGTACAAAATTTGGTTGAGTTTGGTCAAATGGCCTAGATATTAATTTTTTGACCCCCCTCACCCCCTTAATTTTGGATCAATATGCCAAAATCTAATCAGCTCTTAATCTCAATGGACCAAAACTAGAAGTCAATTTGGTTTTGATATTCACACTAGTTTTTGACCTAACTCGTCCCACAAATTTGGTAACGCACGGGACTAACTAACAGACTAACAGACATTATGACAAAGAAATTATTATCTCGAAAAATATAATTTTTTCAATGTTCACTTACTAGGGCTTTATTGTAGAGCGAAATGTCATGGTTTCGCTCAATTTTTTTAATCGAAATAGTTTCAGCTGTTTTTGAGATATTTTGAAAAAAAGAAGGAAAAAACCACTTTTTTCATGCACGATTACAATACTTGACCATACCCTGTATGGTAAAGTAAAAAACTGAGAATTTAATAAAATAAATATTAATATATTGACGAGATAATTTTTTTAAACTTTTTCTTGCCCAAATAAATAAATATGGCCAGGAAGTAAGCAAGGGACATCAATCGATTCCCGATGGTGATAATTCGTGTCTGAAGGGGATCCTCGAAAGCAGGCCATCCATGAATCCGCCGTCTCCGTTTCGTTGCCGGCGTATAATTTTGTCAGGGAACAAATTCCGAAGAGAAAATGGTGAGAATTAACCCCCTTTGCCCCATACCTAACCCTCAAGTCCTTCCTCTTTGACTAAGTACGCGTTGAAGCGTCAATAACAGATGGAAATCCAACTTAGCACAAGTTTTCTTCCAATCTCTGCTCCAATTACTAACTCTACTTTCTCAATTCCGATTCCTTTATTAAGAATACGATATCTTCATCAAAAGGATTCAATTAAACTCCTCAACCTTTCAAATGAAATTCACGATAAGGTTAATAGGAAAAAAAATCAAATACTACGATTCAAATGTCATAATCCAGCGCTTAGCAACTTTATAAGCTGCTAATTAAACTAATCTTTTAAAGAAAAGTCTGAAAAAATATTTTAATTTTCTCACTAAATTCAGTATTTTATGAAATTAGTAAATTCTATGCAATGATTAAAAGATGAATAGGAAATCTTGATCAAACGATCTTGATGGAAATAATTATCTTATAGTCAAAAATAGGTCATACATCTATTTAAATACTATATATTAAATTTCCAACTATAATCTATTGATTTTATTTATTTATGTTGTTTTATTTTGTTTTATTTTACTTTATTTTGTTTTATTGGATAATTCACCTATTTTTCGTGAATCTGCGGCGACTTGCTAAATGGGCAATAGGTTCTCGAGGCCAAGTATGTCAAAAACCAAAAAAATATATTAAATTAATAAGTATAACAATCTGTTTCATCATTTTATGTTTGTAATTCAAAAATAGAACATCTATAATTATAATTATAGATAATTAATTATTTTTATTAGTTTTTCTTAACAGCAATATTGGATTTTTAGTTACAAACTAATGAGCTAAATTATAATTATAGATTAACTAATAATTTTTTCTTAGATAATTTACTTTTTCAAACATTAGTTTTTAAATGAATTTAACTTTACTTTTTTTTTAACTTTTTTAACTTTAGTTTTTAAGATTCAAATATTTTAAAATATTCAAAAAAATTTCGAAAATCTCAAAGACCGATTATTATTTATCTAAGATGTTAATGATAGTTAACTATTTGTTTTTAAGTTTAAGTAAATGATCAGCACACGTGAAATAATTTATTCAGGAATTCTGACTGCTAATTCTACAAATCTAGAAATTATTTTATTATTCTTGAAAAATGAGAAAAATAAAATTGTAAAACCAGCAGAATTCAAATAAGAGGGATAGCAAGTTCGAATCCTGCCTGGTGGTCAATTTTTCGCCCTTTTTCAAAAATATTAAAATGATTAATTAGTAGAGATTGTGGTGTTGGTGCAAGGTGAAACATCTTTAATAAAATGATTTCTAGGTTTGTAGAATTAATAATGAGAATTCCTTAATAAATTATTTCACGATTGCTGTTCATTTTGTTTTATCTTTACAACACTATTGGATCTTTAATTATAAATCAATAAATTAAATTATAAATTTTTCAAAAATGTTTATTTTTTTCTTGGTAAGGTTTTAATGATCAGGTTGATGATATGGAAGATTTTTCAAAATTTATTTATTTTATTTAAAATATTGGTTAAAATTCTCTAGTAAATAACACTATATATATCATAATGTAGATGAGATGAGTAGACTCAAATGATTTCAAAATGGCTTCATAACTAGAAGTTAAAACTTTGTGAATAAATTAAAAAAAATACCCAATTTCTTAATTTCTTCACACCGTTGGACCAAGCGAAGAAAATTTTCTACAAATATCATATTTTTTTGTTTTTGGGAATTATTTAATTTCCCACCTTTTCATATTCCTTTCCTATTGAAAATGAAATGAAATTCTAATTAAGGTTTAAGTAAATGTTTCGGATCATTTTGAGAGAACTGAGAGCGAAAGAGAAAAACGAAGTTCTCTGGACTGCGTGTCAAAATTTCTGACAAGTTGTAAATTAATGTTTTGATTTCTCGTGACTAAATTAGAAAAATTAAGATGTATTATAGCCCCAGCCATAATAAAGTCATTAGAAGAATTCGGAAGAGAAAGTGAATGCGTCATGGGAAGCAGACAATTAAACAGACATACTGGGCGCCCTAGACGAGGAAAGATGCTGATATTATCAAATGATAAGAGATAACGGATCGATCTGGCGTTGAAACGGCGCTGAAAGACTTAACAACTACAACAACAACCCAGTGATTTATTAGAAAAATATTAAATAATAATAATATATGAAAGAGAAAAAACAAAAATTATCTCTTAGACGTTTCGGTTGCTGTCTTCCTTCAGCCATATAGAGAATATTAAATTTTTTCTCTATATAATGGTAAAATAGAATTTAGCCGCCGAAACATCTCAGGGAGATTTTACAAATTTTATTCTCTTGTTGAAAATTCACGTTTTCACCGCTTGAAGAGATGATTTTTCCCTTAAGAGATACCCGGGACGGCGCGTCCATATGTGCAAGGTCATGCGGTGCACGACGGCGACAAGGTCTTAAAGACGCCTACAGACGACCATTGACCATGACTATGCTATATTATACCGATCAAATGAATAAATTTTAAATAATTTGATAAAAGTACTATCCTACACTAGGATAAAGTACTTTAAAATATAATTTACTAAATACTTTATATAACCTTTTTTGAGGTCATCAGGGTACTTAATTAGAATATTAAATTTCATCAAAATTGGTTGAGTCATTTCCAAGATATTTAGAAAAAACTAAAAAAGTAATGAAATAAAGTACTAATGTTTGTGCCCGGTTATGTACCAAAAAATAATCAGCGCTTTATTTCGTTAAAGTAATGGTAGGTTTTTCAATTTCATTTCAATCGATTGAACGGTGTGGAAAAAAAACTTTGATTGAGAACTTGGGTTCCGTAGTCCTTTTAAGTCACGCTTGGCGCGACACCGATCCAATACTTTATCTGGTTCGCATCGGATTAAATAAAAATGAAGAATTGGCTTGCGCCTTTTTTGCAAGGTAGTCGTACCCTATCTAACTAATCGGATAATTCAGTTGTCTAAATGGCAGGGGCTCCCATGACACGAGGTTCCACACCTATGGCTCTTAAATTACCGGACTGATGCTGCTACTGGCAAACAGCGAGAGTGCTGCGACGGTTTTGAACATTGCATTAGTTTTTTGTTTATTATTAGTAAAAATGACTCGTGGAAAGGTTGTTGATGAAAAAATTCGCTCAATTATTATCATTTTATTTAAAAAAGAAAAATCAAACGCTGAAATTAGCGATCTAGTTAATTTATCAAAGTTTACTCTCAGAAATATTATTCGAGTTTATAAAACAACGGGTACAATAGCTACCAAACCTCGCTATGTGTCGAAATCCAAAATATCAGATGCTGATAGACGGGCATTGAAGAAGATTATTAGAAAAAACAGGCGTTCGAACTATGGTGAATTATCTGAGTGATGAATGGAATAGTGTCCATTGGAGTGATGAGTCTCGTTTTGGAGTTTGTGTTGGGGACATTCGAAGCAGAGTTATTCGTCAGAAAGATGAAGCTTTCAATTCAGATTGTTTAAAAAAGAAAGTAAAATTTCCTGCTTCAGTTATGGTATGGGGTTCAATGTCTGCTAGAGGTGTTGGAAAACTTCACTTCATTGATGGAATTGTAAACACCAATAAATATTTAGAGATTTAAAAAAAATCGTTACTTCCAACAATGGCAGATGCATTGGAGAATAATAATAATTTTGTATTCTAACAAGACGGGGAGGCCTGCCATACATCAAGAAAATCTTTACAATGGCTTTCTGATCATAATGTTCCACTTTTGGAGTGGGTGGCAAACAGTCCCGACTTGTCACCAATAGAAACTCTTTGGCACACAATGAAAAAGCTATTACGAATACAACCAGCTAGAAACGTAGTCAAATTAAAACACAAACTTCAAAATATTTGGCATACTTTCACTCAAGATCAGTGTCAAAACTTATAAGTACGTTGCACAAAAGAATTCAAGCCGTAATTAAAAATAAAGGCGACGTCAGACAGTGGTAAAGGTTTTGGATTTTGTATGTTTTCCTTGCTTTTAACAATTAAAAAATAATTTTAAGTTAAATGTTACAATAAAATGTTTTAAATTGTTTAAAATGTTGTTCCAAATGATAATAAAAATAAATATTTAAATTAAATTTACCGTGAATTAGCATAATTTTATTTAAAAAGAAAAAATATTGGTGGGCCAATTGAGATGGGACGGGGCTCGTATACCTACTATGGAAAGTATAATGTCCGGCACACCAGTTTATTTATCATTATTTTTCTACATAATTTATTATTTTTAAATTGATAGGTTTTTCTGGAAGAATTACATAATTTATTTTTCTAATGTTTCGAAGGTATAATCCTGTTGAATGTATTTTGTTTGCTCTTTTAAGCGCTACCTATCCTTATTTATTATTCAATCCTTTAATGTCATTCTATTAAATTCAATTGATTTTTAACGAGCGCTTAATTAAGTGATAATATTTATTAAAGGCGGCGAGATCCTCAAGCATAATTTACCAGCCTGAAAATCATTAAGCAGATAAGCAACCGATCCGACTGAATTAATAAGAAAGAAAAAAAGAGGGCTCTGATGCTTGGCTGATTTATTTCCGATTATTGGCGAGACATTTATTACCGAAATGTCGAGAAAAAATGCAGAAAAATGCGCTCAAGACCCCTCGTTTATTGATCTATATATTGAAGGGCCGTTGGGACCCTTTTTATTCTCCTAACGAATCACTTGAGAAGGCATCGTAGTTTCCGAAAAATGCATTTAATTAAATGATTTTCTAACACTAATCGTTTAATTTGAAATCAAAATGAGATTAGAAAGTAAAATGGTCAATTATTTATCATTAATTGAGAGGATTTAAATAATAGGACTGGCTAAGGCACAATTCCCTTAAGAATCCCTCGAAACAAAACTAGTCGGTCAAAGTATTGCGTGCATTTAATCAGACAAGCGGGGGGTCAAATTAGGGAAAATTTTGATGGACCACACAAGACAAAACAGAACCAGAAAATTGTTTTCATATCATCGCTTGGAGATTGAAGAATGTCCCGGCCACCCAGGGAGTACTCGGAATTATTTAAGGGGTTCACTATTGATTTTTTTTCCCTCCAAATAATATCTACTCCAGATGCGAGACACATAATTGAAATAGAGAAATTTGATATTAGTTATAAATATTTCTTTAGATCCAAATTTGTTGTAAATATATAGATTAATTATAACTAATAAAATTAATGAATTAGAGGGAAGTTGGTAAAATCGTACCACATTAAAATTTCCCTTAGGATCAATTGTTCACGGTTACTATCAACAACGTTTACAACCTAATCCATATTTATTTCAAATTAATCTAAAATAGTATAAACAAGTCATATACAGAAGCTCTTCGAACGAATTGAATAAAATAAGTAAGTCTAGTATAAAATTTTGATCATATTGTAGTTGCATTGAATCTTTTAATAACAGATAAATTTTATTTATTTTTACATTAACATAATCCTACTTGGAATGGAGTTGTCCCAGCTGGCTATGCCGCTGGCCCCGCTTCAGCATCGTTGATGACGGTGTTCAAGCGGGAGGCCCGGGTTCGAGCCTGGCTAGCATATAAAATTTCAACCGGCTAAAACTCGGCTCCCTCACTAACCCAGCAAATTACTGATGTGCTGTCTAAATGGGCTTTGTTCCCCGTGACAATAAATAAATAAAAAAATAATTTTACTTTTCTTAAATACATGTAACAATTCTTCAATCTGCTGATTACCCGAAATCGTACTCCTGTGTAGTTTTAAAAATCGTACCAGTACTATCACAAGTAGTAGTGTCACAAAAACCACCAAATGTTATTATTGTCCTCAGTGTTAAATAAAATTAGTTTATGGGGTACGATTTTGAAAACCAACCTATATGATTTAGGATACCAGTTATCAAAATTGTAGCTATGTTTTTTTTAATTAAATGTTTGTAAATTTATAATAACTGTTTTCAGAATAAAATTAATGTTGTATACAGGTTAATTAAATGCCATTATATAAAATTGCTAAGCTAAATTCTCAGACAGACTTACCAGAACTTTACATTATGTATAATTTGTTAAGTGGTACGATTTTGTCAACTTTCCCCTAACAATTGTAAATGATTAAAGATAACAATTTTCACTATTAAAGATTTAATTTTTATAGATAGAGATGCAAAAAAAAACGAAGACACATTTTTTTTTATTAAAATTTAGCCTCGACTTATAACCATTTGATGGCTAATAACAACATTCTATAAATATTACCTATAATTTTAAATAGAAATTAAACTATATAAAAAGAACTAACAAAAAGTACAGAATATTTAATAAAACAAAAAAGAATACAAAATATTAATAATAATAATATCAAGAATAGTCACATTGAAATTAAAAATCTGATAATACCTATACGAAATTTTTTGTATTTTTTCAGAGGGGCACATTTTAAAAAATTCAAAATCAAAATATTGATTTCAAATTAATTTTTTTTTTTAATATTCCCTACTGTGTTATATATCAATTGAATTTATAGAGAGCTACCAAAAGATTAATTCCTTACAATAATCCTTTAAAAATATTTTATAGGTATATATTTTCTTTTAAGGCCTTTTCGAAAGAATATTTTCTCTGAAACATTTCTCAAAAATATCCCTAGAAGGGCTGGTACATACTTATGATCATTGATTGATCAATGGTACTGGATGTTGTTTTGATCCAAGGTATATGATGGTGTGATTTTTCAAACAAAACCTCCTCAAAATTTCAGGTTATGTTTAAAACTGAAATATGCCATATCAAATTACTCAGCAATAAAGCAGTGATTCAGGTTGAATCTTTTTTAAAACACAAAACACAATAGTCAACTTATAAAAAAATAAATAGTCAAACCAAAAATTGTTACTTTTAGGACTAAAAATTTTTATACCGATTTTATTCCAAAACTATAGCACATGAGCAACCACTCTATAATTTTATTCTACTATACTTAGTAAAGATTGTCTTAGTACAGTTACAATCACGTATATCGAAGAATTTGATAAAAAACTGAAGGGTGATCCAAAGTACACTGGGATCAAGGTACAACAGTCTCCCCTACAGTATATTTTATAAAACAAAATAATAATATAATTAAGTAATGGAGAGGGATTCAGCCAATGGGTAGCCTCTGCTGAATAAAAAACTCCCAATTATGGAAAACGTTTCGGCTTTAATTAAATAATGCCATCATCAGTTCCTAAGAGCTGAAAAAAGTGATAGAGCACACATGTAAAAATACAATAAAATTTTTTACAAAAAATCCAAAGTTGTTAATTACAAAATTATGTCTAACATTACATATTAGCTTATTATTATTAATTAAAGCCGAAACATTTTCCATAATTGGGAGTTTTTTATTCAGCACCCATTGGCTGAATCCCTCTCCATTACTTAATTATATACATATACAGCCATAAAAATTGTATCAAAATAATAATATTAATAATATCAAGAATAGTCACATTGAAATTAAAAATCTGATAGTTATACCTTCACGAGATGTTTTGTATTTTTTCGGAGGGGCACATTTAAAAATATCCAAAATCAAAATATTGATTATAAATTAAAATTCTTTTTTTATTTTTTTTATTTTGACCCCTACTGTTTTATATATCAAAGAAAATAGCATTAAAAAGGCTACAAGAAAACACCTCTTCTAGCTGTGTATCTTTGAAACAACATGATTATGCGTTTAAATTTAGAATCTCCAGATTCCGAAATTTTACAAATATTCTCTAAAATTGCTCTAAATTTATATTAGTTGTAAATTATTCAAATTGTTATGGACAACAGTTTGAGAAACAGTATAATGGATACATCCTGTAAGAATAGTTTGAATTATTTGACTCTAAATGATGTCTTGTCCTTTCTCTTGGCTGTAGCTTTCTCTATCTTTGTCTCTATTTTGCTGCTAAACGGTTTCCATTATCTCTATCTCTCTCTCTTTTCTTAATCCTGTTTGGTCTCTGTCCAGTTACCGATTTTTCTCCGATTGTTGTTGCGCTCTTGATTTGGTATTATTTTTTATTAATTTGTCCGGGGACTTTTTTGACAGGCGACATGAATAGATAATTTAAATTTTTCTTAAACGTAATCGATAAATAATTATAAATCGGGGGCCCCACGAAACAACCAACCCACCAACCAACCAACTGCCTTCCTGATATAAATGGTTTTCCTGCAACTTACAACAGCTATTATCATTAAAATAATAAAAACAACTTTTGTTGTCTCCAGCTGAACATGACTTTTTCTCTTTTATCAGATCCACGAGAATCACGGAACGATTATTCAATTTGGAGGACCAGGCTTCTTTTTTTCATTCTCTCACACATTCAGTAGATAGAACCCCCCCCCCCCCCCTTTTTTTTTAAACGACCCTGTGGAGTAGTACTTGACTTGAAAGTATTAAAAAATAAAACGATGATGACTGCTTGTCAACGATTAAACAAATTAGCCACGTTTTTCTAGTTGAAACGTTTTTTCAAGTAGAATTCTCTCATAGAAATATATTTATTGTTATTTTGACAGCGACCACTTGAGAAATGCCAAAGTTACATTCATTCTAATTAAATGCTGATTTTTTTTTTTTTTTTAATGGATCAGCATTTATTTTCAAGCTCTTTTCACTGTTCAGATGGAAACTTGAAGAAAGTATGGTGTAGGTTTTTACTAGTTATTTCGGTATTTGTTTATAACGAAGCACTTCTAATTACACTGTTCGACAACAAATTTCTCTCCATAAATCTAACAATGGATTCCGGTAGAGTTTTATATGCTGATCATCATGTAATTTCTCAATTTTTTACAACACGTCCGAGTTTTGAGATATTATAGGTCAAATTTACGAAAAAGGCCATTTTGACCTATTTTTGAGTCCCATTAGATATTAAACAGCAATATTTGAAATCAAAATATTTTGTTGACGTAATAGAAAACAGTTTCCTCTTTGATTTTCAAATTACCATTTGTTTTTAGTTCAATTATAACTCGAGTTATAACTAAAAATCTAAAACTACGTGATTTAAAAGGATAAAAAACATCGATAAAAGCATAAGTTTTCAGTCTTTTAGCTATAATTCGAGTTCTAATTGAGCTAAAAACAAGTGATAATTTGAAAATCAAAGAGAAAGCTGTTTTCTATTACGTCAATAAAATATTTTGATTTCAAATATTGCTGTTTAATATTTAATGGGATTCGAAAATAGGTCAAAATGGCCGTTTTCATAATTTTGATCGATAATATCTCAAAACTCTGACGTATTGTAAAAAATCGGGAAATTGCATGAAAATCAGAGTAGAAAACTCTACTAGAATCCATTGTAAGGTTTAAGTGGATAAATTTTTGTTTAATTTTTGTCGAGCAGTGTTATTTATAGTACTCTCTTAGCACACTTGGTCTTGAACAGTGTTTTTCAACCATTTTCAAAGCGACCCCCTTAATATAAAAAAAAATTTCGCGACCCCCTACCCCCCGCTGTTTGTAACCTGTATTTTATTATGTTACAAATATCAAATCCGTACAACATTTTTATTAATTTTTATAATTAGGTATTAGGTATCGGCTAAATACACAATTACCTAAGTACCTGTATCAGACATAATTTTCTTCGATTCGTTTTCGTCGACACAATCTTTTATTGGAGAAGTGTGGTCTGAGAAATTTTCATAATTAAAAGGGGCACTCTACGCCAATTGGAGTGTTTAAAAAATTTTAATTTTAGATTTCATTGATTTTTTGACATTTTTTAGTATCATCAAAAAACTTTTCCTGGTAAATTTTGAAATTTTTTTGTTCAAATATCGAATTTCAGTTTTTCGCATATAAATTCTTCAAAAATGCTCCGAATTCAAATTTTTTTTTAATTTTTGGCAACCCACAGTTTGAAAAAAAACTGGCCTAGAACATGTTTTCTAGACGCTAGGAGATCTTCTAGACATCTTAAAGACATCTGTAAGAAAATAAGAACTGAATATTACATCTTCTAGAGCGCCACCTGGGCTAATACCGTCGTAAAATTAAATCTTTTCATTAAAATTATTTTATTAGTTAATTTAATTAAAACAATTTAGGTAGAATTGAAATTGAATTACAATTAAATAAGTAGTTATTTGGTTAGAAATTTAGTTATAATTTTAATTACAGCAATCTTGGATCTCTTCAATTGAAAAGATTTAGATCACCGAGGGAGTAGCAGAGTTGATGATTTACAAGGAAAATCCAATAAGTTTCTCTTCTGCTTGATGAAAATAAATAATTGTTTGTTGTGTTACCATCTTACTATTAGAACAATACGAATTTACCTACATAGAATCAGGTATCTTTTTCGACCTGTTTTACTCATTATAACTAGTGCCTGGAGCACCGAGCGATGCTCGGTAACTTTTTGCCTCTAAATAGCTTAAATTTTAAATTTCAAGGCCCTACGACTTACCGAAGTCGAGATATGAACGATTAAAATATTTATTTACACTTCCTTTATTTCAATCGGATTAAAATTATTTATACACGACTAATAACTCATGAGATTTGATAAGTACACCAATTTTTAGCGAAATCGTTTGACCCGTTTTCGAGAAACCGATTCTAGATATATATACAAGAATTGCTCATTTAATAATTCAAGATAATATAAGATTAAAGGAGACAATAAAAGAGTGTGACTTCTGCTAGAAAAATAAATTTTTTAATTTATTTATAACGAGATTATAATTTCGAGGGCTTTGCCCTCTTTCTTCATCAGTCTATCACAATTGATTCGCAGGAATTGATGTGTGAAGTGCCCAAAGCCCTCGAACCTAGTCTAGTTATAAATATTGTAAATTAAAAAAAAATATTTTTCCAACAGAAGACACATCCTTTTATTGTCTCATTTAATTTATAAAAATTCTGCTTCTCTCTGCAAAAAGAAACTTTCAATTTCTTATAACTATTATGAAATCCTTTTATATTATAGTAAGAATAAAATGCCATAGAAATATTAACTAAAAGACCGAAACTGAAGGGCAAACTTTTGAAACTATATTTTCCATCAAGCTTCTCCTTAATATTATATCCTTAAATTACATTTTAATTACATGATTAATTTATTCAATATTAACGATCCAATATTGTTGTAAATAAATTTATAATTAATTAACTAATAAAAATTGAATAAATTTTATTTGTTTTAATAATTAATTGAATAAATAACATTTTTAGGAAACAGGTAAAATGGATAGGTATAAAAAACAATTGGTAGAAAATCAGTAGCAAACAAAAAAAAAATTGTCCTCTCTAATTTTATTCTCTACTTGTTTAAATCAATTTGTTATCATCTGGGATGGAATGGGTATTCCCTTTTCACACAGACCTATATATACCTATATATAGGGACGTATATCTCGCAATCGAGTTGAAGTGTCGAAGCCAGCCAGCAGAGAGCAGATAGGCCTTAACTTTCTCTCTATCTCTTTCAACTCTCACCATTTCTACTGAACGTGTCAATAACAGAAGAACAGAAAGATAAATAGATATAGCTGGCTGGCATTTAAGTTGGCGAAATGGGAAATCGATGGCCTCGATATATATATATATATATATACGTGTGAGAGATTTCTTTTAAAGATGGGATATTATATACGGGATATTCCTTTAAAGATAAATTAAATAAATCAAATGTCAAAAAATTTCAAACTTTTATAAAATTAACTAAGCTAATTTTCAAGCATGATTTGTGTCTATTTGTTTGGATTTTGATGCTTGATAAAGTTTATCCTGGTGCCGAAATGTTTATACAGTGAAACCCTTCAAATCCGAACTAATTGGGGCTGTAGCTTGTTCGGATTTTAATTTGTTCGGATTAGCCGAAAGCACCTTCGACAATTGAAGATAATTGATATCAAGTCAAAGATTAAGTGATATTTTGTTAGTTTCTATTATTATTTCATTGTTTTTGCAAAGTGACTAGCCTAAAGAATTTCAATAACCAAATTTTAACATTTTTCAATCCTGGATGACATAAGTATGTAGACACATTTACACTTTGTTAGGTATGCTTACTAATTAATTTTTCAAATAATTATGCAAAACAAGGTTATAATTTAGAATATATACATAATTGTTTTATGAATAAATAAATAAGTTTCTCTTTTTGTGTTCGGATTTGAGGGGTTACACTGTCTTTCTAAAATGAAAAGCTTAATAAATTTTAAGCATTCTTGTTTCAGACCTTCCGGTTTAAAATCACAAAAAGTGAAACAAAATCATTTTTTGTGAATTTTATTTGTATTTGTGCCAAGCTTCAGCTTTCTAAGACACACTGACAAAATTATTATTTCACCGAAATCCACTAATTCGTTTAGCTATTTCAGTAAAATCTTTAATAATATTTAATTGTTATATACGTTTAGTCTCAAAATGATCCGACATCTTCTATTATAAAGCACTTATGCTGTCTGCCCAAATAGATTTTCGAAATTTGTTTTTTATATATTTTTTGAAAATATATTAAAAATATAAAATTTATGTGTTAAATTTATATAAAATTTATACTAGAGCGACATGAAAAATAATTATATTTTAAGAATATATAGAAAACATAAACTTTATATAAATTTAACACAAAAATTTTATATTTTTAATATATTTTCAAAAAATATATAAAAAACATATTTCGAAAATATATTTATTTTCATACAGGGTCCCGAACCACTCATTTAAAACCCACAAAATAGTTTATGTCAAATTTCTTAAAATTAGAAAATTTAAATTATTTAATAAAGTAAAGGGAGTGTAGTTTCACAATGAATGAAATAAAACTCAAAGAGGTTTATACAGACTCAATATATAGTATATACAAAAGTTTTAGTTTTTAATCTGTCAACTCCTGAAGATGGGCTAATAGCCCGAAATATATTAGGTCTCCTTGAGTTTTATTTCATTCATTGTGAAACTACACTCCTTTTACTTTATTAATTAATATCATGTTTCACCTAAAACCCACACCACTTTCCTTAAGTAAAATTTACATTATTATTTTAAAACCCACGCATGTTCAGGGTTAAAAAATCAAGAAGCCTTCTGAACAGCAAGATGCCCGCCGAAGGCGGGCTTAGCAGCTGGTTTCTCAATAAATCAGAATAATAAATAGAAAATCTTTCTAAATTATTTACTTGATCGATTTGTTCCTATTCAGGTGTGTGTTCATATCCTTTGTGTTGTTGTATATGGCTTAAATCCCTTTTGAGCCCTTCAAAGATGAGAAAGCGTCAAGCCCTCTGACATATACTCGATGTGTATAAAATGATTAAAACGCCAAATCCTCCACAGAGAGAGGGGGAGATTACCATCTAAACTTTCCACGAGAAACTTATTAAACTTAAATCAAGCTAAATAACACCTGAATACTGTATAATATTTAAATATCGCCTCAAGTTTGACGCTTAGCGGTAAATGAAGAGAGAGGGGGATAAGATGAAAAGACATCGAATCTGGTGACTAGAGGGGAAATAAACTTTAAATAATAAATATATTACATAGAATAACTTATTTTACTTTATTTAAATTATGGTAACTAGTTATTATTATTATTTTTTTTAATTTAATCGAATGCAAAAATATATAATACAATAATATAATACATTACGGATATATTACTTGACCATACAGGGTATGGTCAAGTATTGTAATCGTGCGTGAAAAAAGTGGGTTTTTCCTTCTTTTTTTCGGAATATCTCAAAATCGGCTGGAACTATTTTGATTAAAAAAATTGACCGAAACCATGGCATTTCGCTCTACAAAAAAGCCTTAATAAGTGTACATCAAAAAAATTATTTTTTTGAGATAATAATTGTTTTGTCAAAATGTCAGTTAGTTAGTCTGTCTGGTTGTCTGGTTGTTAGTCTGTGCGTTACCAAATTTTTGTGGACGAGCTAGCTCAAAAACTAGTGTGAATATCGAAACCAAATTTCACACGTATTTTTGATCCATTGAGATTAAGAGCTGATTAGATTTTGATGCATATCGACTCAAAATTAAGAGGGGCAGAGTGGGGGGGGGTTAAAAATTAAAAATCTAGGTTATTTTTTGCAAACTCAACCAAATTTTGTATACATATACAGTGGACGCCCAGAAGTCTAAAAATGAAAAATAACCGCCCAAAACGGGGGGGGGGGGGGGGGGGCAAAAAATGAAAATCTTGGCCATTTACCAAACTCAGCCAAATTTTGTATACATAATCAGTGGGACCCCAGAAGTTTAAAATTTCAAATACTAACCCCCTCCTTACATGATTATAAATAAAGATAAGAGTAAATAAATATTATATTTAATATTGATTTACTATGAGTTAAGGATACTAGGTCACTTATTTCACATTAAAATTAAAAAATTAAAAGATATAAAAAAAAATTTATTTTTCAATATATATATTTCAGTTACTTTCTGTACTTCCTGAAGATGGGTTGATAGCCCGAAATATATATATTGAAAAAGAAATTTTTTTATATCTTTTAATTTTTTAATTTTAATGTGAAATAAGTGACCTAGTATCCTTAACTCATAGTAAATCAATATTAAATATAATATTTATTTACTCATATCTTTATTAAAGATGTTTCACCTTGCACCAACATCACAATCTCTACTAATTATTGATTATAAATAATTTTAGGGGCCAGGTTGTATGGTAAAGTCAAGTGGATGGCCACACCAGAACACGTCAGCTTATTTGTTAATGTTTTAATAAACAAATATATTCAGGTATTTCAAAAAAATTCTAGTAAACTGTTCAAGCACCAAAGCTTCAATTAATCTGTAATTGTTTATCATCGAGCATCAATCATTTATTAAGTTATAAAGGCCTGATATTTTTTTAACCCAAAATATTAAGCTGAGTCAACGGGTAGGTTCACAAATTTGAACAAATTAAATTAATTAATAAAGTAAAGGGAGTGTAGTTTCACAGTGAATGAAATAAAACTCAAAGAGGTTTAAACATCTAGTTTGTATAAACCTATTTGAGTTTTGTTTCATTCACTGTGAAACTACACTCCCTTTACTTTATTAATTAATATCATGATTCACCTAAAACCTACACCACTTTCCCTAAGTTAAATTAAATTAAATAAGATCAGCATTTGACAAAATTTAGCCGTGTTTAAAAATAAATAATTATAGTTATAATATATTATATATTGAATAATATTTGAATAAAAATATTAATTAGTTAAATGAATTATTATATTATACATATTGAAAAAAGTTCTCCTTTAAAATCTCAAGATTTTTAGGGCAATTCGAAAATATTATATTGGAAATATTTCTCCAAAGAAAAAGTTTTAAAATTGAATTAAAATTGACTCTAACAGTCGATCAATTGTATTTGTTCCGTTTGTTTAACGCCAATCAGATTTGTCTTTAAATCCTATTTGAGGAAAAGAATGGATTTCTTTTTTCTTCTTCAATGCATCCACATCCTCCTCCTCATACTACTTTTATCCAGGCGCTTTGTCAAAAATAATCTATTGCTCATCGAAACCGTTTAAAATTTATTTCATCTTCGAATAATAAATTTTACTAAAAGTTATTAATAATTTTATATTTAGGCATTAGACCGGGGAATTTATTAGAAAATACTTAGAAGAGAAGATTGAAATTCGGGAATTCTCTCTCTCTCTCTCTCTCTCTCGGGTGGGAACAATTTCTCTCCATTAGAGGGATCGTTAATATTTGAGAGACGTTAAGCATCACCTGAACTGCTGCCTTCCTTATTCATAGAGAGACTTCGACTGCCAGACACCACTCGTTAGTTTATATCAAATATACCTAGCTCTTGCTCAGCTGAGAGTCCCATATAAATCATCAGCCATGGCTCATTAGGGCTTGAGAACACAGAGGGGCAAAGAAGGAACTCAAAACTTGGCAATAAAATTCATTTGCCTACCTATTTCTGATTTTAACACCACGGTGTTAATAATTAGGAAGAAGGAGCAATGACGCATTTCATATTAAATTATAATAAATTAAGATAAGTTCACATATTATACACTACGGTGCAAAAAAATCGAGCCACCAATAAAAACTTTATTAAATAAGAAATTATTTTTAAAATTTCTACAAATAACCATATAATTTGTTCTATTGACTCTTAAACTATCATTTCAATAAATATGGGTGATAATTTTTGAATTTCATAGTAAAAATAAGTAAAATTAAATTAAAAGATACAAGAATTTTTTCCCATCTTTAAATTGTTCCAAGGTATGTCATTTTGTTGTTATTTTTAAGTTGTTGTTGTTGTGTGTTGATGAGAAATTGTCTTTGTCTAAAAAGTGTGTAATGATTGAAATGTTTTAGGCTGATGATGACATATTTGAAAATGTCGAAACGTTCCTGGTAACAATAAAATAAAATAAAGAAAAATAAAAGATAAAAATGTGTTTTTTTTTGTCAAAAAAGAATAAAACCAACACCTATTTAAATGAAAATTTGAATCCTCAAGAAGTTTGGTTATATATCTACTCTTATTAAACGAGCAAAAATTGTATATTTATTTAGATATATATATATATATATGGTTCTATTTTGAAAACGGCCCTACTGATTTTGATGAAACAAAATCTATTAACAAGTTTTGAGGATGAAAAAACGATCTGGCTAGGTCTGGACCTCATCAAAATTCATCTTAATTGATTTTTTCTTAATTAAAGCAATTATTGATAGATGAAAATCTCAATAGAAAAAAAATGATTTGGCGGATGTCGTATTAGAACCTGAGACCTCTTACATCTGAGTCAGAGACTCTACCACTGGACCAAAGAACTATTTTAAAAACCCTTGCTTTTTACTTTTACTAAAATGAATATTTTTGAATTAGACTTTATTATAAGTGTGGAAATAATTGAATATATTATATATAGCTATGTATTTAATAAATATAATTTATTAGATAATTACGGCGCGGCAACTTTGAAATATGTATAATTGAATTTAGCTGAAAGACAATTAATTTTAAGCCCAGAAACATTAAATATATTAATAATTATTCCTTTGCCCCCCACCCCCCCACTCTTCTAATTAAAATTAAATATTCAATTCTCTTTTCTCCTGGCAATTATCCTTGAAATTGTCTTCCTAAAAAAATACTTGGTTGGTGAAAGTTATCACTTCTGTCGCACGTCCCGAGACGCACACGTTTTTTTTCAATTTTATGTTTTTATTTCAGATCCTATACGATTATTTTTTTTTATTATTATTTTCTTATGTATTTTTTATAATGTTTATCAATATGAACGAATGTGGGCAAATTGGTCTACGAATAAACAAATATACACATTATATGTGGACCATTAGAAAGAGAGAAATGCAAAAACTGGGTCGGGGGTGGGGATGGATGTGGGGGTGCAGGTGGTGGGGTGCAGTTGTGGGGGGTCCGGGGTGAGATGTGGGGTTGGGGTGGGGTTGGGCGGAGTGGGGGTGCAGTGTTGGGGGCGGGGTGTATGGTTTCGGGAGGGGGTGGGGGGACAGGGGTTACCGAGCATCGCTCAGTGCCTCCAGGTACTAGTTATATATATAAATAAAAAATTCTTAAAAGATACAATTACAAATTATCCTACATTCTCAATATCACTTTATATTTAAATAAAGTTTTAATAAAAGATCAAATTCCATTTGAAATATCAAAGAAATGAATCATTTTGAATTAAGCTTCATTGATAGAAAGATAAAATATAGAAAATTGATATTTCTGAAGTTCAACCATTTCAAAGTATGTGCCTAATTAATCAAGACGACAAGTGACAAGTACACTTGCAATAAGCCGTTTTTCAGTAAATGTATGGTTACTTGTAAAAAAAATAAAAATGATTTACTATTTAATAAAGTTTTTATTGGTGGCTCGATTTTTTTGCACTGTAGTGTATATTGCACTTATTTCTAAAAAAATATTTCAGTTGATGTTTTATTTAGAAACAGCTTAACTAAAAATTATGAAAAAATGTATCTTTATGAATGATACAAATTTAGAACGAATTAGATAGATCTTTGAATGGACAATTAGGGTGGAACGAAAAATACAAATTTTGATTTTAGAATAAATTGGCTCCTCCATTTTTTAATTTTCGTTTTTTTTTTCTCCAAATTTCATCGAATAAGGCATCATTTTCGTTATTTTTCAAATTTAAAATTAGATTTTTTAAAAATATATTTTGGCACCTTCGCCCCAAAAGAATACTGGTTTGTGTGAGTGAGAGTAGGAGTCAGAAATTAAATCTTGTGACTCCACACTCTCTGAGATGGAAATCTACCATCTTCCACAATAAAAATCAGCCTGTTTTATTAGAAAATCTTAAATTTCTAATAATTCTATTTCTATAAGCAAAGACTTGTCTATAGTACTCTTAGTTTTTCCGATCTTATATATTGAGAGTTATTCTTTGAAATGGATTAGTCCAAAGATTCCCGAATCATTTTTATTTTTTAAATTTTGTATTATTACTATTTTAATAGTTTCTCAGTGAGAACAATTTTTATTCGACTAAAACAAGTCTGGACTTGTCTTTGACATGCTTGAACTGGAAGATATACCAGACAGGGAGATTAAACCTTCTACCCGCACCCTTTTCGGAAAAATCATTCATTTTAATTACCCCTTGAAACTATGCAACAATTTTATTTCATTTCGAGAACCAATATATTACTTTCCAAATAAAAAAAGGTTTTTTTATAGAAATATTTGAAATAACGGATAATAATTTGAAAATTTAAAGACTTCCTGAAATTGTCCACCTTATATACCATATTTATGAAAATACTCTAAATGTTTGTAATTTTAGAGATGCGCCGCATACACAACATCCATGGACAGCACACCACTGATATATATATATATCTTTTTGAAGTTAAAAAGTTGGATTAAAAATTGGAAAGAGAGTGTAATTGTTGAAAAGGGTGAATGAGTGTTGGCGAAAAGCGAAGAGCAAGCAAGCAAGAAGGGCTGTTTGAGACTTGAGGGCATTTGGTGTCCTTGGCGTGTTCGTCTTCGTCTTCGCCATGTCCCCTCTCTAGGGGGATTGTGATTGATGAAGTGGATGAGGCCGCCTGAGGGGGACGGAACAAAGAACGAAAGACAGAAAGAGCCCGAGGGGGTTCCCAGCCCCCCCCATTCGCGAATTCCCTCGCTTATTCCCTTCGGATAAACAGCAAGCCAGTGCAGAAGAGACGGAAGCAAAAGGGAAACCCCCCACCCTCCCCCCAAAAGGATCCAAATAGGTAAAAGATTGATATTCGAGGCAGAAAATTACAAATTTATCTGAATGACCTTTCATTTTATTAGATATTGACGAATTCAAAGTGGATTAAGGAAAATTCTACAGGAAATTTAATTTCTCGAATGTTTTTTTATCATTTCCAGAAATATCCACACTCTTAAAATAGAATATTTTCTTAGTTTCAAGCCATATTCTGTATAAATACGCCAATATTACAGAAATAGTATTCTATAATCGGCAACTGAAATGACAAAGTAGCTAACTAAAATTCATTTAAGTCCTAGTTAGAGAATCATTAAATTAAGTTTCTAAATACAGTCGACGAGTTGATAATTCGAAATCCAAGGGACTACAAGAAAAATTCGAATTATCGAGTCTTCGAATTATCAAGAAGTTTGAATTATGAAATGGAAAAAAAAAATTGAATTAATAAGAGTTTTTATTATATTTTTGAAAATATGTATGAGCTTACACAAATTTTATATATAACCTCAAGTAAAAAAGTAAAAATAATGAAATGGATTTTTCATTATAACCTACATATTAAGAATAGTTTTTTTTTGATAGGAAAAATTCGAATTATAAAGAGGGGAAGTGTCCTAGTTCGAATTATAGAATGTTCTCTCTTGTTGAGAAAAAGATTTCGAGCTATCGATCGTATCAAAATACGCAGCATTTTTTCGATTTACCGAAGTTAACATCTGAAGAGTTCGAATTATCGAGGTTCAAATTTTTGAGAGTCGACTGTATATAAAAACAAAATATTAATAAGCTGACGTGTTCTGATGTGGCCATCCACTTGACTTTACCATACAACCTGGTCCCTCACTTATATTTAATATTTAATAAAATTATTTATAATAATGTAGGGGAGGGGGTTAGTTTTTGCATTTTTAGACTTCTGGGGGTCAACTGATTATGTATACAAAATTTAGTTGAGTTTGGTACAAGGGCCTATATTTTCATTTTTTGACCCTAAGCCTCCCCCCCCCACCCCATTTTGGCGGTTAATTTTTGCATTTTTAGGCTTCTGGCGGTCCACTGATTATGTATACAAAATTTGGTTGAGTTTGGTACAAGGGCCTATATTTTCATTTTTTGACCCTTCGCCCCCCCACCCCATTTTGGCGGTTAATTTTTGCATTTTTAGGCTTCTGGCGGTCCACTGATTATGTATACAAATTTGGTTGAGTTTGCTGAAACTTGGCATAAAATTATATATTATTAATAAAAACTTAGGGTTAAAATATTGTTCTAGATGTTCCAAACAAAGTATAAAATTTGAATAGTTTTTTTTTTGTAAAATAAATTTAAATATTTATTTTGGTAATAGAACGGGCTTTCTATGAGCTTTTTTTCCACTGATTTATCGTGATTACAGAATCTCAAAAGACACACACACAACCTAACGAATAGATTTTTCAGCCCTTTTTCTACCCAGAGTATAACAAATCACATATTTTTATGGCGAAATTTGAATTCTATACCTTTAAAGACTATCTTATATTTTGAATTATCCATTAAATAAAGTCAGAGTTAATTTGAGCTTAATGGATAAAAATGTGTTAAAAAGAAAAGACTTTATAATACTTTAAAAAATTTTGAATAAAAAAAAAACAATACATTTTTGTAATATAATATAGAATGTAGGTATTAATTTTATAATTTAAAAATTATTCAATATTAAACAAATTTTAAATAATTCGGAATTCACTGGTTTAGTATCTAAGATAAGGCGAATTTCTTGTTTGTTATTGACTTAAAATTTCTAATTAAAAGGAAAATATTATATTAAATATAAGTCGTGTGCATTTTACGTATATTTTCCGTGTTTATGAATTTTTTAACTCAAAAGGAAAAGAATTAATTAATTCTAGTTAATTGGATTTTTAATTACTTTAGGGGCTTTAACGAGCAGATGCGGGGGTGAGAAAATAGGGAAGGGTTTGTGTTTATCACTGCCGCCTTTTGATAATTCTTTTTCGTTATATATCGAATAAAAAACATCTTTTCTGAGTTAACCAAGTGGAAAAGATAATATTGGCATTGCCGACCAATTATAGATGAGGAAAACAACTTGTTGTTCTTTAATGGGGGGGGGGGGGGAAATAAAAAAAGGAAAAAGGGTTGGGGCTGTAACGAATAAGATAAATAGAATAAATAGGTCAAGTGTGACGTCACTCGCTATACTGTAAGGGTTGTGAAATATGACGAGACACTAATCTACTCTTATTAAACGAGCAAAAATTGTTTATCTATTTATTTACATATTTATTTGTTTGTATATATATGTATATATATATATATATATATGTAAAATATCTTCATATTTAACCGCGTACAACTTTGGGCCTATCAAGTTGGTCCCACTGCTATCCATGTCAAATATAAAGCTTATTAAGATTTGTTAATGGCTGACGGCTTGAAAACTAGTTTAAAATATTAAAGTTATAAAATTTGTTTTAAAATATAAAAAGATAAAAATTGAATACCAGAAAACAAACTATAAAAACCAATTTGTTTTTAGGTAATTATATTATATTTGTTTTTTTATTATATTAAATATAATCTCTGTATATAGAAAACTAATATCAAAGCTGTAAATAATTTTTAAAATAAATAATTTGTTTTTAGGAATACAGTCATTTATCATTCAACCCGAATTAACCACATTATATATATATATATATATTTGTATCTTAGTTCTATTTTGAAAACGGCTCTACCGATTTTGATGAAACAAATTCTATTAACAAGTTTTGAGGATGAGAAAGCGATCTGGCTAGGTCTGGACCTCGACAAATTTCATCTTAATTGATTTTTTCTTAATTAAAGTAATTATTGATAGATGAAAATCTCAATAAAAAAGTTTGTTTAGATTTTTTTCATTTATCTTATATTTATTAATTGGTTTTTTTTTAATTTTAAAACCCACGAATACTTTATAACAAATATTATCATATATTAAAATTAGTGAATTTTTATAATTTTTTCCAGTTGATGATGGGGGAAATAATCTCCGAAATCGAAGCCTCAAATAAAATGTATACATTTCATGTAAAATAATTTATTCAATATTATTATTATTTAACAATTTTTTATTAAAGGAAAAGTTACCGAGCATCGCTCGGTGGCTCCAGGTACTTTAATATTAATATTTAATTTATTCAATTGTATATATATATTTGTTAATTGGAAAATATATTTATTAAAATATTATTTTTTCAATACAGTGAAACCCCTCAAATCCGAACTCCGGAAAATCGAAATCCCGGGAAAGCCGAAAGAATTTTTTTTAGACAAATTTAAGGTTTTATCACTTGTTACATTACAAAACTGTTCAATTTTGACACGATTTTTTCCCAGTCACGGATTGTTGCTTTACCAACACGAAACTCGCCAGCCAACTTTGTCAAACTTTCCTCAGCGTCCAGACGCTTTAAAGCTTTCAGTTTTTGTTCTACGGTACAATAACTGTGTTTTCGTTTGCTTGCCATAATTTAAAATCAAAACATTAATCAACACCGTCCACTTAATTAAAAACTCAAGGATAACAACGGAACACGCTCAGAAACGCGCGCCAAAACCAGCTTTCGGCTAATCCGAACAAATTGAAATCAGAACAGGCTACAGCCACAATTAGTTCGGATTTGAGAGGTTTCACTGTATTTTTATTTTTAAATTAATATCTAGTCAAATTAATATATACAATTATATCATTACTTGCTGGATGATTGTGCTTAAGATTATGAATATTAAAGTAACATCGGACGAAAATTTGGAATTTTTTCAAGATTCAGTACGCTGTTTTCAGTTTCGGTGAATTAATAATTTTTTAATGAAAAATATCTAAATTTTGTCTTAATTTCTTGATTTAATATTTTCTAATCTAGGGTCAAAAAGACTCTGATAGAATAAATTTTTTTTCAATCTGTCTGGATGTGTGTCTGTAACCCGAGAGCCCCGATAATTTAAGAAAAAAAAGTTGTAAAAAGTTCGAATGTGTGTATTTCCAATGCCGAAAAGTGATTAGATTTTGTAATCAATTTTCTATCCATTTATTTACCTAATGTATTTGAAGAAAAATAAAACAACAACATAAATTTGAGCCAAAATTGTTTTAAAGATTTGTAGATCTTACCGGAAAAACAAAACGAAATTAGCCTGATTTAGCAGAGAAGAAGAAATACTCACCTGAAACAAAAACAAAATCAGTTAGACATAATATTTACTAATTACCTTAATTTAATAATAATATAATATTAAGATTTGAATTTATCGCTATTTGGTAAACCCTAACACCTAAACGAAAAGTCGTAGAAAGTTCTTTTTTCTGAAAAAATGTTTTTATTTCCAATACGCAGAACTGATTAGATTTTGTGTTTTCTAGCTCCAGATCTTCCGGATAAAAAAAAAAGTAAAATTATTAAAAAAATATCAAATATATTTTCGAGATTTTAATATCATAATACCACTCTTTTGTTTTTGATTTTTTTGAATGATAGTAAAAAAAAAAGATGGTATTATGACGATAGCGATTTCATCTATTTTCCTTCAATATGTTGTAAATTGATAGTAAAAAAAAATCAAGCATAAATATTAATATTTAAAGGTAGCTCAAAAAGTCAAACATAAATCACTCAAAAATCTTCTTGGCGACCATTAAAAAAAAATTTTTAGAGGCAACATTTTTGATAGGGTTCTTAAAACATGAAATACTAACAAATTTTTATGCAAGGATCAAAAAATTTATATAAATATTGACAAATTCTGAAGAAGGCTATAACCGAGGGATGAACTTCGATTGGAATTAGGTGTACACGTCTTTGGAATTATGTGGAATTATTTTGGAATTCATTAGATAATGCCCCTTCATCTATTGTCTTCTACTTGGAAATGAAAGTGGAAGTAGGTGTACACGATATTAGGTCGAAACGTTAGCGGGAGTTCATAAATAAAAATAAATAATTGAAAGCTGCACGTCTCTTATTTAAACCCTTATTAAATTAATACAATTAGAGCTATAAAGAATTCCTAAAATAAAAAATATATAATTGTTCATAAATGGGTCACAATAATATTCATTAATACCTATATAATATATATATTTTTATTTTCATCAAGCAGAAGACAACTTCATTGATTTCTCCCCATCAGAGGTTTTTAGTTTTCTAAAATGTCAATATTACAAAGAGAAAGTATATATGAGGCTATGAGCGCAATAGTGGACTAACTCACAAAATTATAATTTTGGTTTATCTGTGGAAATTAATAACTAATATTGATACCGACCAACTGAAAAGTGGACGAAACCAGCTTTCAATATTAGTAATTAATTTCCGCAGCTAAGCCAAAATTATAATTTTGTGGGTTATTCCACTATTGGGCTCATAACTTCATATATATGTTTCAATAAAATAATGAAATAAAATATTATTAAAAAATATTAAATATAAATATCTCGAAAATAAAGAATAAATAAATAAATTGGAAATATAAAACCAGTCAAATATCGGGTTGAAAAATTAAAGTTTTTTTAAAAGTTTGCGTAAAACTTTATAAATGGTAAATTGATACCCTTTGGAAACGTAATACATCACGTACGTATTATGGAAAAAGAAGAAGTTTATTTTGCTAAGAACGAGTTTCGTAAATAAAATTTCTCCAAGCGAATGGCGTTGTTGTCAAGTTAAAGAAAGTCGTTAAATGGGCAATAGGCATTAGTGTCAGTGTCAAAGGACAACGACACAATTTGAGGGCCATCATCCAAAAACGAACATCTCTTTTCACTCTGTAATAAACTCGGGGAAATGTAGCCAAGTAATAGAATTGAACTCTCACGAGAGAGCAAATACTGGAAAGCCGAATCATCAAAATGTCGCCATCCCAAGTGTTAGTTATATAGCTGGAAACGTCAAATCGTTACGCTATTTCGGATTAATTCAAAAATTAACTACCTATAAATTTATTTACTTCTTTCTATATATAGAAACGTTGCTGAAAAACATATAAAATACGGTGTATCTAGGGTTTCCACCTCTCCGGGTTTCAGTGAATTATCTCCGGGTTCCGGGTTTAATTATTATTTCTCCGGGTTGTGTAAGTAAAATTGACTATGTACAAAATTATATGCAGAATGTCGCGTGTATCTCGTGTACCGTGTACAGAATAGGAATTTCTTCCTATTTACCTGTTTTTATTTCATGCGTAGATTGTTTTTTTTTTTTTAGTTATATGTATAGTAAACACTCCGTGATCATTGGAATTGTATTTAATTTTTAGGAATGTCAATTTTGAATAAATAAAAAAATTGCATATGTATGCATGTGTGTTTTTTAGGTTCCTCCGAGCGAGATCTACCGTAGTTCTGAGGTGGCAACGCTAACTGTATCAGACACGTAGAATACGTCAAACAGTTTTAATGAAAGTAAAGTTCAGTGGTTGTTGAGTTGCTTCTTAAATAAAAAGTTCTAGATCAGAAATCTATCATGTGATATTCTCATTAGTTTTGAAATCTAATTCTAGAATCGTTTTCAAGTGCTTGTCAAGTCTTGACAGACAGTATTGGAATTCTGTATATATTATTAGTTCGAATTCTTATATTTTTTGTTCCATAAATTCCATTGGTTCGTCGGTTTAGGGGAAAATTTAGTCTTATAGTTTTTTAATTGAAAATATTTAGTTTGTAAAGGAGAAATCAATGAGATTGTCCTCTGCTAGATGCAAATAAACGATGAGGGTTGAAGCTTCGAAACTACTCTTAAACAAATAAATTATATATATGGACTGTTTATTTTGAAAGTAGTGTAAATAAGTCCATTTAAAAAAATGAGATTTCACATAACTTATGATTAATAAGTGTGTTGATTTAGTGTGTTAATTTAGTGTTCACTTTTTATTTATAAGTAGATAATGTTTAATATCTTATAAAATGCCAAAGCTTTGTTCAATTTGAAAAAAAATTTGCCAATAAAATAAATTACGTAGCGATTGATTATTGAACCTTTAATTTTCTCAAAACAACATAAAAAATGTACTTACACCACTTTCAAAATAAACGGCTATATGTTAATTTGCATCAAGGATAACATTGAATAGTTTATTGATTTTTTTTTTACATATTCTTTTATAAAACCATCTAAAAACGTTTATAAAACACCAAAAGTTCCGGGAGAAATTCTCCCTTTATCAATGGAATTTGAAGAAAAATAGTTGCTTTAAAAAATAAATATAGAATAATAAAATTTTCATTATATTTATTTTTTGAAGGAGCTATATATTTTTTTTTTTTTTTTAATTCAATTGATTAGGGGAGAATTTCTGGAGAACGTTTTTTAATAATAAACGTTTCTAGATTGTTTTATAAAATAATTTGTCTTTAGGGGTCGTCCATAAATTCCGTCAAACGAATTTCAATATTTTTAGAACCACCCCCTTTCCCTGTATCACAGTCTGTCACATTTTCAATGATTTCCTCCCCTATATTATGACGTCACATTATCACTTTAATAATTTTAGATATTTTTTGTCTAGATTTATTTTATCAACATTTTCAGGTTGGAATAATTAAAACCTGAAATCTAAAAAATATATTTGAGAATTTTTAAAATTTTTTAATTTTAATTTTGTGACATCACAATTTTTAAGATCCCCGGGCCCCCCAGTCACATTTTGTAACAAATCTAAGATGCCCCCACCCCCTTACTGTGTGACGTAATTTATGGACGGCCCCTTATTATATATACCAGGGATCCTCAAATATCGGCCCGAGGGCCAAATCCGGCCCTTGAAACTTTTCCATCCGGCCAGAGGCTACTACAGAATTAATTCACAAATATTCACTATATTAAATATCTTCTTCTTTGAGTGCCATATCAGGTCTCTCTGCGGTTTCGGCACCTCTCTGCATTTACCTGTGCTGAGTGTGATTAGCTGTTTTATACGGGACCTACTTTTTAACTCCGGTTCCGAACGGCTAGTTTGGAGAGGTTAACTAGGCAATTATAGTTATAGTCTTGGTAGTTTGCCATTGCTTTCCAAGAGGAGGAGGCTGCAAATATCTTCCGAGATTAGTCTCGAATCAGCATACTTCAGGACAGCGGCTTGACACTCTGGCCAGTGACCCACAGTCGCCTCTATTAAATATCTATTAATGCCATATAGTAGCGTATTATTAATATAATGTCCATATAATATGTGATATTCGGCCCTCCCATAGTTTTCAATGTTCACATGTTTCCCTTTCCTAAAAAATTTGAGAAGCCCTGATAAATATATATGTAGGATTTTATTCTTTACTCCTTTTAAAGTAAAATGCTTTTTTAAAAATAAAGATTCATTTTCGCCTTGAGAAAGGCGCTTGTTGTTTACCAGTCAGGATCTTTCGATTGAATGACAGGGGAATGGCGGAGACATGCCCCTTTTATAATCACAAGCGAGCGCGCGAACATTTATGCATATGTTATCCTAAAAACCACGAATAATTAACCAATCAGTTTAATTGCTAATTAGAGCCGCCAGGTTTATTAAAGGCATCTAGCCCCTCGACGCAAAGTCAGTTGTTGTTCAGTTGTTAAAGCTCATTGAAGGAGACAGCACTCCGAGGTGATTAGTGATTACATGGGGACGATTTGCTAAAGAGACGGCTTGTGTCTATGTCATGAAGCAAAGAAGTAATTGTATACACGTTCTGTAATGAAAAGGCAATAAATGCGGGCTTTGTGCCAATATTTTATTTAAAGCATATTTTCAACTGCCCAGTGCAAATTCGTATTTTAGAAAGCATTTTTCTGGCTTTACGCCGCCATGAGAGATTCTAATCTCTGAAGATCATCTCCCATCCAAGCTCGGCAAATATCCTTCTATCTAACCCTTCGAGCAAAAAATAAAAATGATCCATCATCTTAATCATTTCCTATATATATATATATCATTTATTATATACAACGTGATTGATTTCTCCTCATGTAGATATTATTGTTTCAAAAAACATTTGAAATTCTGCCATAGTTTTTTTGTGACCGATCCAGCCGATACTACAAAAAAACCGTTCTATGCTGAAAAGTAGACACTGATTATGGTCAATATACTACTACAAAAACCGAATAAGCACTTTTTGTTTGATTTATTCGTTTAAGTGTTGAAATTCTCCCAGCGGAGGCTGTTAATTAATCTGATTAGACGCCCTGCCGTCACATTGCTCCACTCAACTTGCGAGAACAAAGTTTTTTCCTTTTTTTTAAGGTTTGTGAAATGTTTCAGGTTGAAACAGTGAGCGAGCGAGGTGGCTTTATTTTAAAGAGCCGCCGACATAATTCAATTTCTATCAAAAACCTCCCGCAATTTGATAAAATCTAATAGAGCTTCTTACTACGGAAATGCATTATTCGTATCTTAACTAGATTTCGGTTAGCTCACAAAAAGGTTTAATAACTTTGTTATCTTCAATTTTGTAAAACGACCTTAAAAACTTCCCTTCTCCATGGCAGCTTCAAAGCAGATAAAATTAATGGCTTCTTTACCAACCGATGATAGGGAAATTATTAAAAATGAAAAAATAAAAGAGAGAAATGAACAACTTTGCTTGAAATCTTATTATTGGGATTAGAAATCTGAAGAAAATATTATAAAATAACTTAAAAGATTTATTTCTAATCATAATAATAATTTATTGATTATTTTATGTGAACATAATTTAATATATAATTACTAGCTGACGACCGGGCCGAAGCGTCTCTTTCATACCAATTTAATAATTGAAATTTAAAATCATACTGTAAGTATTGAAAGAATGTGCTGAATGAAATTGATTCAACAATAAGGAAAGATTTATTTAACATATTGGCTAAGCACGATCACTATCTGATCAATCAGAATCGTTCTAATAATTTAACACTTTGCCATTGGCTATGCACTGGCCAATCAGATCGTTTGGATCATACAAATATACATACATACTTTTCCATTTTATATATATAGATATAGATATTTTTTTAAATTCTTCCAATTTATATATATATATTACCGTATACTGTTGTAAATAAGTCATTAATTAATTTATAAATTTCAATGTAACAATAATTCCATTTAAACAAAATCAGGGATGACAAAAAGTAGTTTACGCAAAAGTCACACAATAATCATAATTTATTAATTAATATGTTAAAATAATATAATTATCTCATTTTAGTGCAGAATATTCATTATTTTCTTTAATTTTTCAATTTGTGTAAAATTATCCAATTTGGTTGTAAATAAGTAAGTCATTAATTAATTAATTTCAATATAACTATAATTCTATTTAAAGATAAAACACTGATAATGAAGTAATTTTATGCAAAAGATCGACAATAATAATATGATTGTTATGTGAAAATATTATACATTATTATCTCATCATCATCAGTCTGTCGATAGCGACAATCCACTGCTGAATATAGGCCTCTTCCATCGAATGGAAGGGGGTTGGCATTAAGTCACCACGCTTGCCAGACGGATTAGTGACTAGGAATCAGATTATAGCCGGTCAAATATCAATGCAGGGACTCGGACTCGAACCCGGGACTCCTGCTTAGAAGGCTAGTGTCTTTAAGCTCTCGGCTAATCCGATTTACATTATTATCTAATTATTCCAAATTAACTTCCTTGATTAAATTTAATTATGGGGTCGGGTTAGGCTAGTGCCAGCCTGCTAACAAGTGGACCCGGGCTGAAATCCGACTATTTTTTAAAGTACTTTTGAATTTATTTACAAATAAAGGCAGCCCAATGTGTATAAAAATAAATGGAGTGAATATGTTAAAAATTGAGTGAGCATGAAGATTGAAGAAGTTATAAAAAAAAGAAGAAACGTCTCTTTTACAAATAAAAAGCATTTATTTAAATTTGTTTCTTCTTCCCAATAAATATAGGTAATTATTATTATCTAATTTAAATCTCAACGGTTCATTATTTTCTATATTTTCCAATTTTGTTGTAAATAAGTAAGTGATTAATTACTTGATTTCAATATAGCTATAATACCATTTAAACATTAGGCATTGATTACGAAGCAATTCATACAAAAGACACACATTGCTATGTACATTCAGATAAGAGCCATTTCGTACTAGGCTATTGGTGAACGCCTGCAACGTAGGCAACCAAGAATACAGCTACCATTTATTATTCAACATAGCTGTCGTCTGGATTGTCTTTGGAAATAGAAATACAATACAATACAATACAACACGCTAAGGGTATAGATTATGCAATACCATTGATTTAGAAATTAATTATTGAACTTTTTAATTTCCAAACAATAAAATTACAGGTACAGGAAAACTTTTGCTTCTTTTCAAAATAAAATTCAATTGATATAGGCTAAAATAGTACAATAAGTGTACAATTAAGAATAACATTTTTTCCATATATTTACCCTTCAGAAGGGCAAAAATGCACAAAAAAAGGTAAAAAGTATGTATGTATAATTGTATACATCAATGGACGTACTTATACCTCTATAATACTTAATATTTCGAAAACTAAAAATGCTAGATACTTCGAACTAGTCTTAAAATAATTCTATATATAGGGCATTAAAAGAAGCAAATTTTTGTTACAATTTTTTCAAGGAGTTAAACAGATATCACTATTATTCTGTTTTGAAAAAAATCGAAATTTTTTGATTTTTCTCGAAAATGGCTGAAATTTCGGATTTGAGTAGTTCTAAATGTTTCACGTCCCTTGCATTTAAAAGTATTCCATTATGTTAAGAGGGTTAAGCGTAAAAAAAAATTATTCGGGCATATCTCCGTTAAATTTTAACGGAATTTTATAAAACTTGGCAGTCATATGCGTAATCGGTTTTTTGTAAAATGACGTCACTCTTAACATTACTATCTAAAAATAGAGAATTTTACACGTTGCTAAGGTTGTGGTGGTTTTCAAGGCATCGTTTACTAAAAGTAAACTGTAAAAATATAATAATATGAGAAGTACTTTCTACGAGCACACATTTCTGTGAAACGTGGGGACTTTCCAAGAAATTAATTTTCATTTTCTTTACGGTTTCATAGCTTTTATGTGTAAATCATATAACAGTATTTTCACTCTAAAATTACGCGATTTATGTAACAGTTATTGGCGGTTTACAGTGCAAATTAGAGATAATTTCTCAGAGAGAGTTAGTAAAAATCGTTGAGGATTTTATTGTTTTTATATTCTAGAAAGAAACTAAAAAGTAACACTCGGTGTCGAAATTACTAGTAGAACCGGGTCTTATTTTTTATTCTAATTTAAAAAATCAAATATTTCGTGTAAATATGGCTTAAGAGGAGATTATTGATTTTGACTCGTTACCATGGCAAATAATATCTATAAAAAGCGCTAAGAGTTTTTCCTCATAAAAAAAAAAAAATAAGCAAGGTTTCCAATCTCCAACCTGTCAGTTACATAGCAACTTTTCAAGGTACGAATTCTTAAAAGAAGGTAAATGTGGCATAAAATGATTCGCTCTCACTTTTCACCTTTTTTTTTTTTGCTGTTTATAGAACATTTCTTTTGAGGAAAAACTCATTTACGTATTAGAGGTCTCTAAATAGCTGGGTAACTTTTAGAATATTATAAAAGTAGATATTTTATTTAAATCACACATCATTATTTATAAATATTTATTGAACAATAATAAATAATACAATATAACTACCAGGTTTGAATCGCTTAATCTGCGATCGTACTCAAGTATAATCACCCACTCTGATTTTAGGTTAACCGAATTGGCCACATCATTATCCAGCTGGGATTTGAGTACAGTTCTATCAAAAACTCAGGATACTAACAGCTCGCCATCTATAGTATGTCGGATAGATGTTTTGAAAAACATAAGATAAAAATAATTTTTAAGAAAAAAATAAAAACAGACTTCAAAAAATTAAATGCAACAAATAAAATACACTAAAACGTATAAAATAATTATTATCTTATTTAGTTACAACTAAACGACGAAATATTAACATGAAATTACTTTTTGAAGTCGGTACCAAACAAACTATAGCTATAAGCGAGCATATCCTCCAAACGTACTAAGTAAGATCCGTCGAGTGCGATTCATAAAAGGTATATGTTTGGCACCGACTTCAAAAAGTAATTTCATGTTAATATTCGTCGTTTAGTTGTAACTAAATAAGATAATAATTATTTTATACCTTTTAGTGTATTTTATTTGTTGCATTTAATTTTTTGAAGTCGGTTTTTATTTTTTTCTTAAAAATTATTTTTATTGTTCTCTTTTTAGTGATATTATTAATAGTGATGATATCATCAGAACTTGACCAAATTAATATGACACCATCCCTAAAATACCCCCTATCGGATAAAAAAAGAAACATCGAAGTCGGTTCATAAACAAAAAAGTTAGGTCTAAAAAAACCTAATAAAAAAGGTCTAATACCTATGAAAAAAAATGGGACCAATCGGAAGGTAGGCTGAACCCAGTGCAATTTTTTTTTTCAAAATCGGTTCACAATTGGCGGAGATATGAGGTAACATAGGCACAAAAAAAAAAAAAATCAATCGAATAGAGAACCTCCTCCTTTTTTGAAGTCGGTTTAAAATAAATATATATATCGAAGACAAATTTGTGTTCTGTTTTTAGAATATGTTCCGCAAATGCTGAGTGATTTGAATGTTTAAGTCTTGACCAGATTAAGCGATCGATACGCCCTAGTTATATTATATTATTTATTGTTGTTTTACATAAATATTTATAAATAATGATGTGGCATCCGGCTAAAATCTGACTCCGTGGGTAGAGACAAATTTGGAAAAATAAATGGTACCGTAAATTGGCTTATGGCTAGAAAGGCCGAAAAGCCAAAAAAAAAAAAAAAAAAAAATAATGATGTGTGGTTTAAATACAAATTTAACCTTCAATAAATTCAACCAATACACCCTTTAACTTATTAATATTATCAAGATGATTTATAGAATTTTATTTTATATTAATAAGTCGGAAATAAAATATTTTAACTATATATATATAATATTTTTTGTTTGTTTTATGTTCATCTCTTACAAATTTTAAAATTGATCCTGTGTTCTATTTCCACGTTGTAGTTGTTATTGTTGTTGTTGTTATTTTATTTATTATTTTTTTATTTTATTCCCTTTCGTTTATTCTAATCCTGTCCATTTGCGTAACACAGTTGTCACTTTATTTGCCCTGCTTCTAGTTAATCTCATAAGACCTTTTTTTTTTTTTTGGTTTTTATAGCTCTGTTCATTTTATAAACCGTAACATTAGGAAATAAAATAAAATGACTTCTCGTTTACAGTTGAAACTTTTAGATATAATAAAAATATTTTAACACAGATATAATGAAAATGAAAATAATAATAATATTTAGTTTAATTTCTCTAACAAGATTATGTTTCATTAAATAAGGAAATGTGTTTAGGTGTGATAAAACACAACTTCACCACTTGTCGGCAATTAATTATTTAGTGTTAATTTAGGAAAAAGGATTTTTTTTATATAAATTATACCATTTTAACCCTTGGGGTTGACTTTTATACTTTCAACCACAATTTATAATAAGTAGATAAATTAAAAATAAAAAAGTCGGATTCTCCTGGCCGGTAGGTGAATAAAAACATTTTATTAATAACTAATTATAATTTATTAATTATCCAAATCCAATATTGCTGTATATAAGTTACTAATTATAAAATCCAATTTTATATAATTATTTTATTAGAAACGAGTAAATCTAATTAAAATATATTGAATTTTTATATTTTGGCTCTCCAAATATTAATTAAGCCAGAGTTCTACGAGATTATAGAAGATGTGTACTAACTAGTAAAATGCTCTTGAATAGTAAATTAGTAGTACCGTTTACACTCACGAAGCAATTGTTTCTTAGAGATTTTAGATTAAGAAAAAAAAATATTTTTTATGTAGGTTTTTTTTTCATGGAAATTATGAGAGAAGAAGATACACCAAAAAGGTGCATCCCCTAAAGGCCTGGGTTGGCCCCTCCATCGTGAAAAGAAGAAGAAGGGTTTTTATGGGCTGGATAGGTGTCGAAGGTATCTGTGGATACGGGTCTTGAACAGCTGAAGGTTATAAGTGGCGGAGAGGACGGTGGCTGGGAGCGAGTTCCAGTCTCTGGAGGTCATAGGAATAAAAGAATTGGTGAAAGCGCTTGTTCGATTTTTATCCAATTTGACAGCGAAGGGGTACATATATTTCGTTTAAAATTGAAAAAAACAAAAATATTGTGGAAAATAGCTCAGTTGTTGATTTTTAAGGGTAAATCAAAGAGTGTGCCATCTGCTTGGTGCAAATAAAAAAGTCATATTTATCATTTGAAATACAAGTTTTAAGAGTTATCGTGAACGTGCTGAAAATAGGAAACCCTACAATGTTGCATGATAGCCCTATCACACAACTCCCGCAAGTTATTCATCTATTTCAGCGGACTATAGCATATTGGCTGTAGGTACCATCGGTTATCAAATAAAATTAATTTTCATATTTTAGAGATTATAGTTTCGAAAGCTGGGACTTCATCTTCAATTTTTTTGTAATGAAATGAGTATCTATTTGTTTGTTTTGGTATTCCCTTGAATGTGTTGTTTTCATGAACGATTAAGTAGATTTATTTTTATCAAAGTATGAGACACACTCTTTGATTTTCTCTAATATTTTAATAGAGTTTGTTATCTGATCTGTTTATTCATCAGCCCCTAGCTTATAATTAACCTTAGGTATAATTAAAAAAAAATATATATATTATTTTTTTTACTTCTATGTAGGTAATCTGTTTTCTAAAATTTTTAAGAAAAATTAAATTTTTGCATGTATTTTTTATTGTTAGTTTTATGGGAGCCCTGTGTTTTTGGTGTTCATTTTTATAATAATAACACTGATCATCAAAAATTTCTCCCAGTAAACCTAACAATGGATTCGAGTAGTTTTATACGCTTTGATTATCATTCAATTTTTCTGATTTTTTACAACACGTCAAGTTTTGAGATATTATCTGTCAAAATGACGAAAAAGGCCATTTTACTTATAATTTTGAAAATAATAGTCAAATATGAAATCGATTATCATACTAAATACTCTTATGTCACAAGGCATTTAATTATTTTATTATTTATTTCAATTACAATTTCTTTTTTTTTAAATTTTATTAAACCAATTATTTTACATTAATTAATGTATACATTGTATTTTTGCTTCGATTCGGAAATTCTTCTCCACCATCGAGTGTCCTTATTCATCTTTAGTCCTTGTTTTTAATAAGAGGGAAAAATCTAATTAGATAAAAAACCTCTTTTCCGATAATTATTTCAATTCCATTATTACCCAATCAAGTCGATTGGTTTTAAATACCCTTCCATCCTCAATCCCATCATTACAATTTCTTAGTATTATTCAATATATAATATAATATTTGTTATGATTTATCAGTGGTTTTTAACATAAATAAAATAAAATTTAATAATAATTTTCACTGTTGACAAAAATTTCTCTTCCGTAAACCTAACAATAAATTCCAATTGAGTTTTATGCGCTGATTATCATGCACTTTCGATTTTTTTACAACAGGTCTGAGTTTCGAGATATTATCGGTCAAATTCTCGAAAAAGATAAATTTGACCGATTTTATACCATTAGATATTAAACAGCAATATTTGAAATAAAAATAGTTTGTTGTCGTAATAGAAAACAGCTTCCTCTTTGATTTTTCAAATTGCTACACTTGTTTTTATCTCAATTAGAACTCGAGTTTAAGTAAAAAACTAAGACACCTGATTATAAAGGATAATAAGCCTATATAAAAACATAATGTCTTAGTTTTTTAGTTATAACTCGATTTCGAAAAATTGAGCTAAAAACAAATAGTAGTGAAAATCAAAAACTGTTTTCTAACCCGTCAACAAAATATTTTGATTTTAAATATTCCAGTTTTAATATTTAATGGGACTTTCAAAAAATAGTCAAAAATGGCTAGCTTTGTCATTTTGACCGATAATATCTCATCACTCTGACTGTTGTAAAAAATCGAAATTTATGATAATCAGCGTATAAAAACACTGGAATCCATTGTTATGTTTAAGGAGAATAATTTTTTGTTTAGTAGTGTAATCAGAGCAAGGTTAGTTAGAAAAAGTTAAGAACACCTGTGTTGAATTCTATGTTATCAGGTTAGCTTGCTATAACAACAAAACAAATATATCTATATTTAATTGAGTAATTAAATCAATGAGAAATTAACAGATAAAATATTTCTAATTAAAAGACAGATGATGAAAGTTAAACCTTGAAACTATACCAGAGGACAACCTCAGTGATTTCTATTTTTGAAAAATTGGTTTAACTGACAGCCATTTTGGGAATCGCTAAAATTAACCATTTAATAAGTAGATTCTCAATAGGACTAATTTTTTTGTGTCTATGTTACCTGATTTCTTCGCCAATTGGGAAACGATTTTGATGATTTTTTAACCGACTTCAAAAAGGAGGAGGTTCTCTATTCGATTGAATTTTTTTTTTTTTTTTTTTTTTTTTGTGCCTATATTTACCTCATATCTCCGCCAATTGTCAACCGATTTCGAAATTTTTTTTGCATTGTGTCCAGTCTAGCTTCCGATTGGTCCCATTTTTTTTTCGATTTTTTTCATAAGTATTAGACCTTTTTTATTGGGTTTGTTTAGACCCTAACCTCTTTGTTTATGAACCGATTTCGATGGTTCTTTTTTTATCGAAAGGGGTGTCTTAGGGATGGTGTCATATTAATTTAGTTAAATTCTGATGATATGATCACTATTAATAACATCACTAAAAAAGAGAAAAATAAAAATTTTTAAGAAAAAAATAAAAACCGACTTCAAAAAATTAAATGCAACAAATAAAATACACTAAAAGGTATAAAATAATTATTATCACTTATTTAGTTACAACTAAACGACGAAATATTAACATGAAATTACTTTTTGAAGTCGGTGCCAAACTAACTATACCTATAAGCGAGCATACCCTCCAAACGTACTAAGTAAGATCCGTCGAGTGCGATTCATAAAAGGTATATGTTTGGCACCGACCAAAAGCTAATTTCGTGATTAGCTATTTCGTCATTTTAGACAGCAACTAAATAAGATAATAATTATTTTATACCTTTTAGTGTATTTTATTTGTTGCATTTAATTTTTTGGTCGGTTTTTTTATTTTTTCTTAAAAATTTTTTTGTGCGTGGGTTCAGTATAGTTTCCGATTGGTCCCGTTTTTTTTCATTGGCTTGGACCTTTTTTTTGTTATGTTTGTTCAGGCATAAGTTCTTTGTTTATGAACCGATTTTAATGATTCTTTCTGCGTTTGGATGCAGTATGGCTCAGGTAGTCAGGATATCTGTTATTTATTTTATGTATGTTCAGCGAGAACTTTTTGGTAAATGAAATCGAGAGATTCAATGATTCTTTTTTTATTGGAAAGGGGATACCTTAGGGATGATCCCATATTAATTTGGTCAAGTTCTGATGATATGATCAATGACGAAATAACATAAATCTCAATTCTTATGAGCAAATAATCAAAATTAAATATTACATAATAATAAATAAAATATTTTATAACAAAAAAATCTTAAAACATTCATTTAAAACCAGCAAACGTTTCGAGATAATTTCTCTATTTATAAAATGAATTTTATTATCAATTTCTGATTCCTTATTGCGAATACTTCTTACGAGATGCATGCAAGGTATTAAGTCACTATTAATAACATCACTAAAAAAGAAAAATTAAAATAATTTTTATAAAAAAATAATACCAACTTCAAAAAAATTAAATGCAACAAATAAAAAATTCAGTCGAATTGAGAACCTCCTCCTTTTTTGAAGTCGGTTAATAGTAAAAACTCAAAATATCAAATAAAATGCACTAAAATGTATAAAATAATTATCTAAATTTAGTTACAACTAAACGACGAAATATTTACATGAAATCACTTTTTGAAGTCGGTGCCAAACAAACTATATAAAAGCGAGCTTACCCGCCAAACGTACTAGTAAGATCCATCGAGTTCGATTCATATAATAAATATGTTTGGCACGACTTCAAAAAGTGATTTCATGTTAATATTTCGTTGTTTAGTCGTAACTAAATTAGATAAATTATTTTATATCGCTTTTACTGCATTTTATTTTATTTTGAGTTATTAATATTTTATTTGTTGAATTTAATTTTTGAAGTCGGTTTTTATTTTTTTATAAAAATTATAATATTCTATAAAATATTAACGTTATGTTAAATTTCCTAAATATTCCTCTCGCTGTTCATTGTGGATGATGATAATAATTCCTATAAAATCAAATATGGAGCGAGAATCGCTTTTCATGGGCCAGTCATCAATCATCGCTGCTTCCATGTCGATTAATACAATATCGTCAATAATTATTAGGGAACAATATAGAACGGACAGAGATTGTTCTTTTGATACGAATAATCTGTAGCCAAGATGATGATGACAAACCATTTTTGTTTCTATTCTACGCATACCTACATTTATTATACTTAATTACCAATTCAAAATGAAAAAAAAAACGTAACCAATTCCCTAGTAAAAACAATAGAAACGATGATTAACCGCCTCGGTGGTCGGATTTAATCAAAGAGTTTCGGTCTCTCCAAAGATGTCATGAACTTTAACTATTTACTACTAATTTCTGTTAATTGGACGATTATTTACAAAAGGAATAAATCTTAAGTTTAGTGGCAGTAATTCGGGGCCATTTGATCTTAACGTAGATTAATTTACAACTGAAATCAAACTAATATCGATAGAACAACAACAAGCAGACAAAATTTGAAAACAAAAATAATTACGTTAAAAAAAAAAAAAAAAAATTTCCTCTTTAAGATGATAAAAAAAAAATTCAGTCGAATTGAGAACCTCCCTCCTTTTTTGAAGTCGGTTAAAAATACATAAAGTGTTTGTAAATTATAATTTATTAGTATTATCAAATAAAGAAAACCATAATTGTAAATAAATTAGAACTATTTAGATACAACAATATTGTATTTTTAATGTACAATATTGGATAAATAAATAAGTTAATTTTTTTAAATTATTTCAATTATCATTTTTGATAAATTTTTTTTTATTAAATAAATTTAAAATTACATATTTATTATTAGAATTTGATCATCTAAAAAGTCAACACTCTCTATATAAGAGTTTAAAAAAAGGTTATAGTGGTGTTTCACAAGTAATTTAAAAAGGTTATAGTGGTGCCTCACAAGTAATTAAAGGTTATGGTAGTGTTTCGCAAGTAATTAAAAAAGGTTATAGCAGTGTCTCACAAGTAATTTAAAGGTTATAGTGGTGTCTCGAAAGTAATTGGAAAAGGTTATAGTGGTGTCTCACAAGTAATTTAAAAATGTTATATTGGTGTTTCACAAGTAATTTAAAAAAGGTTATAGTAGTGCCTCACAAGTAATTGAAAAAGGTTATAGTGGTGTTTCACGGGTAATTAAAAAAAGGTTATAGCGGTGCCTCACAAGTAATTAAAAAAGGTTATATTGGTGTTTCGTAAGTAATTAAAAAGAAGGTTATAGTGGCGTCTCACAAGTAATTTAAAAAAAGGTTATAGTGATGTCCCACGAATAATTGGAAAAAGGTTATAGTGGTGTCTCACAAGTAATTTAAAAAAAGGTTATAGTGGTGTTTCACAAGTAATTTAAAAAAGGTTATAGTGGTGTTTCACGAATAATTAAAAAAGGTAATAGCGATGCCTCACAAGTAATTAAAAAAGGTTATAGTGGTGTTTCGCAAGTAATTAAAAAGAAGGTTATAGTGTTGTCTCACAAGTAATTTAAAAAAAGGTTATAGTGGTGTTTCGCGAGTAATTTAAAAAAGGTTATAGTGGTGTTCCCAAGTAACTCCTGTGTTTAATAGGTTTCACTATAAACCGAAGAGGTGAACCGCGAATGGAATTATGTCTACACCGTCTTTGGAATTATTTGGAATTAGATTGGAATTCGGTAGATAATCTATTGTCATCTATTGTCTTCTACTTGGAAATGAAAATGGAAGTGGAAGTAAGTGTACACGATTTTAGGTCGCGGTTGCCTCGTTATAAACCAACACACGCTTTCTAAATGTTAACACTCTTTACTTAATTATTATGTGATATTAGATAGATGTGATAGTATTATATTTCTCAGGTCAGTATTCATTATATTTTTAATTTTGTCTATAATAATATACAAAGAAGTTATTTGGTACTCTAGAAATAGGTTTTAACTTCCTATTCGGACTTTTCCATATCAAATTCAGGGTTTTTAAAAATCCAAATCAGACTTTTTCAAAATCAAATTCAGAATTTATTAATAAACAGTTGAAAAAATAGAAAAATGTTATAGTTAAGAAAAAATTTAATTTAAAGTTTTTCAGCTAAAGGTAAAATTTGGTGCATTCTAATATATTTGAGTACCAATTTTCAGTTCGTTAACTAAAACCTTTCAAGATTGTCATTTGTACTTTCAGAAAAACGCTTTCAGGTAAAAATCTAAAATTTGATGCATTATAATATATTTGCAGGCAATTTTCAGCTGATTTACTAAAACCTTTCAAGATTAGCATTTCATAATTTCAAGAAATCTTGTCAGGTAAAAAGCTAAAATTTGGCTCATTATATTAGATTTGCGTACAATTTTCAGCTTACCAAGTAAAACCTTTCAAGATTGTCATTTTGTACTCTCAGGAAACGTTTTCAGGTAAAAAGTTATAATTGAATATGTAAAATATGCAGGTTTTATAGAAATTTTGAATTTGGTTTGAAACATCCAAAATTTGATTTTTAAAATCCTGAATTTGATATGGAAAAAGTCGAATTTGAAGCTAAAAATCTATATACACAAGATAACTCAAGATTGGATTTTTAGATCTTTAACTTTTCTAGAACAAAGCTTCAATCTACCAGAAAACGTAAACTTTCTCTGATTTTATTGAGATTTTGAAATACGTGTTTCTTGTACTATCAAACAAGTAATTCTTGCATATAATATAATCAGTTTCTCGAAAACGGCTCTAACGATTTCGATGTAAATTGTAAAGGTCTTGGGGTCGAGAAATCTATATGGCGCTAGCTTTAGGTTTTTAAGTTTTTTAATGAACTTTCATCAAATAAATACTAAGTTTGGGTTCTTAAAAGTACCCTTTACTTGTTTGAATGCACAGACAAAAAGGCCTGAATCCAGGTTATTTTTCTCAAAGACCTTGAGAAGAATATTATGGGCCAGTTCTTAAGGCGATTTTTAACTAGAAAATAAATATAGACCACCCCCCTATTAATTATTAAATAGTTTATGATTATTATTTTTATAAATGACAGTATTTATTTAGTACACATTATTTCAAAATATAAATTATACTAATTAGGTCACAATTTGGGGGGAAAATATTTTGATATGTTTTTAATTAAACTAATTATTAGCATGCTGTTAAATCAAAAAATGAATCAAGTGGATTTGAATCGAAACAAAACAAGTGCTTGATTAAATTAACATAAATTATTAAAAACAAAAAAAAAAATTACATATCGAAACTCGGCCTATGTATTACGGTAAAAAGTTTTAAAAAAGTTTTCACTTTTTTTTATAAATATATTTATCATCGCTTCATAATTACTATGTTTATAGATTTCTCGTTTTTTTTCTTTAGTTCGTTAAATTTTAAATACTAGTTCCGAGTCTAGGTTATAATTAACTTATTCAATTTATTTTCTTACTTGGAAATTCTTTTGAACTTGAACTTGAAAATGACATTTTCCATTTTAAAATGGAAAATTAATTAAAAAAAAAAGAAAAGAAATTCTGCCTTCACACCTGTTTCTCGTTTGGGGAAAATCTCTCGAATGCGACGTGAATGAATCTTTTTAGTATTTACTGACGTTGATAAATTGAATTAAAATAGAGCGTGGCGAGTGAGTTTCTTAGAATTTCAATTTGCTCCCAGTTTCGCACAATTGAGTTGTCAAATGGGCGGAATGTCAGTTTCTCTGTATAGGTGTGTGTGTGTGTGTGTGTGTGTGTGTGTGTGTGTGTGTGTGTGTGTGTGTGTGTGTGTGTGTGTGTGTGGGGGGGGGGGGGGGTCTCTCTCTCTTTCTCTCTTCACTATTCGCTTTGGATGTCGGCCAGTAAATTGTGTTCATATGGCATCGAAAATCATACCTCAAAGGGTTTAGTTTAACAAATCTATCTTGTCCAGGAATGTTAACAGATAAGCGAACAACTAGAACAACAACAGAGAGAGAGAGAGAGAGAGAGAGAGAGAGAGATAGAGATAGGAAACTTTAACAAAATATCACACATTGATTCAAATTTTTCAAAAATAAATCCGGTTTTATTTTTATTCTAATTTTTTATTCAACAAGTAAGCAAATCTAAATGTCCAAGTTTTGTTTTTTTGTTATTTGATAAGATTTAATCTTTTTGACATGTCAAGTGGGGGGGGGGGTAGCATAGAGTGCCGAGGAGTGAATCGCGACTAAAATCATGTACACCTACTTCCACTTTCATTTCCAAATAGAAGAAAATAAATGACAATAGATTATCAAAAGTAATTCCAAAGACGGTGTACACCTAATTCCATTCGCGATTCACCTACGGGGTGCACATGCCCCTTCCCCCGGTATCTGAAAACACATTCTGTAACAACCCTGATTTTCAGTCCAGTCTCAATAAATGTTTAATGTACCGTATGTGTATTTGTATTTAAGCACTACTCTATTAGTGTATTCCGAGGAGTGAACCGCGACATAATATGCTGTACACCTACTTCTACTTGTATTTCAAGTACTTCCAAAATATTTCCAAGCACTTCCAAATATTCCCAAGTACTTCCAAATGTTTCCAAGCACTTTCAAATATTTCCAAGTACTTTCAAATATTCCCAAGTATTTCCAGATATTTCCAAGTACTTCCAAAATGCTTCCAAAAGGGTGTGCACCTACTTCCAATCGCGGACCACCGCTCGATTGTATTCAAAGGGGTGATCCGCGATTGGAAGCAGGTGCACACCTCTTTGACATTTTTGAAGTACTTGTAAATATCTGGAAATTCTTGGGAATATTTGGAGTACTGAAATATCTGGAAATTCTTGGGAATATTTGGAAGTACTAAATATCTGGAAATACTTGGGAATATTGGGGTGCCCCGGAAATATTTGGAAGTACAAGTAGGTGTACAGCATATTGGTTCACTGATTCACCCCTCGGTGTGAATTCTAAAAGGTCTTCAGAATGGATGGGTGTTTTCGAAATAAAGGAATAACTCAGCTGTTTTTAAACATACAAAAAGAATTTGAATTGGTAAAAATGAAAGGTTAGATATTGTCATTTAATAGTGAAAAAAGTGAAATTCATGAAAAAAAATCATTTTCAGATGATTTTTCATAATTTCACTTTTTCATATTAAATGATAATATCCTAACCTTTCATTTGTCACAATATAAATTTTTGTAAGTTTAAAAACAGCTGAGTTATTCTCATTTCAAAACACCCATCCATTCTGAAACACCCTTTACTTATAAAAAGTCGATCTGTGTCGTAGGACACCGGATAGGAACGAGTTCCTTATTATAAAAATATTAATTTTAAAGTTCTATTCTAGGTATAAAGAAAAAATAATTATTCGGGTATACATTTTTTATTATGATTTTTATCGATAAAAAGCAAAAGAAACTACTTTATAAAATTATCTTAACACCTTTATTTTATTTACAATGATTTATAAAAATATATAATATATAATAATAATAATATACAAAAAGAAACAGGTATTTATATGAATAATAATAATTAAGCCTAATTATGTTCTATCATAGAAACTATAGCTTTATGGTAACTAAAATAAGATATATATATTTGTGATTCGATTTTTGCCAAATATCTCAGAAAACAGCATCGATAGTAGTAAGTACTAAAATTAATTACAGTTATTAATGGTAATAATAAATTTATTAAAAATGTATATAATTTTCATACCATACCTTGGATCTTTTGTATTTTTTCTTTTATTCTTTGTCGATACTCTTGTTGATATTGCCTACTTGTTTTTTTTTTTTATATTTTTCTCGATACTGAAATTGATTATAAAATCATTAATTTCTCGTCTGATATCTACTAACTTTACAGTCGTATTTAAAATTACACTGCAAAATAGTATAATATATAATATACGGTATATAAATTATATACCGTACCTTGTTTTTTTTTTTTTCACGCTCCCGATACCTTTTTGGTACTCGGCTTTTTTTCGTATTTCTTTCCTTCAAAGAAAATAAAATAAAAAAATGTTAAAATTAAATCCATGAGTGCTAATCGAGGAGGGGATGGAGAATTGGGTACTGAACAAACTTGTTTGGAAATATTTTTGAATTTGAGAAAAAACAGTATGAATTTATAATGTTTTACTCAGTATATTATATAAATATCTAGCTAATAGATACTCTAATAATAAATAAATAAATAATCTTAGATATTTTAATAATAATTCATCAATCCTCGTTGGAAATCAAATTCCGAAATTTTCTTCTTCTTTAATTTTTATTTCCTTAAATAGAGTAAATAAATAATAAAATTCAATTAATTAAATAAATAAATAAATTATAGGAATTAGTTATGAAATCAATTAGGGATTCACGAAGTTTTTTACACATACACCCACGATTAATATATAACGCTTACCTTTAGTAGATTTTTTTAATTGATTATTTTTCTTCTATTAGCTGGAAATATAATAAATAAATTAGTAGAATTATTGCAATATTCTTTTATTTATTTTCATTTCATTTCATTTATTTATTAATTAAGTAAGCACACCTTTGTTATTTGTTGCTGAATAACGAAATGTTCTGAATGTTCTGTCTCTGAATTCGATACCATTTATTGAATTCTATTATTCTGTCTATTAAATTAATAAAATTTTTAAAGAGGATTATTTCGATAAATAGAAGCAGAGAGGTAGAGGAGGTAATGAAATAATACCTGTTTGAATCGAAAGATTCAACATCGAACAGCATCGATTCCCGACCAGAGCGCAAGCCAAGGCCCCGCCCCCAGAGTGGCTGAGTGGATGCGCGCGCGCATGAGCATTGGCTCGCTTGTTTTTATTTAACGTTACGGACACACTTTTCACAGACTAGGGTACCACCCCGAAAGGCGTCCCATAAGTTACTTCGTTCCAAAAAAAAAAACTCACGGAATTAAATATTTAAATAAAAATTAATTGTCTCCAAAGCTTACCTTCCTGAAATTTATTCTGCCGGCGCCCCCTTCCCCCACCCTACTGACCATTGATATTTTTGGATATGTCTTCAAAGCGATAACTAGAACAAAACAAAATATCGCATGTTGATTCAAAATTTTTAAAAATAAATCTGTTTTTTTATTTTTATTTATTTTTATTCAACAAGTAAGCAAATTTAAATGTGCAAGTTTTGTTTTTGTTATTTGATAAGGTTTAATTCGCGTCCGCAGGGGTGTGGCCTTAGGGTGCACATTCCTCCCCCCCCCCTAACCTCTAGGATCAAATAAAAAATTCTATAACATCCTATGTTTAATGTACCGTATGTGTTTTGTTAAGGGAGAATGGTGTAGGTTCTTGGTGAAACATATTTTAAATAAAGTAATGAAAATTTAAAAAATTTAAACAAAAAACAAAACATATAAATTCGAGGTAGTTTTGATAAAAATAAAAGACAAGATCCTCTGTGAACTCCTGACCCGTACTGACTCGTACCCCGAAATATATGAGTCATGTTAATAAGCATCTTGTCTTTTTATTTTTGTGAATCCTACCTATAATTTATAATTTTTTTTTTAATTTTTAAATTTTCATTACTTTATTACAGTGTGTGTTTTTGTATTTAAGCCCTACTCTATTAGTATATTCTACTGGTTAAAAAAAAAAACTCAAAGAATTAAATATTTAAATAAAAATAAATTGTATCCAAGAAATCCCCTGAAATTTATTTGGGGACACCGCCCCCCCCCCCTATTGACCATTAATATTATTTTTGGATATATATTGAAAGCGAAGAAATGTTCTAGCTGTGACAATTTAATTTTTTATGGAATTGATGAGAGAAGGATTACATCAAAAAAGGCTGAGTCCATCGTGAAAAAGAAAGAAAGAAGAGGATTTTATGGGCTGGGTAGAGGTCTAAAGGGCGGTTGTATGTCATAAAGTAAATGCTTTTTACCACTAACACAGGGTAGATGGTAAATGGAGGGACTGGGGTGGCCAATCAGATGCCAGGCACTGTCAGTGCTGGCATCTGATTGGCCACCCAATTCCTCCGATCTGCCTTTGACTGCTCTGTCTTCAGGCCTAAGATATACAAACATACTGGTATATGTAGGTGCGGGTCTTAAACTGCTGAAGGTTATAAGTCGAGGAGATTCTTTCAAATATTTGTTTTTTTTTTATTTGCAAAGGCATTTAAATAACATTGGGGAACAGCAATTTCGTTGACTTAGATCTGTCCGCTTTAAGCTATCGATGAACAATCGCCATTCAGTTGCATTATAGTCTGAAATTCCCAACTCTTCCAGTAAAATATTTTTTTAGAGTCTTTCCTAAACGTTCCCCCTCCCCCCCTAAACCCCATCCCCCTAAACTTTTTCCCCCTAAAAAAATCCCTGTAAAATTTTTTACTCCTAAATTTGGGGGGAAACCCCTAAGTTGGCTAATACGACAAGTATGAATCTGTCGCTGCTCGCTGGTCTCCTATGGCGTCATTCACTCCTCACGGAGAAGGTTTATTTCAGCCAATAGGAGAGTAATAGTGCTTCCTATGGTCACGGTTATTCTCATAATGGGTAGAGAAAAAACTTGACATGGTATAGAAAAAAACTAACTACATTTTTGAAATCAGCATGCGTATTTAACTCTAAAACAGAACAAAAATTAAAGTCAACAGAAAATGTGTTACAAATTGTTCCTCAGTCCAAATTGTTCGGAACAATTTATGAATCCGTTTTTTTTAAATTTGCCGTTTGTAAACGGTTTCCCATTGTTGATAACAATGCGATGCAGACCACAAATATACCCACGTTCCGCTCGATCTCCGGTTGGCAAAAAGCCTTTTTTTTTTTTTTTTTTTTTATTATGCAATCGAAAGCAAGAAGGGGAGTAAAGATGCAGCCCCTATGGATCTCGAAAGACCCTTGCATTACCAAAGAGAAGGGAAAGTTGATTAAGTGAGAGGGTGTAGACGTAGGTGTCTATGCACTCCGGTTTTGAAGGTTTGAAGATTATAGGTGCTGGGAAAGATAGAGGCTGGGAGAGAGTTCCAGTTCCTTGAAGTCATGGGGATATATGTATTTGCGAATGAAGTAGTCCGGCACTTTTCTAATTTGACCGCGAGAGAGTGTTGGGAGTCGGCAAAACGCGTGCTACGTGTAAAGCATGCTTTGGGGGGAATTATTGATTTTATCTCATCAGAGCACCTGCCGTGATAGTATCTATAGAAAAGGGAAAGGGCAGAGACATTTCTTCGATGAGCCAGCGAGTCGAGAGAGTCGGTGAGGGTAGAGTCGTCAATTAGCCTGACGGCTCGTTTCTGAATTGCATCCAGGGTAGCAAGAGAATATTTTGAGGCTCCTCTCCATAGATGAGAGCCGTATTCGAGACAGGGGCGGATTTGGGCCTTGTAGATGGTGAGAAGTTGTGGGGGTTTGTAAAATCGCTTGGATCTGAATAAGAAGCCAATCTTCCTTGCTGCAGTTTTCTTGTCGCTTTGGTCCCTACATGACTACCTATTAGGCTCCTTAAACTTAATAGGGAAATTCTTTCATATATGTTATAATATAACTGGATTATGTAGATCACTACAGAAATGAAAATTCTCTTGCTTGCTTCAAAAACATTTTTTAGAGCAAATTAGTAAGATTTCTATTTGTCGCAGAAACAATGGAACTACAACAAAGTGACAGATATACCGTATTTATTGTTGCTGGTAACAACACTATAAAAATATCTTTTGTTTTTTAGTAGGTATATTATTATTATTATTATTTTTTTAATCAAAAAATAATTTTTGCTACTATAAATACTGGAATATTACAGGTAATTTTTATTTTTCATTTGAAGAACTCAAGCGAATCACTTGAAATTATTAAATTGGTTAATTTAGGTGACCTGCGGGTGATAGGGCGCCAAAGCCTGTTCTAGATAGTCTCTAATAAATATAAAATTATATACATATATATTATATACATTATATATTATATTATATATATTATATTATTAACCGACTTATCATTTTGACAAATACTGTAAATTTGTTAAATGTTTATTTGCTTCAAGCAGAGGACCACACTCATTGATTTCCTTTTCAAAATTAAAATATATACATATAAGGAATCGAAGGATAAATTTAAAATCAAAGCACAGAGCTTTTATCAAACAAGCCAGACGTTTATACAATTTATTTTGACTTCCTCAGTGGCTGGAATAATCCTTATATGAATTTTAATATCTATGCGCATAATAGAAGATTAAAATATATAATTTTTAATTATATTTATGAACAAAATGTTAAAATGTTTCAACAAGTGTCCTCCGTTTTATTAAATTAGCACCAAAAAAAAAGGAAAGAGCGTATATACATATATTCTCTTTTGACACTTTCGAGGTGATAAAATTAAGCTTTTTCCGTTGCACTTTATTTCTTCCCAATTGAATGAGCAGTCCCTAAAACCCATCATAAAAATTGTTTCTGCATAATTTCCCTTTTTTTTAATACAAATGATTCACCCCTAGCCAGCCAGCCAGCCAGCCAGCCCTAGAGCGTAGCAGCCGTATATATGGTACATACGGCAGCACATACAGAGAGTGAGTGAGTGTATTGCGTCATCATTCACTCGGCGCGTTGTAAATTGAACATCGCAAAGCCTGAAATAATTAGTTTTCAGCCACACACACACATGGGAATGAATGTATTTTGCGAATAGAGTGTATGTGGCCCCGTGTAAAGAATATATATGACCTTGTGAAGGGGGGGGGCGATTTGGAATGTATTAAAAAGGACGACAGGGAAAAAGGGAGAAAGTGAAAGGGGGGCCGCAGTTAGCGAATTGAGATATTCGTAGTTGACATGACAATTTATCGCTGTAAAGAATACAACCCGACGCTATTTACGAATTAGGCTTAATGAAGAATTGCTGCCCAATCCCTTATGCAAAATTATCCCCCCGCACCCTAAGCCCATTAAATAATTATAAAATAGATATGAAGACGTTAAAGCTTGTATATTTCTAATTAAATTTATTTAAAGTTAAATTTTTAATTAAATTACAAATATAATAATTAATTATAATTATTTATTGTACAAAATAATAACATTATAACTACGACGTTTCGATCGGTTTATTCTCCGATATGAGCACAACACCCAGACAAATCAAAATATTCAAACTATGTAACCTTTAGGGAATTTATTGAAATAATAATTCTTTGAAATTGTAAATTATTAATTTGAGAATAAGTTCACTTTATGATTTTCAAAATATTCAATGCTCAGACCTTTGATGTGGCGCTAGGATCGTTAGTGTCTTAAGTTCTTGATTCGATCTATATATAAACTAGGCCTGGGGTTCTTAAACTTAGTAGTCCGAGGACCTCTTCATGAACAATATTTTTTTTTTGCTGACTCGATCCCAACCGTGGGGTCAACCGAGACTGGAATTAGGTGTACATGTCATTGTAATTATGTGGAATTAATTTGGAATTTATTAGATAATACCCCTTCATCTATTGTCTTCTACTTGGAAATGAAAGTGGAAGTGGAAGTAGGTGTACACGATATAAGGTCGCGGTTCACCCCTCGATCCCAACCCTAGGCATTTTACGTCGTTTTTAAGACATAATTTCTGGCTCAATAATCTTATAGCTTCCACGCTTCTGTCTGGCCTTTTCATCGTCTTCTTGAACTGTTTGCGACTATGTTTTTATAATTTCGCGGATCCCCGGTAACGGCTACGCCGACCCCTAGGAGTCCATGGACCACAGTTTTAGAGTCTCTGAACTAGACAGTCATGTAGACAAACCAGTTATCCGAAAATCGGATTGGCTGCTTAAAGTTGAGAACTAGCGCAGAAATAGCATGTCGAAACATAGTTATATTATATCTATTACCATATTTCTGTTTGTGTTCAGTGGCGGATTCAGCACTTGAGAGGCCCCAAGCGCAATTCAGTTTTGAGAACCCTTCTCTAAAAATTTACAAATGATCTCTACTAGTAAAACTAAAGTTTTGAGCATCTTTTTTTTTGAAAATAGATGGAAGTTTTTAAAAAAAATCAGCTCGGGTTCAGATTAACCAAGATGTATTTTAAAAGAGAAAGAATTCAATCAATCTTTTTTGGACAAATTCTAAGATTTTAGTAGAAATATTATTAAATTGCGATATCAGAGGGGATTCATCCCCTCAGGAGTCGAACCTGAGAACTATCATCCTATTCGGGCAGTCAGCTCACACCTTCGAGACAAAAACCTCTCTCTGCATCGCAATATATGATATAAGCATAGAAAATTTTTTACTCCATTCTTCTATAACAGAAATTAAAAAATTTAGCTTAAAATGAAAAAAGTTTTTCATACACGTCCTCTTATTTAAAGGTAAAACTAAAGTTCGGTTCGACTCCTGAGGGGATGAATCCCCTCTGATATCGCAATTTAATAATATTTCTACTAAAATCTTAGAATTTGTCCGAAAAAGATTGATTGAATTCTTTCTCTTTTAAGACTCTACTACATAGATCATTTGTAAATTTAATTTAGGGAATACTCTTAAATTACTAGATTTTTTATATAGAAAAAATAATTATTAAATAAAATCATGTTTATATTATTTCGAGAGCTGAATTTTGAGGCCACCTTTAATTACAAGGCCCCAGGCGCGCGCCTTGTATGTCCGATGTGTTCAATAAATAGTTATAATTAATTATATATGTAATTTAAGTAAAAATTTAACCTTTAATAAATTCACTGATAAAAATACCAGCTTTTATTTAATTTAAAACTTCTTTAAAATAAACAACTAAAAAAATTAATTTTCATTGATCATTTGAATAAGTACATTGTGTATATTATATATATATTAATTAATTAAATTGTATATTATATGTATGTAATATGTATTAGCTATACCTATTATATAAAATAATATTATTCATTGCAAATCCCATTCAATTATTGGAGACCCGGAAGAAGGAGGGAAGATGCTCCGAAACGTCGGTTCAAAAGCTATAAAAAGAAAACTTTTTTATATCTTGTTATTTATTTATTATTTTTTTTTAATTTAGGGAAAGTGGTGTAGGTTTCACTGCAAAACTACACACCCTTTACTTTATTAATCTTGTCATTTATTCCTGGATTGACTTCCATTAAATACTCAATTTAATATAATATAATACCTATCCAACATAGAGCCCTTCAAAGGATATCTACGGAAATGGATATCGTTAATAGCAATTTTGTCCGTATTTATACTGATACGAGCAGTACCTGGCGTGCCGTAGGCACGCCCGGGACCGCTCGACCCTCCGGGCTGGTGGCCCTGGCGGGCAGCGTCTCGAGATGTGATTATTAGCTGTCCGTAATTATATGTTTTGAAAAAAATATTTTTTTGAATAATGAATATTGATCAAAGAAAGATGAAAAAATATCATTAAATGCTTTATAAATACTTTATTAGAGCATGCAACCATTTCTCTCGAAGTTAGAAACCCATTTCTTTTTTAATAATACATTTCAATATTTAAATTTATCTAAAAAGTGTTTTTAAATTAATTATATATAATAATTTTAAAATTAATTTATCTACTAAAATTTCAAATGACCCGCGCAGTAATAAATTAAGAATTAATCTCATTATCCCATTAAATCATATCTCATTAAAACTTATATTATAAATTAAATATATATATATATATATTTTTCAATTAAATTGTCTACTAAAATTTTAAGAATTTATATTTTTCTTAAATTCCAAAAAAAAAAAAAATTAATTTTCGCTGTATGAATTATTTCCAAAAAATTAAATATATATAATATATTTAAAATTAATAAATTTGTCTACTAAAATTTCAAATGAGACACGCCGTAAATCTAATATTCTAGGCTATATAGAGGAATATATTAATATATAGAGATATTATAGATATATAATATAGAGAATAGAGATGTTTTATTTGTAAAATTTGACAATATAACAACTGTCATTGAATATTAGTTTATTTTCTCCCACATGTTCTCCTTGCTGCGCCACGGGTACTGTATGACAATGGCTTTTATATATATAGATATTGGAAAATTCAAAATGTTAACATCTCTAGTGTGTTCCTTATTGTTTAATCTAATGCAAAAATTATCATTTTTTTAAAAGGAAAATATTATCTTCTAAGAGGGTAGACAAAAAATTATATTTCGTAATTAATGAATCTTTTAATCATCTTATCTAATGGCTTAATTTATTTTTATTCCAGGCGTTGTCTGCCAGACACCCCTTACACCCTTCTACCCCTTATCTTAACACCCGCCCGTCCTTTTCTTAGGGCACTTTTTACTGCCGGGGATGCAATCCATTTGGTTCCTGGGAAATTTGCATCTGTTAATTTAAAACACTCTTTTTTTTATCCTCTCCACGACTTCTTCGTAGAGCTGTGGAACCGCGGGGGTGAATTTAGATGCTACTAGTAGGTATATATATATTGGAATTCGCCGGGGCAATTACGCCTGAAAGCTTCACTAGATGAAGGAAAAAAAACCGATTCGTGGGTTCAATTAGACAGACAGATTGCCACCCTGCCCTCTATATTCTATTCCCCTTCCCTAAATATACCTACCCCAGATGGAGAAGTAAATATCGTAAAAAAAAGCACTCAAGTTTAAGTACACGAAAAAGATTTCTTAAGCTGAAATGAAAATATTTCATTAATATATTCGGAAGCCAATCATAACAGGAAGAACTATATTCAATCTATTAAAGTTTTTATGGGTATTTAGCGTATTTGTATATCATGCACAAATACTTAGAAATATTGTCAATGGAGATGAGCTTAAAATAAAAATTAAAATAAATAAATAGAATTTTATAAAATTAATGAAGATAATAAAATATATGAATAAAATTTAAAAGTATCTACTCTTATTAAACGAGCAAAAATTGTATATTTATTTATATATATATTTGTATCTTGGTTCTATTTTGAAAACAGCCCTACCGATTTTGATAAAACAAAATCTATTAACAAATTTTGAGGATGATAAAACGATCTGGCTATGTCTAGACCTCATCAAAATTCACCTTAATTGATTTTTTCTTAATTAAAGTAATTATTGATAGATGAAAATCTCAATTAAAAAAAATGATTTGCCGCATGTCAGATTAGAACCTGAGACCTTTTGCATCACAGGCAAAGACTTTAGCAGTAGACTATAGAAGTATTTTAAAAATCTTTGCTTTTACTTTTACTAAAATGAATATTTTTGAAGTAGACTTTATTGTAAGTGTGGAAATAATTGAATATATTATATATAGCTATGTATTTTATAAATAGAATTTATTGAATAAATTTGAAATATGTATAATTGAATTAAGCTGAAAGAAAGACAGCAATTAATATACTATATCTATATATTTGTATTTTTTTTAATTTGAAAACGGTTCTCAAATAAAAATCGACATTTTTATCAGAATTTTAAATTAAAAATAATATTAAAATAAAGCTTTTAACTGAAGAAAAAAAGTTACCGAACATCGCTCGGTGCCTCCAGGTACTAGTTATATTATATGTATAAAGAAAATAATATTATTCATGGCCTATTCCTATTTAATTGTTGTAGACCCTGAAGAAAGAGGGAAGATTGTTCGAAACGTCGGTTCAAAAGCTCTAAAATGAAATCTTTTATTGAAAATCATCTTTTTATTTATTTCTGGACTGATTTATATTAAATCTTCAATTTGAAACAATATTGTAAATAACAAAATTCTAAATTGAATTTGTGCAGTCATGGTAAAACGTATTTCTAATTTATTAAAGTAACATATAAGTATGTTTGACGTATTTGTGAAAAATTGACACTTTATTTTATTACTATATATATATATATTATTATTTCCGAAAACAATAAAATTGAAACGTTATAAATTGAATGTTTTTGAAACAAAAGCTAAAGAAAAAGAAATTCCATTTGAATCGATTATTTTGTTTTCGCGACAAAAGAGTGGCTGACTGGCGTTTGAGAGGGGGGTGGTTGGCAAATCGACAATATTGCTGGCTGGGGTTCCCTATCCAAAAAGGGTGGGTGTTCAAAACAGAAATACAGAAATAAAAAAAAAAAATGTTTGTGTAATCGAATTGGAGGAGGTGATTGCATTAGTGAGTGTAGGCGTGAAGAAGGGGATTTAATTGGGAAGAAAACGTCGTCTCGACTGCTGCACCCCCGCACGTGTCTGCACTGCCAATCAGACCCCAGGGACCGACAGATGTCCTTCTGGTCTCTATCTCTTTTCCGGGTCACTCTCTCATAGAGCTGGGCAAAATACTTTTAAAAAAGAGTAGTGAAATTAAAAATACTGAAATAATTCTTTTCTTGTATTTCAAATACAAAATACTTTTTTAAAAAAGTAGTGAAATTTAAATTACGGAATATTACATTCTTTTCATGTATTTCAAATAGAAAATAATTTTATAAAAAAGTAGCGAAATTGAAATTAATGAAATACATTCTTTTTATGTACTTCAAATACAAAATACTTTTTTAAAAAAGTAGTGAAATTTAAATTACTGAAATACATTCTTTTCATGTATTTCAAATACAAAGTACTTTTATAAAAGAGGAGCGAAATTTAAATTAATGAAATACATTCTTTTACAAAGTACTTTTATAAAAGAGGAGCGAAATTTAAATTACTGAAATACATTCTTTACATGTATTTCAAATACAAAATACTTTTATAAAAGAGTCGAATTATAAAATACGTATTTCGGAAATAGTAAATTATTTTTTATAAATACACCCAATTCGTTTTTTACAAGAATCTGATATTACACGGTTCAAAAAGGTTTTCCTTTTCATTATATTATCTAAAATTATTGAATTAATATTTAGACATTACATTTATCTGTTTTTACACGAACGTTTCTTACCGTCTAGAAAAACAGTTGGGTGTATAACAGTTAGAAATGAAATCAATCAAAATTTCCCTCGAATAATTTTTAATTTTAATTCACCGAAACTGTAAACAGCGTACCGTGTACCATGTAAAATATTCAAATTTTATTTTTCGAAAATGCACTTATTTGTCTTTAAAAATTTTGAAATTCTCAAAAAATGTAAATATTCAAATTTTATTTTTTCGAAAATGCACTTATTTGATTTTAAAAATTTTGAAAATCTAAAAAATGTAAAATATTCAAATTTTATTTTTCGAAAATGTACTTATATACTTATTTGTCTTTAAGAATTTTGAAAATCTTAAAAATGTAAAATATTCAAATTCTATTTTTCGAAATATTTCAAATTTGCCGCGCCTCAATTATCTAATAAATTTTATTTATTAAATACATAGCTATATATAATTTATAAATTATTTCCACACTTATAATAAAGTCTAATTCAAAAATATTCATTTTAGTTAAAGTAAAAAGCAAGGGTTTTTAAAATAGTTCTTTGGTCCAATGGTCGGTTGACTGCCTCAATTGCAAGAGGTCTCATGTTCTAATACGACCTCCGCCGAATCATTTTTTTTTTATTGAGATTTTCATCTATCAATAATTACTTTAATTAAGAAAAAATCAATTAAGATGAATTTTGATAAGGTCCAGGGCCGTTTTCAAAATAGAACCAAGATACAAATATATAAATAAATATACAATTTTTGCTCGTTTAATAAGAGTATATTTAAACCAATCAATAAATAATTAAATTTTAAAGATTAAAAACAAAAAGTCACAGCCACACTGAAGGAGAGATAAATGACGTGGCTAAAGGGAGCATTAATAAACACGTCTATGCGTATATTATATGAGACAATTACTAGGGCCGATGCTGGATGGATGCTGGCTTACGATAAACCGGACATCCCATGGACCCTCATCTTGCCGGCTCTTGTCTGCCCATAGTTTCCGACTGGCCGACATTGCATTTCACACTCGCGCACTTGATGACTGGATAAACTTACTCTCTTGAATAGAAATGGAAATGTCGTTTAATGGACCGATTTCTACTCATAGAAATGGAATTAATTAATAGACTGCTGTCATACGCCAGACGGGCAACCCGAGAGAGCAGATAACAACCAACACAAACAACCTGTTCCTTTGGGGCTTGGACAAACAATCTATCATTCAAACTAACAGATGAAACAATAGACCTAGATTTAGGTTTCGGATCGTGATCTGAATTTGAAACCTCTTTCTTTTCACGAACCAGATTAAAAAATCTGGATGAAACCTCGTGTAGCTATAATATTTCAAAAAAATCATTTTTTTAATTATATATATGGTATCATGTATTGATTTTCAGTTCAGAAGCAACTTGTCACTTTAGGGTCTCAACTTAGGGGGGATGGCATCCAAAATCACGATAGCCCAAAATTCCGACACCCAAAAACCCGTCATTTGAAATTTCAGACGTATTTTAATTTTTGGGTGTTGAGTGAACCCCAACTTGGGTAATGTTGGGTAATGTTGTTCTTTAATAATACTTAAACTTAAAAATATTATTATTAATATAATTTTTTGTTTGTTTTTGTATTACTTATTACTAAAAATAAATAAATTTTAAGATCTGATATTTCGGTGAGTGAGTTTTTATCAAAAAATATGTTTCTGGTGAAACTACATAAATTACAAAACACCTTATTTTATTTATTTATTTATTATAACATTGTATCTGTAGGGCTATCTAGCCCCTTTACTGTACAATTTCAGACCAAAATATTTAGAAAAAAATTAATTAAAATAATACAAGAAAAAACAAAAAATCAAAAGAAAAATAAGTACATACTAAATATATGAATCATCATCATTGAGTATACAGTCCTAAGACTGGTTTGATGCAACAATCCGTCTCCACTCGACTCTATCCCCCGCCAGCTGTTTGACCTCTCTAAATGTCTGGCATCCCATATCCCCAATTATTTGGTTGAAATATTCTAATCTGGGTCTTCCCCTTCCCCTTTTCTTTCCCACCTCCCCCTCCAAGATATCCCTAAGCAGTCCCCCATGTCTCAGTGTGTGCCCCATCATCTGACCTCTTCTCTTCTTCAGACTCTTCCACAAGGTTCTTCTTTCTCCGATTCTTCCAAGAACTTCTTCATTTGTAATTTTATCAATCCATTTGATATTCATCATTATTCTGTAGCACCACATTTCGAAACCCTCTAATCTCTTTCTCTCCGCTTTTCTAATTGTTAATCAATTTTTTTCTCCCTCTCTTTCTATATAATTTGTATTTTTTTTTTTTTTTTTTTTATGTTTCATATATTTCAATTAGAAATATATGAAACAAAAAAAAAATACAAAATATATAGAAAGAGAGGGAGAAAAAAAAATTACAATATATAGGATATAAAACAAAACAAAAATACAATAAATAGGATATAAAACAAAAAAAATAAATAAAAACAAAAAAAAATATATTAGCCTAGGTGCCTGTGTAGTTCTGCTTCGAATACTTCTGGGCGCCCAATCTTCCTCAAGTTGAGTGGCAGTGCGTTCCAAACCTTGGTCGCCGTGACCTCAAATGAGTCCGCCATCATTTTGCTTCTATGTGTAATGAGATAAACTTATTAGAATGCACGAAATTTTACCATCAATTTCTAGAATCGTTTTCAAGTTCAGATTGAAGTCATAACATAGACTTTTTCAATTTTTAAACCAATAATCTGCACTTAAAAACGACCCCAGAAATAAGGGACGAAATGTCCTGCATTCCAATGAGTTTATCTCATTAAAATGTGTTGGAATCTAAGTGCATACATAGTTTTACCCGAAATATCTTTCTTGATAAATAAATTTTAATTGTATAAATTAATTTCAAAATTGAATTAAATATTTGGATAATATATTATTATTTCCAATTTAGTTAGAAATATATGATATTTTTCATTATTTCAATATTTTTTATTATATTTTAATTATTTCATTTAATTTTCCAATTAATTATATAAAACAATTGCTTTCTAAATCACAAAATTTTATTTTCACGGATCTTTACGTTTTCTTAAATGACTGTCTGTGTGTAGGAAACAAATTTTTAACAAGACTACTATGTGTGTGTGTGTGTGATCTTTATACCTGTCAGCTTTTAGAAATGTGTAAAGCTAAAATTATGAAAAAATTCCCCTAAATCACTGATTCTTTCCTTATCAACGACAAATACGGAAAATTTAATATTTCAAGTATTTTTGACGATATAATCATTTTTCTTCTGCTTATATCAGCCTCTGGGCTAGCGCTATGAATCGTCGGATCAACAAACTATTTAACTAGTAATAAATAAATATATTTGGCTAATATAGAACCCTATGGTCATACTTCTTCGAAAATTTTAACCAATTTCTGATGAAGCTAAATTTATTTATTTCAAACTAAAAATATCCTTGATTGTTCAAATTTTTCACACACACATAGAATTTATTTGATCTTCTTTTCAATCTAACATTATCCAAAAAAGGAAAGAAAAATATTCTAAATTTTTTGGATAATGTAAAATTGATAAGAAGAATAAAGAAATTGTAGGTGTATTAATTTATTTTAGTATTGCTTTTAATTATTTAAAATTAATGTTGGATTTGTATTTAAAGTATGCCAAGTTTAAGTCACGACATATTTTTTTTCCTACATCTTTTCTAAACAATTTCCATCCGTAGAACAACAAAGCTTGTCGATTTTCATGTTTAAAATCCCAAAAGTCAGTCAAACGACTTGAGGTCACAATTAACTTTGATGAAGAAAAACAAGAATTCTGGTAATGTTCCAGTTCAAATAAGAAGCTTTTCTCTCTGTGCGTGATGGGGGAGGTTCTGGGAATACCCAGCATGCACCGCGCAAATGGTCTCAAAATAAAGTGTGTGTGATAATAATAAAATGAAGAAGATTCCATTAAATCTCGATTCCTTAGGGAGAATATCTCAATTCACTGAGGTCTGCTTGTTGGAACATTCATTTGCAATTAACTTTTAACACCGTTTCGGTTTTTTTTTGTTTTAATAACAAACACTAAAACCTGGTCTAAATTGGAGTGATCTTTTAACATTTTTGAGTTGTTTTCTTGAGATGTGCTATACCACCTAATGACTTTAATTTCTCCAAATTTAAAACTCTTAATTGTCTATAATCCTATATCATAAATAATATGTTGAAGGAGACAATAAAAGAGTGTGTCTTCTGCTGGAATTATAAATTTTATTTATTTTTAACGAGACTATAGTTTCGAGGGCTTTGCTATTACAATTAATTAATTCCTGTGAATCCATTGTAATAGACTGATAAAGAGGGCAAAGCCCTTGAAACTATAGTCTCGTTATAAATAAATAAAATTTATAATCCAGCAGAAGACACACTCTTTTATTGTCTCCTTCAATATATATAAATTCTGCTACTCTCGGCAAAAACTTTCATTTTAATATAAATAATATGATTATATTAGTTAAATCGAACGTTTTTTTTTTAAATATTTTTACCTAATAGACGGAGCGCTCTGGACTGGGAGATTAAATATATAACATCTGAGATTTCAAATTCACTTGGTGATCCATCCGAATGTCTAGCGGGCTATACGCGAAATGACGTTGGATTGTAGCTAAGTGGATCACATCTTTTTCTCTCTTGGTCCAGACTCCAATAGCGTAATCCGCAGTAGTCTCGCATTAAATATCTTTTTCAAATAAGCGCGGTCAAAAACAATTCTCATTTATATAGCAATTATTCTTTGTTATATTAATTAGAAAAATTATAAAAATTTATTTAAGATCATTATTTCAAGTTAGAAATATATAAGTTCAAATATTATTTTCACTCAATTTTTGACAAAAATTCCCTACATTTGAGTCGCGATTGAATCAAATGTAGAAAACATTCGGCTAATGAATTTCAGTATAAATAAAAAAAATGATTTTTTTACATTTTTGAGTTTTTCAAAATATTTGAGCGACATCTAAAAAACAATTTATGGATCTAAAATTTGAAGTGGGTTCTTAAAACACGAAACACTATCAAATTTTCACGCGAGACCCAAAGAAGAAAAATTTTGAGTCAAAAAAATGAGTCACTCATCTAATGTACAAGAATTCGCCTGTGTTTAATTAAACATATTAGAAAGAAAAGAATTGTATTTATTTATATTTTTTGTATTTAAATTATGTATTCAAATTAATGTATTTTTAAATTGACACTTGATAATATTCCAATTTCGAAATCTGACTCTTAATTGAGTAGAATTTCTCTTTGAGCTTATATTATCCAAATCAATATAAATGAACTTATTATCCAATATTAAAAAAAAATATGGTTAGAGAGATGAATATTAAATAGTATATAATATATTATGAGGTCTATTTAGTATTTTGTTGGTCTGTTCTCCGAGATGATTGTCATTAAGCCAAGTGGAGAGAACTCCTTGCTTGCTTGCTTCGTAGACCCCTTATTTGGACAGACAACTCAAGTGGGTGTTTTATTCAAAACGTTCATAATAAATGTAGTAATTCCAACCGTTTCTCCAATTAATTTACATTTTACATATATTCCAAATTAATTTACATATTACACCCTTAAAAGTTCAAGTCAATTTTACTGGACATTAGTCATTGGCTTTAATGGCTTGTAACCGATTTCTAAATAATAAATTAAAAAAAAAAAATTGAGAGAAAGAAGCCGGGTCCCCCCCTCTGAATCCACATTCCTAAATATATGTATAATATTCCCATATTATTTGTCTATAACTAATAATTCGTGACCACTTCCAAATTAACTAGCGAGAACACCTTGGGACTTTTTTTTAATTCGAATTAAACACGCCCTCTTTTTTTCTTTTTTAATAAATTATCATTCTAATTTACTTATTTTAAATTGTAATTATAATATTTTATTTATTGAAAAGTGAGGAAAGTTTGAATCAAAGTAACTGACCCTCACAACACTAAGGTATTGAGCAGTCTAACGGCCCGGATTTAGACGGTAATTTTTTGTTTAATTAAAACCGATATATTAATATAATTTTTAATTTTAAATACAGGTAAAAATACCGAATTTTATTTATAGTCAGAATTAAATAAAATCGATTTTACTTATGGAAAGTGGTGTAAGTTTTAGGTGAAACATGATGTTAATTAATAGAGTAAAGGGTGTGTAGTAGTCTATTCACTGTGAAACTACACACCCTTTACTCTATTAATTAAATAAAATCGAAATAAAATATATTTTTTTGCCAATGTTTTGACTCGCTCCGGCCATTATCATTGCCTAATTGTATATACATATAAGTAAAATTTTTAGCTTAATTGCAATTAATTGTAATATTAATATTTCTAGGCGACTGTGGGTCAGTGGTCAGAGTGTCGGACCCCTGTCCTGAAGTATGCTGGTTCGAGACTGTGTCTCTGCAGATATTTGCAGCCACCGCCTTTTGGAAAGCAATGGCAAACTACCAAGAGTATAATTGCCTAGTCAACCTCTCCAAACTAGCCTTTCGGAACCGGCCTTAAAAAGCAGGTCTCGTATATCTGTGTAAAACAGATTAACACACTCAGCACAGATAAATGTGGAGAGGAGCCGAAACGTCATGGAGACCTGATATGGCACTTAAAGAAGAGGATTAATATTTCATTGTTCGCATCCATAGTCAAATCTTTTAATAAGGATCGTAGGGAGTTTGACAGGAATTGAAATCAAAAGCAAAGTTTTTTAATTAAATGGGCCAAACGTTTTGTCACTAATTTTTGACTTTTTCAGTGGCTCATTTGATAAACTTATTTGTCAGAAGTTCTAACTATCAGAAAAAAAAACATTTTTAAAGGGTATATCTTTTCCGAAACATCAATAATTAATCACTAAAACAAAGATAAAACATAATATACTATAAAAAAACAATAAATATTTGCTCTTGTTATAACAGTTATATTATTTTAATTTTATAATTGTTATAACAAGAGACAATCTTAATTGTTTTTTTTTATATTATGTTTTATCTTTGTTTTAATGACAAATTATTGATGTTTCGGAAAAGATATACCCTTTAAAAATGTTTTTTCTTATAGTTAAAACTGACAAATAAGTTTATCAAATGGGTGACTGAAGAAGTCGCAAATCAGTGGCGAAACGTTTGGCCCATTTAATTAAAAAACTTTGCGTTTGATTTAAATTCTTGTCCAACTCTCTACGATCCTTATTAAAAATAATATTACTAATATTCAAACCCGTAAGAAGGTGAGGTGATACTCCAAATCCTAGGTTCCTTTCTAAGAGGACGAAAATGACGGTCTAAATAAATTCTTTTATTCGAAATATGTGGTTTTTATTATTTTTAGGCTGCTTTTGCATCAATTCACACCATTGGAATATCTACCACTCCGCCCCCAATAGATAATATCTTTAATTAGTTAAATATCTTCTTTTTTTTATAAATTTTATTAAACCAATTATTTTACATGAATTTATGTATAAATTGTTTTTGAGCTTCAATTCCAGAGATTACTTCTCCACCATCGACTGTCCTTGATCATCTTTTAGTCCTTGTTTTTAATAGGAGGAAAAAACTAATTAAAGAAAAAACCTCTTTTCCGATAATTATTCCAATTCCATATTCTCCCCAATCCATTCTCCTCATTCAGTTAAATATCTTCACATTAATATATCATAATACTATAGGTATGTTATGACCTATTTGTGGGTTTTAAAATTAAAAAAAAAAACAATTAATTGATAAATGGAAATTGAAAAAAAAAATAGTTATAAATTTTGTATTGACCGACCCACTTGTCCCTAATTAGTTTAATTAATGAAAAATCAATCAAATTAAAGTTTCCCGAAGATCAGACTCTAATTGTCGGCCCAAAAACCCTCTAATCCATAATTTTCTTCGAAATCATTGAAGCACTTTTCAAATAAGTCGATTCTATGTATACATAATTACATATATAGTAATTAAGTTAATACCATATATGTCTGTTTTACGTGGGGATCTTTTACTATATATGTAATATAGTATATATAAATAAATATAATAAGTACTCACAGTCTCTCTAGGGCGACGAGATCCTGGAAGGCGCCTCTATCGATAGTATGAATCTGGTTGTCCATCATTTGTCTGCAAAAAAATAAAAAAGGTAAATTATTAGAAGAAATAAAATTCCAAAAAATATATTCTACACTCTTCTTAGGTATATTATGGTATTTCTCTGATGAATCGGCGGAGAAAATTATTAATATTCTAATTATAATTTTCAAATTTTAAGTTATAATAACTACTTGTTATTATTGATAATAATTTTTATATTATTCATTGTTGAATCATAATAATAATAATAAATCCAATTACTCAATATAAAATATTAATTATAACTAATAAGAATAATTTAACAAGTGATCATTTTGGAATTTTAATTTACTTAAAAAATAATTCTACTTTTACTCAAACATAATTAAATTACAATATTAAACAAATAATTTATAATAAATGTTCAAAAAAACTTCCTTTTTCTTCTAGTTTTCTTTAAACTAAATATATAACTCTTTTAATTGTCATTTGATTGTTAGTTAATTGTTAATTAATAAAGTAAAGGGAGTGTAGTTTCACAATCAATGAAATAAAACTCAAAGAGGTTTATACAACCTCAATATATTTCGGGTTAATAGTCCATCTTCAGGAGGAGTTTTTAATCTGTAAAACAATTTTTAATTTGTAAAAACAGTTTTTAATCTGTAAAAACAGTTTTTAATCTGTGAAAACAGTTTTTAATATGTAAAAACGGTTTTTGATCTGTAAACTCCTGATAATGGACTAATAATTCGAAATATTTTGAGTTTGTATAAACCTCTTTGAGTTTTATTTCATTCATTGTGAAACTACACTCCCTTTACTTTATTAATTAATATCATGTTACACCTAAAACCTACACCACTTTGCCTAAGTAAAATTAGTTAATTGTTATTTAATCAAAGAATAAAAAGGATTAAAGGTAATAATACCCAAGTATAACAATACTATTAATTGTTAATAAACCAAAATTACTTTAAAATAGAGTATTACAAATACTATTATATTAAAATTAGAAAATTTAATTCGAAACTATGAATCTGGATGTCTATCATATATATCTGTAAAAGAATAAAAAGGGGTAGGAAAATTCGAATGAATATTTTTTACATTCTTCTTATGTACCTATCTAGATATGATGGTATTCCTCTGATGAATTGGTGGATAAAAAAATAAAAAATAAAAAAAAATTCAAGATCAAATTTCGATCAGAGAAGAATTGTCTGATTGCCAATCCGATCATTTGTTCTTTTTTGGACTTTACAAAAACGAAAGAAGGTAAAAGTAATCTGCTTTTTTTTCTTTTTCCCTTTAAAATCAAATACTAGCAAAGGGAGGGGGGGGCTGAGAAAGGGAAGAATATCCCAAGTTATTTTTTTCGGGGGGGGGGGGGGCTTTATTCTTTCATCTTTGTATTTTGACGAATCAAATTGGTAAATGAAGACGATAGTAATATAAAAGGGTGAGGGGGATAAAAAGAAGAAGAAGAAGATTGGTAATTCGGAACAAAACAAGGGAGTCAGCCAGCCAGCCGACTGCGTTCATCTTGATTACGTAGTGGATGTGTGTGGGTGCAAACGGGTCTATAGGTAGGTACAGGGGAAAAAATAATAATTCCGCTAATCATAGCCCCACAACAAAAAAACAGAAGCCTAAATTAAAACAAATTATACCTTCTAAATAACGGAACCATTTTTCAAAATAAAAAAAAAAAATAATAATAATAATGACGTTAAAATTGCGGATTCGGAGATATCCAGAAAACAATCAACCTTTGAAAAAAATAACAACATGTCATAAAGTATCTATTTTGGTAAGGCTGATTATAATATAGAAATATAATCTATTAGGAAATTGTTTCGATATTCTATTATTCTACAAATTTGACCCTTTAATGAGATCTAGTAACTGGAATTATTTTCTGAATTCTATAGCCTTCAATCTTTTAAGACTCAATCCCACAAATTCAACCGGTATAAAATAACAATATCTCTTTTTCTAAGATAATAATAGTCCAAGATCCCAGCGACCCTAGACGTACGTCATCGTATCAAGCCTAAGATTTTTTCTTTATGTGTGTACTATACTAGGTTAGAAAACGTTGCCCAACTACGTCATAGTATCAAAGCTAGTTTTTTAATATGTCTTTCGAGGATATAAAATGACTCGATTGATGCTGCTACTGACAAAAAGCGAGCGTGTCTCGACAGGTTTGAACATGAGTGTGTCTCGTGATGCTTCCCCCAAGCTAGACAAGGGTGCGTCCCTCAGTTTGTCTTCAACAATCGCCCACAGTAGTCCCTCTTGCTTTGTATTTTCGAACTAGCTCAAAAATGATTCGCCCTATTAGTTCTTTTTGTAAAAAAAAACCTTGAAAAATGTTGTGTCCTCAGTAATTTGGGGTTAGTGCATATAAAGGAACCAATAAGTATTTCGCACGACGGCGCAAAATTGACACGTCCCTGAGAAAGTTCTACAATCTTTCTTAAAGACATCTTTGAAATTAAACTTTTATAGTAAAATACCGATTAAATAATTAGATACCTTCTTGGTGGATGTTTAAGAGTGAAATATATCAATCAATATTGAAAAATAAAGAAAACATTTTTATTAAGTGGTTGCTAAAAAAATAACGAAGTGATGAAGTTTACAAAAATAGAAAAATAATAAAAAACTAAATGAAAAATGACTAACCATTTATTTGTTTATTTTATTTATTTCCTTTAAATAAAAAAAAAGAAAAATTAAAATAAATGAAAAACAACAAAATCATCAATTTTTTTTTTTAATATAAATCACTTTTGATTCCGATTCGATTTCTCAATTTCTTGTGCGATGTTGTCATTTTTAGGATATCATTTATCACCCAAGATAAATAGATATCTTTCTTTGTTTTTAAACAAAAATATTTTATATATATATATATATATTTGATTTATTCGTGTTTATTTGAACAAAATGATGAATGTATTACGGCGGCGCGCCCGCACATCTCTAATTTCGCATTTGCATTTATATTTAGATATATACATTCAGAAGTCAAATAATATTCCTGATATTTAAATAAGAGTTTTTTTTTTATTTTATTTTAGTTCCTCCCCTAAAATAGAGTCTGCTGATGTTTTCAAATAATTTAGATTTATGAACCGGGCGCCTAGAGGGATGAGAATAGGGGTTGTTTATTGTGCCTTTGCTCCTACTACTGCTACTGTTGCTCGCTATAAACCAAAAAGAATATTCTTCGTCCCCGTTTTAGACTACATTTTTCATTTCTTATTATTACAGTAAATAACGCGCTAAGTAAAATGTTTTTTTTTTTTTTTTTTATGTTACAAATTTATACAATAAACCCTTTCGTTTCCGTCATCTATTTGTAAACGGTCGCCAATAAAAGGCTCTATTCAGATTGTGCAAAACAAACCCACTGATACCACCGCGTATTTATTTTCTTTTGTATAATAAATCAACATTTAAAAAATTTTAACAATTAAATTAGCTAATTAAAATTGAAAAAACAATTTTTAATAATTAAATTAGCTAATTAAAATTGAAAAACCAATTTTTAATAATTAAATTAGCTAATTAATTTTAAACATTATTTCATAATATTTAAATTAGCTAATTAATATTTAAAACTTAATTCATAATAATTAAAATCTGTAGGCTACTGTGGGTCAGTGGTCAGAGTGTCTGACCGCTGTCCTGAAGTATGCGGGTTCGAGAGTGAGACTCGACAGATATTTGCAGCCGCCTCCTCTTGGAAAGCAATGGCAAACTACCAAGAGTAGGTATAATTGCCAAATCAACCTCTCCAAATTAGCCAGTCGGAACCGTATATATGTGTAAAACAGCTAAACACACTCAGCATACGTATATGGGGAGAGGAGGCGAAACGTCAGGGAGACCTGATATGGCAATTAAAGAAGAATTAAAATCTAAAATCAATTTGTATTATAACAATTAATTTAATATTAGTTAAGGAAATTCAAATATTTTTTATTTTTGGATATAAAACTCACGATTTGGTGAATATGTTAAGCTAAAAAAAAAGACATTCCGTTGAATTGATAACCTCCTCCTTTTTTCAAAGTCGGTTCAAAATGGTATAACTGGGCCCAAAGGTGCAGTTTAATAATATAAAATGTTTGTGTGCCTAATTTCATACATCACTTCAAATGTTTCAATGTTTAAAGCTAAAAAGTTAAAAATCTAATAAGGTAATATTTCGTTGTGGAAAAAAAAAATTGACATCTAGATGAACGTTCTACAGAGATTTGTTTTTGTTTTGTTTTCAGGTTATTGTGGGTAGGTACTAGAGAGAGAGAGAGACACCAATCTGATAACTACGTTAACATTATTTACATCAGGGGTGTCCAACCTCTTGGCTTACACGGGCCGCATTTAAAGAAAAAACAAATCCCTCGGGCCTCATATAAAATATACTAATTCGATGGATACTATTTGTTAATCAAAAAATATAGTTAATAATGTAGAATAATGATATCCACCATGACAAAGAAGCAAAAATGTCATAGCATAATTATTTCCTTCAGATTTTTTTTTAACTCTTCATAATGTTTTAATTACTGAAATAATAAATATTCAAAAAAAAAAAAAAAAAAAAAAAATGGAAATAGGTATGAGATGAATAATTTTTAAATATTTAAAATTTCTTTTTTTTTTTTTTACTTGATATTTGAGCTTATAATTTTGCTTATAATGAATTTTATTCTCGAAAATAGCTTCAAGTAAGTAGGTTATGTAAATTAATATTTCTAAAAAGAAAATAAATATTGTGAAGCCAGGTGGAATATTTCTTTCTGGGTAGATAATTTTTATAAAATTTTAATAAAGAGACATTATTAAATTTTTCTTTCATTTCCCCATATATTCAATCAGAAAGTTTGGAGTTAAAATATTTAAATCTATATAAAAATGGTTCAAAATATGCCTAAATTCTGATTATTTTTTCGGAAATTTTGATATATTTTTGTGCCTCTCGAGAATTCTTTCCTTAAATAAATATAATTATTCTTAAGGGTAATATTTTGGCAATCGGCTTCCCTTTTTGATCCTCGAATATGACCATTTCACAATGGGTAAGGAATTTTACAACTTCCTGGACCTAAATGTCAAATGGCTCTTAACACATGTCGATTGTATTTGTCATTTTTTCGTGGGAAATTTCTAGAGAGTAAATTTCTAGAAATGGGAGGGCTCAATGATTTTAAGAAACGCCTCGCTAATAAGAATTTTGCCTATGAGAAGTAATTTTAAAATTTCGACTCTTCAGGCAGGTTTTGAGTCAGTCAGAGAGAGTTGGCAGTTCTAAGCTGAAGCCCATTTGGGGTGGTCACTTGTCAATTGGAGTTGAGAGACGAGTTTTAAGCTCTCCAGCCATCAGCATGGAGAAATGTAAAATTATAAATTAACTAATAAAAATAATCAATATTAAAATAATGCACTTTCTTTGAATACATCTCTCCTACTTCAAATACGATCAAATCACCTGAAACAGGTCGAATCGCTTGGGCACGTTACCAGACCATTCTGCGGGGAGCTTCTTCGAGATAGATCGTCAAAATCGTCAACCTTTCTCTGGTCAAGCAGGGTTGCAACCAAAACTCTAAAGTGTTGTCGTAACAATATTTTTTGACATTCAAAATTGAAAATCTGCCTTTTAATCTTCGAAACCCTGTGGGGATATTTCCATTTTCCAATTTCTTCTTATTTTAGAAAAAAAAAATACAAAAATCTCAATGTTTTAAGGAAGATTAAAATTTTATGTTGGACAGCATTCATTGCTGTGCTGGGCCTCATGCAGCTCGCGGGTTGGACAGCCCTGACTTACATCAAGAAAAATATATCACAAAGCCTCAAAATCTCAACACCAAAAATATTATAAAAAGAATTGAATAAAAACAATTATTCCTGAAATATTGTATAAAATTTTACTTCAACATATTAATTTATTATATATATAATTTGTAAATCACTACCCTTCTCTATTACCCTTGAGTGCATTTCATGTAGTTAGATAAGGCAAGTTCCTCTACATGGCATGGTAAAATGAAGAGAAGCAGCAATCAGTTCCGGTTTCCGTCAACGTTGAAGCGACATCCGGTGCACCACTGGGGATGAACAAGCGAAAAATCTTTCCAAAGGGGGGGGGGGTGCATATTCCTTTGTCTATCCCTGGAGGGGTCCCTCAGAAAGGGTGCACATATCAAACATCGCCCACGCTATAGGCTGGGTAAATATTTAGACAAATTGAAAATTAATAAAGACAGAGGATGAAAGAACAAAGATCCAAGGGGAATCCCTTTGCTGTTTTCCTCTTTATATTAATTCATCAAAAATAATTGAATAATCATTCTTGGTTACGAATAGATAATTGAATTCGTTCATTTTGATGGCCGGTAAATGTGCAGATAACAAGTACCCCCCCTAAAACCACGAAGATTAAATGGATATGTGGGCTGCTACATACATACACGGCTGAATTCCTAACTGGATCATTTGCTTGCTTATATGGGATATAAGATAGAGCTAAATTTTTCAATCTATAATGTTTATATCTACCTTGAATAGCAACAACTTTGACATGGTAAAACCACTGGTTCCGAAAGGATCATCCAAGTGAGACAAGTACGCATTTTCCAGCATTTCCTATTTCATTGAAAAGTTTTTATTTGCCGAGAGTAGCAGAGTTGTTGATTCACAAAGAGAAACAAAGAGGTTGTCATCTGCTTGATGCAAATAGGTTGGTTCTAAGCTGACCACCAGTGAGGAAGGAACACCAAATTTTCAATATCCATACGATATTGACTCCATGAAAAATAAACATTTATAATTAAAAAAGACTGATGAAGTCTTCGAAACTATAGTCTCAAACAAATAAATAATATATATATATAGATATATCATCTCGATATATATATATTATTTTTTTTTTATAAAGATACTGATACAAGAAGAAGTTGCACCAAGAAGGTACAACCTCTGTAGTCCGTGATGGACCCTTGTAACGTGAAGATAAGGGGAGATTTAGTGATTGGGTAGAAGTCGAAGGTATCTGTGGATGTTGGTCTTGAAAGATTGAAGGTCATAAGTTGCTGGAAAGACGGTCGGGGGAAGAGAGTTCCAGTCTCTAGATGTCATGGGGATAAATGAATTGGCGAATGCGTTTGTTCGATTAGTATCCAGTTTAAGCGCGTAGGGGTGTTGAGTTTTAGAAAATCGTGTATTTCGCGCAAATGAAGTCCTTGGTGGGATTATCGATTTAATTTCGTCAGAACAAAAGCCATGGTAGTATCTATAAAAAAGGGAAAGGGCGGAGACAGATCTACGATGGGCTAGGGAGTCGAGAGTGTCAGTTAATGTAGGATCGCCTATCAGTCTGATAGCTCGTCTCTGAATTGCGTCCAGGGTTTCAAGAGAATACTTGGGGGCCCCTCTCCACAAATGCGAGCAATATTCAAGACAGGGGCGAATTTGAGCCTTGTATAATATAAGGAGTTGAGTGGGGGTGAAAAATCGTTTGGTTCGGAAAAGAAAGCCAAGGTTACATGCTGCAGCCTTTGCTACTGAGATAATATGGTCATTCCAAGAGAGGTCAGAACCTAAGGAGACACCTAACAATGATATTTTATTACGAAATTCCAATGAGCTCGAATCAAAGGAAATGTCCGGAAGCTTCCTTTCTGTGCGCCTAGAAATTAGGCAGCATTGTGTTTTACCAGCATTAAAGTTTATATATGTGTGTATGTTTATTTGCATCAAGCAGAGGACAACCTCTTTGTTTCTCTTTACGTCTTTCCTATTTCATTGGAATCAAATAGCATAGCCTTAGAATTTGGGCTGTCTAGTTTTAAAACTGTTGGTCTAAAAATGCAGAAAACGTGAATTGAAGCGCTCAGAGTTAAAGGTGATCAAGTCCAAAATTGTAAAAATTTTGTTTGTTTCTGATTATTAGTTGTTAATGGTGTATATTTTAAGAAACATAGTGAACTAACTAATGTTATTGATATTTTTTAACAAATGGCAGCAGTTTTCTTTGGACCTGAAAAAATCTTATAAAATTTCCGCGCTAAACTGGATCAAGTCCAAAATATCTATATAGTAGAAAAATAAAATCCGGAAAGGATCTTAACCCGAATTTAAATATTACTCTTTATATTATCTAATGATACCTACAGCTCTTAAAAAGTAATAAAATGATTCTTTGTGAATAGTTATGCTGGTCACAAAAAACATTATGAAGAAACCCGGGAGAGGGCGTCAGAGAGAGGACGTTAATCCCGCGAGTTTTGACAACTTTAAAATTTGTAATAAGGAGTTGGACCACGAGACGTACTATAAATTTTTAATTATCGAAGAACGAGGCTTGAAATGTAATAAATGATTTTTATTTGTTAAAGCGCCGTTTCGTTTTTTTTTTTTTTTATTTAAAGACTTCTTCAGAATCATTTCAAATTATTAGCATATTCACTCAATTTATTTTTAAACATAATTATGGAACTACTTTAATTTGTAAATTGACTCAAAAAAATTTAAAAAAAACAACAACCTTTAACATACTTCATATTATAAAAGTTAGAGTCATTTAGGGTTTTGAATTTTTTTTTACGTACAAAAATGTATCATTTTTAGAATATTTTTTTTTTTTTTTTGAAATTTTATCCGTTCCTATACTAAAAAATAATAATTGAATTCCTATTTAATAAATTAATCAGTTTTTTTTTTAAATTCAGCGAAAGAGCAATCAGCTTAGATACTGAGTCTTGAAAAAGTTTCACTTTTTTCTACAATTTTAATTGCATTCGAAATATTTCACAAAATTTGATTTTTTTATAATCTTTCGTATTTATTTATTTATTTTTATTTTGTAGAAAATTTTTCTTAAATTCTTTAGGAATGCTTTATCTCGTTCAGCAGAAGTTGACGCCAGCGCCAGGGGGTAAAAAGAAAATAAACCTACCACCCCTAGCTAGTAGCTATTTACAAAGCGATACTACTTCTTCCCGTTTTCATTGAATTTCCAGTAATATCAGGATAAAAATATATATAGGTATAAGAAAAGCCCAAATTCAATTTTTCATCCCCTCTACCAGCCCATTTTTACCCTCACACTGTAGCCAATTCTTTTGACAAAAAAGTAAATAGAAGTGATTTAGATCGAAATTGGTCAGTGATTCAATTTGGATTTTTGCAGTAGGAAAATAAATTTGCGGCAAAATAATAATAATAATAATAAATAAATAAAAAATAAACCCCTAAAAGAATGGCCGGGTAAAGGAAGGCGAAACAGGGGAGGCCAAACATATATATAGGTATATAGGATTGTAAATATAAAAATATAGGGTTAGAAAAAGCGTGAAATAATAATAATAATAATATTAGAAGCTAGATATGTCGCCTTATTGAAAATAAATTGAAAATGATATCGCAGAATTTCAATTGAAAAAAAATAAAAAAATAAATGAAATTTTATTAAAACGTTTCATATGAATTTATTTATATTTTCAATTTAAAAAGTGCAAACAAAAAAACAAACAAATTTCTCTTTATATAGTTTTTACTTTCACATTTATATTCTATAGAATATAATGGGAGAGTATTGCAATGGCCAGTCTGGGTACTGACTCTTTGACACTTGATAAAGATAAAAGATTGTCTTTGAAATGAAATTACCTTGAATAAAAATAAAAAAATATATAAATGTTATGGACATTTTTTTTTTGAAAATATTTATTAGAAAAACAGTCCAAATATAGAATAATATATCTGATCTTTTGGTACATGAATTTGTGTTGTATAAAATATCAATCATTTCTAAAATTAATTATTATTATTATTATTATTTTAATTTTGTTTTCTAGCTAAAATTATGGAATTTTAAAAAATTATTTTTAATGAATAAATATTATACAAATACAAATCTTTTATTAAAAAAAAAATTGAGACGTTTCGGGATGATTTCTCCCTTTACAATGAAATTTTTAAGAGATTGTTGCTTTAAGAAAGGAAGTACCTGGTGGCACCGAGCGATGCTCGGTAATTTCTTCCTTCAGTTAAAACCTTTATTTTAATATTATTTTTAATTAAAATTCTGATAAAAAGGTCGATTTTTATTTGAGAGCCGTTTTCAAATTAAAAAAAAATACAAATATATATAGTATTCGTCCACTGTACCTCCCCCCACCCCACTTGACCCCACCCCCGAAACTTCGCCCAACCCCCGGATCCCCTACCACTGCACCCCACCTCCTGCAGCTGTTTTGATTCAAACATATGATTCATTTTTATTCATCCAATTGTTAATAAATAAAACCTATCAAAATGTGTTGTTTTTTCAGAAAATTGAGACCTGCTTATGCGAAATATAGGTATTTTTAAATAAATTCTTGATTATTTTTATTCTATTAAATAAATAAAGTTCTTTATAAAAATAATTATAAAACGTTTATTAATATTTCTAACGTTTAGGTTGAACAAAATATGTTAAAATCCACAATCACAATACTTCTTCAAGCCCTTTTAGAACAATGAAACAAACAATCCATTGTCTGCCTGGGTATAAAAGGAAAAGGGAAACATTTTTTAAAACCCTAAGAATGGGATTTGTCTACCTGAGAATAATTAATTTGATTACGAAAAAACCCATCAAAAACAATTTTGTCGAAGATGAGACCGTGACAGATCGAATTGTCACCCCAAAAACCCCCTAACCCGTGAATTTAATCAAAATCGGTATAGTCGTTTTCAAAATATAACCAAGATACAAATATATATACAAACAAATAAATAAATATACAATTTTTGCTCGTTTAATAAGAGTAGATATTTCGCCTCACACCAACATCAGGCTCTAAAAATTATTAATTTAAAATTTCAAATATTATGAATGTATTTTTCATATTTAACAAAAATTTTTCGAAAAAAATTATTTTCCATAAATAAATATATTTTTATATTTTTATTCAAGATAATTTCATTTCCAACTTAAAACTTGTTACCTACAATAATAATAATAAAAAAAAAAAAAACTTTAAATTGGACATATCATTAAAAAATTATTCATAAATCAATCAAACTAAAACATTAAAAAGTTTATTTTTTTCTTCAATTTAATATACCATATAAATAATAATTAAAAAGTTTAGAAATAAGTTAGTTGAAGTTATACGAAAAATTGTGTATGTTTGTGTGTGTGTTTCTTTGTCAAATAGAAGATTGAATTTCTTCTACCCCTGGATTTAGGCAGACAGACAGACATAGAGACCAATCAATTTTAAAGATCGAGAGAAGTTCGTTAAAAAGATATTTCTCAATATTCATTTTGAATCTTTAATAATTTCATTCATTTACAAAAGATCCAATTGAAAAGAATCTTACAAAATTGTAAAAAAAAAAAATATTAATCTAGGTAAGTCGAAGGGGAAGCCCCGGGGCTTTTGGGGTTGGCTGCCCTGGGAGTGGAGTCCACTGTCAAAGTGCTCTCTGAGTCGTGAGAATTTAATAGAGCCAGCCAGCCCCTTTTCTACTCGAAACTTACCCTCTTAACCCCCCCCCCTATCCCCCAATCCTTCTATTTACCCCCTTAAATATTAAAAAAAAACTCTCCTTCGCCCTTTCCAGAAGACATTCCGTCGCCTGGACTGGAGAGGCGCCGCTATTTGGGCAAAATAACTCAGCTGCCCTTCGAACCACCCTCTTAATTCTACACCCTTATATTTTATGATACAATACCTGGCCGACCGAGCTTTAGTTAAAATCGATATATTAATAGTATTTTAACACGCTTTATATTAGCTTCACTTGTATGTATGTATTTATTTATATATGTATCAATGTGACTTTTGTTCTGTTAAATTCCGCAAACATTTCTCTATAAAAATAATTGTTTACCTACTCAATTTAAATGAAATTATATTGAGAGGGAACAATATGGAATTGAAATAATTATCGGAAAAGAGGTTTTTTATTTAATTAGTTTTTTCCTCTTATTAAAAACAAGGACTAAAAAGATGATCAAGGACATTCGATGGTGGAGAAGTAATCTCCGGAGTCGAAGCTAAAATACAATGTATACATTAATTCATGTAAAATAATTGGTTTAATAATAATAAAATGAAATTATATAAAAATAATAAAAATAAAACCGACTTCAAAAAAATTTAATGCAACAAATAAAATAATAAGAACTCAAAAATCAAATAAAATGCACTAAAAGGTGTGAAATATTTATCTTATTTAGTTACAACTAAATAACGAAATATTAACATGAAATCACTTTTTGAAGTCCGTGCTAAATAAACTATATAAGTGAGCGTACCTGCCAAACGTACTAAGTAAGATCCGTAGGGTTCGATTCATAAAATGTATATGTTTGGCACCGACTTCAAAAAGTGATTTCATGTTAATATTTCATCGTTTAGTTGTAACTAAATAAGATAATTATTTTAGACATTTTAGTGTATTTTATTTTATTTTTGAGTTGTTATTATTTTATTTGTTGGATTTAATTTTTTTGAAGTCGGTTTTTTATTTTTTTATAAAAAATATTTTTATTTTTCTCTTTTTAGTGATGTTATTAATAGTGACTTAATATAATAGCTTGGCTGCATCTCGTAAAAGAAAGGGTCGGGCGAATGAATCAGAAAATGATAATAAAATTCAATTGATAAATATAGAAATTCTCTCGAAACGTTTGCGGGTTTTAAATGAATGTTCAAGGATTTTTTTTTATAAAATTCGATTATTTGCTCATAACAATTGGAGATTTACGTTATTTCGTTATTGATCATATCATCATAACTTGACCTAATTAATATGGGACCACCCCTAATGTACTCTCTTTCCAATAAAAAAGAATCATCGAAATCGGTACACGTGGCAAAAGGTTCTCGCTGAACATACATAAAATAAATAAATAAATAAATAGTTAGGTATCTTGACTATCTTGGAGCTATAATGATCCAAACGCAGAAAGAATCATTAAAATCGGTTCATAAACAAAGAAGTTATGCCTGAACAAACATAACAAAAAAGGTCCGATCCCAATGAAAAAAAAAACGGGACCAATCGGAAACTATACTGAACCCAATGCAAAAAAAGAAGAGGGAATTTTATTGCTTTAAAGCAACTATTTTCCAAATTTCCATTGATAAAGGGAGAATTTCTCTCGAAATATTTAATAAAAGAATTGAATTTATTAATAAATTATTTTAGGATAGGTTTTTAACGTCTAATTCGGACTTTTCAAAATCAAATTCAGGATTTTAAAAATCAAGTGCTAACTTTCCATATCAAATTCAGGATGTTTCAATCCAAATTCACGATTTTAATAATCAAAATCAGACTTTTTCAAATCAAATTCAATATTTTAATAAACAGTTGATAAATAGTTATAGTAAAGAAAAAGTTTAAATTTAATTTAACTCTCAGGAAAAGTTTCCAGGTAAAAAGCTAAAATTCGGTGCATTCTAATATATTTGCTTACCAATTTTCAGCTCATTAACTAAAACCTTAAAAGATAAGCATTTTTACTCTCCAGAAAAATATTCAGGTAAAAAGCAATAATTTAATATGTAAAATATGCATTGTCTTATAGAAATTCTGAATTTGATTTGAAAAAGTCTGATTTTGATTTTTTAAATCCTGAATTTGATATGGAAAATTGGAAAAGCCCGAATTTGAAGTTAAAATCCAGAGGGGTGATCCGCGATTGGAAGTAGGTGTACACCTCTTTGGAAGTATTTTGGAAGTACATGGAAATATTTGAAAGTACTTGGAAATATTTGGAATTACTTGGAAATATTTGAAAGTACAAGTGGAAGTAGGTGTACAGCATATTAGGTCGCGGTTCACCCCTCGTAAAATCCTATATAGTAGAATAGAGAAAATGATAAGCATTATGAAATCTAATTAGAATTTAGTATTCATGTTCAGGAATCAGATTAGTAGAATATAATGGATATTTATATGCTGAAGAAGGGTTGGTTGGCGAGGGGGTGGATGTAAAATAAAGCGGGGGCGGCAAGCTGGACCGAGGGGGCAGCATCTTGCCAGCACAGAGAGGACTTTGATGGAGTTAGAAACCACAAAATAGACAGACTGTTTGTTTGCTTTTAGATTATTCGAGTGGGGTTTGAACCGCAAGGCAACCTGTTCCAATGAAAACAGAGACAAAGACAAGGTCCTTACTAGAGGGGCGGGTGGTTGGTTAATGGCGCAGGTAATGCTCCTACAGATTCGCAGCTGACGCAGGCTAAATCAATTTAACTTTCGCACGGGAAATAATCCCGTGTAGTAAATACAAGAGACAACAATAAATAGGTAAGCGCAATTTCTATTTAAAACGCCAGCGGAAATTGAATTCGGTCCAATTGGGGTTTGGTTTAATCCCGGGGATAAAATAATTTCTTAAGCATTAGTGAACAACGGGAAAACATGAATCAAAACAAAAGGTCGCAAAAGAAAGACTCTAATACAATAGCTTAGAAATTAAATTGTGCAAAAGCTTATACGAGATATGAAGTTAGTAAATTATACAAAAATTTCAATTAAATAACTAAATTTATTTTGAATATTCAATATTTTTTCAATTTATTAATTAATCAATTTATTTATTTTAAAATCCACTAATAGTTAATTATAAATGAATGTTTAAAATTCAGAGTTTATTAGATATTAAATGATGAATGATACTGGAAGAGAATAATGGAATTGAAATAATTATCGGAAAAAGGTTTTTTCCCTTTAATTAGTTTTTTCCTCTTATTAAAAACAAGGACTAAAAAGATGATCAAGGACACTCAAAGGTGGAGAAGTAATCTCCAGAATCGAAGCTCAAAAGCAATGTATCCATAAATTCATGTAAAATAATTGGTTTAAGATATTAATTGATTGAAAAGGGGAATTGATGGATTGACGGGAATAATGGAATTATAATAAATATAGGAAAAGAGGTTTTTTCTTTAATTAGTTTTTTTTTCTTATTAAAAACAAGGACTAAAAAGATGATCAAGGACACTCGATGGTGGAGAAGTAATCTCCGGAGTCGAAGCTCAAATACAATGTATACATTAATTCATGTAAAATAATTGGTTTAATAAAATTTATAAAAAAAAAAGATATTAATTGAATTGTATTTATTTATTATACATATTTACAAAATTAATGGTTATAAATTGGTGTTGTTATCGTCCATGTTAAAATTGTTTGTCTGGTTATTGATGGGAACTTGGACTTTCAAATAAATTGAAAGTTAAATTTTTAAAATGTTGCATCGTTTCGTAGTATATATTTTTCGACTTCTTCAGGCAATTTTTAAGCTTAACCTCCTCGTAATAAGTAATATATTTAAAAAGAAAACCACATTTATATTAAAATTATTTGAAGATGAGACCCTGACAGATGGATTTGTTGAACCAAAAATGCTTCTTTTTGATCATTTGATTAAATTATATTATTTTTTTATCTATATAAAATACTCTCTTAGAAATGAGTATAATATTTCTGAATTTTAATTTTAATTTTTTTTTTCAAAAGTCAAAAATTTGTCATAAATGGAGTAGCTTTTGTAACTTTTCACTCTAAATTATAACTGCAGTAAATTAACTGAAAGTTTTCTACATTTTATTCGATCCCGACTCTAATGTAGGGAATTTTTGTCAATTTTCACTCTATATTTGACAAAAATTCCCTACATTAGAGTCGCGATCGAATAAAATGTAGAAAACCTTCAGTTAATTAATGGCAGGCATCTAACATACATGCTAATAGATCTAGCGCTCTGGACTGGGAGATCGAGTATATAACATCTGAGATTTCAAATTCACTCGGTGATCCATCCGAATGTCTAGCGGGCTATACGCGAAATGACGTTGGATTGTAGCTAAGTGGATTACATCTTTTTCTCTCTTGGTCCAGACTTAATACTCCGCAGACTCCAATAGCGTAATCCGCAGTAGTCTCGCGAGATAAAAATATCTTTTTTTCAAATCAGCGCGGTCAAAATAATTCTTGTTGACGTATCAATTATTCTTTGATATATTAATGAGAAAATTAAAATTTATGCAGTAAATTACATTTTTTGAGATAATTTGATATAGTTACATGATTCGTTATCTAAGTATATAAAATATTTTATTAATAATAAGTATAATATTTTCTGAGTTGTCTATTTTTCTAGATTAGACCCAGACGAGACTGTCTACCTAGGGATAAACAGAGCTATTTATTTACGCCCCCCTGGCCGCTGCTTGTTACGAAAAAGGCAAGCTGAGACAAACATAATAAAAGCAAATTCTTTTGGTCCAATTTTAATTTATGATGAATATCTTATTAGATTTTATGGCCTCTATAATTTCTTTAGTCAAATCCCTAGCTCAATATTTATTGAAATTGATTCTATGTGGTTCACATAACTCAAATAATAACGAGATACAAATTTCTAAATGAAAGTGAACACACTGATTATTATTTGGCAGCCGTTCAAATGGTAGTCGCAAATGGCTCGGGCTATATTAATAAATAATTAGAATAGAGGTATGCGTATTTTATATGAATAAATAATAAAATTAGATAAATAGTTGAAGTAAACGGGACAAGTTAATATTTCATGGTAGAAAATAAATGTAGGCTTTAATTGTGTCGGACTAATGAACACTTATAAAGAAAGTTATATAAATATCAATTTAAAAATTTATTGAATAATTTAGAGAGAATGTATCTTAATTAATTAAGAAAAAGTAACTAAATTAAAATTTCTCGAAGATGAGATCCTGAGAAATTGATTTGTAGAATCAAAAACCTTTTAATTTGTGATTTTCATCGTTAGAGCCCCCGAGTCGAAATTTAAACACTACATTAAGCCTCCCCATGTGGAAATTTTGGAACGGTCGGAGGTCATTCCGGCCATCATCCAAGACCAGATTGATATCCGAAAGCAGTATCTGTCTGATGTCAAAATGATCAGATCATGCCGATATCAGATTCAATGTTTGTCCGAGACAATAATCGGTTATCCAATAGACACTGTTTTCCAGTGTCGATCTGACACAATTTTCTGATGTCAATCTGATCCTGTTTTCCAGTATCGTTCTGACACAATTTTTTGATATCAATCTGATCCTGTTTTCAAGTATCGTTTGGACAACAAAATGATCAGATCATGCCGACATCAGATTCTATGTTCCTCGGAGACAATAATCGGTTATCGAATAGACACTGTTTACCAGTATCGTTCTGGGACAAATTTCTGATCTCAAACTGATGCTGTTTTCAAGTACCGTTAGGACAACAAAATGATCAGATGATTGACCATTCTGACACCAATCTGATATTAATGCCAGTCTCCGTCAGATTGAATGTCGGTCGAAATACCGAGACTCAGATAGTTGACCATTCTGACACCAATCTGATATTAATGTCAATCTCCGACTGATCGTAAAACCCATGTGTCTCATAATTGGCAAAAGTCGGATATCGGACCGATACGTTCATGTCCGTTTAGTCTCAGTCTTGCCACATGGGTCCCAAGGTAGTTCTTATTTAGGACTTGGGTGCTCAAAGTAGATTCTATTTCGATGTTAACTTAGGTCAGACTGTGGACCGCAAAGTGGTACAAATTTCCCGTTTTACCAGTTTGGGGTTCAAAGTCGGTTCTGATGGGAATGAAAATTAGGGACTATTTTGGACTGTCTAAATGGGCTTTGCTCCCGCTGACACTAAATAAATTAAAAATAAAAAAAAAATTTTTTTATAAAAATCATTGAATAATAAAAAAAATAACTTAAATTAGGGAGCGAAGAAAAGATTTTTATATTATAGACAAAAGGATCAGCCGGGATTCGAACCCGGGAAAATTATTTTCGAACTTTGGGTTCGCGATCGAGTGGGAGGCGTTTGGATATAAAAAATAACATTGTTGTAAATATGGACATGGGAAGAGAGTATTTATTTGCTCGATGCTCAAATAATTGTATAATAAAAAAAATAATAATGTAAAATTTTAATATGGAAATAACACATTTTGTTAAAAAAAGATTTCTCAAGGTTTAAATAACTTTAACTCTCAGTTTTCTTTCTTAACTCTCAATTTTCTTAGTTAACTCTTCGTTTTCTTAATTAACTCGCTGTTTACATACTTACTTTGTTGATTTCATATTTAATTAGCTGTTTTCATACTTAGCTCAAGGTTTAAATACTTAACTAACGTTTTAAATATTTAACTCTCAGTTTTCTCAGTTAACTCCTCGTATTCCTAATTAACTTGTTGATTTCATATTTGATTAAATGTTTTTATACTAAACTCACAAGAAAATATTTGAAAAAAATTAATAGTGTATTTGAAGTTTAGAGGTTTTTTTCTATTTCATTACATACCCAGCAAAGAAAAAAAATTTATTACATACATACCCAGACAGGTAAAAAAATTTATTACATTGGTAAAACGTTTATTAAGCAATTTTTGTGAAACTCCATCTTGATGGATATTATGCTAAATCTCGGTTTACACATCGTAAATGACAACCATTGGTACTTTAGGGATTTGAAAGCTAAAACTCCGTTATTTTTTTATCATTTTACCCTCTCTAGGGTAATTTACTTTTTTAATTAAGTTACTTTGAATATCTTCAGAAAAAAAAAACTTTTTCTTTCTTATTATAATTTTCAAATATTATCTTTTAAATCAGTAAATATATACTAGTATATGTATTTATTTTGTATATTTTGAGCAAATTTAAAAAAAGATTACAACAAGATGGATAAAGAAAAATGAAATAAAAAAAAATAAACGGATTTAAAGAGACGTATTATTTATTTATTTTGACGGGAGATTACTTGTAAGAAGATTTTTTAATTTGAGGTTGACGTTGAGATATTATTATTATTATTTTTTTGGAGAAATATACATTTTGTGACTGACTTCTTTAAAAAGAATTAAATGAATAATTAAATATACATTTGTTTTTAGTAAAATAAAGTACGATATCCCATTCAATGATACTTCGATAGCGGGACACTATATGGAAAATTAAAATTTTCGAATATTTTCAGGACATATTAGAAAATTTTAAAAATATTATCTAAAATCAAAAATTTAATGAAAAAAATATAAATTTTTTTGTTTTAAGGATGTGAGTTTTTTACAATTTAAAAAAAAAATGATGTTATTCGAAAAGTTCATCTCACTCTCTGAAAATCAAAGTTTTTATGAGATTTTGGAATTTTCGAAATTTTTTTTGAAAATTCTAAAGTCTTAGAATCTTGATAAAAATTTTAATTTAAGAAATTTTTCAGGAAATCAAAAGAAAATGAATATTTTCAGGAGAATTGAATATTTTCAGCAAAATATAAAATTTTCTAAAAATTACAGAAAAAAATAATTTTTAAAAATGAAAGTTTCCGAAATTATTAAAAAAAAAAAAAAGGAAATTGAAAATGAAAATTTTCAATATTTTACAAGAAAATGAATTCAAAGACCTAATACCCAAACGAACAACGCAGATGCAAAGAAGTGACTTTTCATGTTTTAAAGAAATCTCACTGTAATTCCTTTGAATCTTAAGCCCGGTTCACACCAGGCGTTTTTTGTTGATAGAAATCTAGATGGCTGGCTAGGCTGGATCCAGAGGCTTAAAATGACGTCACTGAGGGCTGGGAAGCTGGCTAACTTGTTGGATTTTGTGATTAGAACATGTTCTATTTTCTCCTGATAGATTGCTTGGAAAATTAGGGAGAGAACCAATCGGAAAGCAGTATTTTATCACGTGGGTGACATGCGCATGGTAAACCAATCGGGAAGCCGAAATAACCATGGACGACACCACAGTCTGGCCGGATTGTTCAAACGTTTTTGTTTTCGCCGTTTTTTCCAAATTAATAAAAAAGCAATAATTGCAGTTCGTCTACGATTAATAACCTCTCCAATTATATTATTGCCAGCCATTTTTTTTTGACAACTGCTGAGCGATTGTGTGCGCACGCATCTGATCCTGCTTTTAGAATATATCCAGCCTTACTGCAAATAGCATAGTGTGAAGCCAACAACTAAAAATCCATCACGACATCTAGCGGCAGCCAAGCCCTCAAGGAAAGTCATCAAGGCTACCTGCGAACTCCTGGTGTGAACCGGGCTTTAGACACTATTAATTTTTAGAATTTTAGATTCCTCAATTTCGTAAAAAATTTAACATCTCGTCATTACCTTGGTCATATAAATCAAATCCAAAACATTTATGTTTGATATTAAATTTTATATATAATATAAGTTTATATATTATTTTTTGTATGCACTCAACAACTCTGTCTGCATTCATTGTATTGTATAATAAATGCATTGGGATTGCAAATACTGTAACACCTAATTTTTACCATTATTATTGTTAATATATTTATATTGATACATTTATGTATGCTCTTTTTAGCTCATAAGAAATGATGATGACCTTATCAAATTAAAACCGAAATGTTTTCTTTGATTGCTAATTTTATTCGACAGAGGCTTCCCTACTGGCTGAATTCTTCTCCTTTATAAATTTCTCATTGTTCGATATCTTGTAAGTTACAAAAGTCGTATACAAGTGTATTGTCAGAAGTAGTAAAAGTGATTAAAATGAGCATTTTTCGGTTCTCTATCTTCTATAAAACAAATTGATTAAGAAAGATGTACTTACAGAATTCGCAGATTGGTGAGACTCTCGAAATCCCTCTCGAATATCATTGTAATATTGTTCCCTTGAAGATCGCTGAAACAAAAAATAAACAAAAATTAGTATAAATATTATTATACAAATTTGAAAATTATTTAGTGAACTAGTTAACAATGTTATAATGACCATAAATTGAATTATAAATCATCGATTTTTTTATTAAATAAGAAAAATATTATATTTTTCAAAATATCTACTTGAGATATCAAAAAATCATCGAAATCGGCCCACATGGTAAAGAGAAATCGACCAACAAACATCATCAAAACTTGACCAAATTAATATGGGTAATAAGTTATACGTAAACAAAACATACATAACAAAAAAGGTCCAATGCTAATGAAATTTATACGGGACCAATCGGCAACTATACTGAACCCAATGCAAAAAAAAATAAGTTGACGTGTTCTGATGTGGCCATCCACTTGACTTTACCATAAAACCTGGCCCCTCACTTATATTTAATATTTAATAAAATTATTTATAATCATGTAGGGGGCGGGGTGTTAGTTTTTGCATTTTTAGACTCCTGGGACTAATGATTATGTATACAAAATTTGGTTTAGTTTGGTAAATGGCCAAGATTTTCATTTTTTGACCCCCCCCCCATTTCGGGCGGTTAGTTTTTGAATTTTTAGACTTCTTGGGACCCACTGATTATGTATACAAAATTTGGTTTATTTATTTATTTATTTATTTATTTAAAAACAATGCTCTGAGGTGGCTACCTCGTAGAGCAGAAACAGAAAGAATATATATACAAATAGTATCATTTAAGTAAGCAAACATAACATATATAACATTTAAATGAGCAAACAGAAAGAATACATACATATAGTAACATTTAAATGAGAAACAGAAAGAATATAGATATAGAAACAGAAAGAATATAGGTATATAGTAAGATTTAAATGAGCAAGACTCTCCCAGCCCAGTGAGCAACCCAGAGTCAGCACAAGCAGGCGAATAGACCAGTGACACATTACTCCAACCCAGCTCCCCCTAGAAGATGCACCCTGAGTGAGCGATGAAAAGATGATGTTGAAAGCGATGTTCGGATATTTAATGGCAATGTATTCCACAACCGAGCCGAGCTGACGACAAAGGATCTAACTTCACTTCACTTTAGTTTGCTCAAATGGCCAAGATTTTTATTTTTTGACCCTCCGCCCCCCCCCCATTTCGGGCGGTTAGTTTTTGAATTTTTAGACTTCTTGGGACCCACTGATTATGTATACAAAATTTGGTTTAGTTTGGTAAATGGCCAAGATTTTCATTTTTTGACCCTCCGCCCCCCCCCCCATTTCGGACGGTTAGTTTGTGCATTTTTAGACTTCTAGGGACCCACTGATTATGTATACAAAATTTGGTTGAGTTTGCTCAAACGACCTAGATTTTTAATTTTTAACCCCCCTCGACCCCCCTTAATTTTGGGTCGATGTGCACCAAAATCTAATCAGCTCTTAATCTCAATGGACCAAAACTACGTGTGAAATTTGGTTTCGATACGCACACTAGTTTTTGAGCTAGCTCGTCCACAAATTTGGTAACGCACAAACTAACTAACTGACATTTTGACAAAACAATTATTATCTCGAAAAATATAATTTTTTCGGTGTTCACTTATTAGAGCTTTTTTGTAGACCGAAATGCCATTGTTTCGCCCAATTTTTTTAATCGAAATAGTTTCAGCCGTTTTTTAGATATTTTGAAAAAAAGAAGGAAAAAAACCACTTTTTTCATCCACGATTACAATACTTGAGCATACCCTGTATGGTAAAGTAAAAAACAGACATTCCGTTGAATTGAAAATCGTTCTTATTTGTCGTTTACATGGAGACATGGAATTTAAGAAAGGCGGGTTTGGATTCGTTACGAAAATCAGCTAAATAGGATTCGAAAATAAAACTAGTTAATTCAGAGAAATCTCATGATATTATTTTAAAATATTTCATTATGGTGTTTTACGTTTAAACGGAACCCTAAAAGCGCTCCTTTCATCACTAAAAATAAAAAAGAATATACCTACTCTTAGATTATTAAATGAGCAATTATTCTATATACCTTATTATTTGTTTTTAGTTAATTAATCATATATTTTTATTTACAACAATATTGGATTTTATTAATTATAGAATTATTAAAATTTGTATTTTTAGTGAAAACCCACATAATTAATTGTAATTATTTATTGCAAAAGAACAAATAATACAATACAACTACGACGTTTTGATCGATTTATTCTGCCATCCTTCACAAGAGAATGATACCCAGAATAAGTCGAAACGTCGTAGTTGTATTGTATTATTTGTTATTTTGCAATAAATAATTATAATTACCTATGTGTGTTTTCACTAAAAATTCAAATTTTAATCAAATTAATCACAAAAATAAAAGATTCAACAGCTTCATTAATCTAGAATTATTATATTAACACAATTTAAAGGTTTTAAAATTTATTTACTTATTTTAAATTATATTTCAAAACTATTGACTAAACGAAAGTTAATCAAACTTAATTTCATTATTTTCTTGGGATAAATAAAAGAGAAACAAGCTGCTTAAAAAGGTAGAAGTATTATTTACTGTTGCGCTTAATTAATATAGGATAGGCAGCCTAGAGTGCGCGCACTCGGCCTTGAGGGACCATTTCGAAATCGTACTCTACCATTTAAGTGGAGTTTCTCTTCTTTTTCATCTAATCTTTTGACACATTTGGAACAATGCAATTGTAATTCGTCTTCTTCAAAACATGCATTTGCAAAAAAATCAAAAAAGTGGATCCCAAAAAGTATAAATAGTATTTTCTTTATGCTTTTTTATATTTTTCTCGGTTTCTTGCTTAAAAAAGTATTGTTCAAAGTTGCGAAGTCTTTGAATCCGATTTTTGTTTAATTATATGTTTGTCTTATATATGTATTATTAAATGAGCAAATCTTATCTATCTATATATGGTAGGTAGGTAGGTACTAGGTATATATAGAATCGGTTTCTCGAAAACGGCTCTAACGATTTCGATGAAAATTATGGATTAAACGGTTTTTTGTTCGAGAAATCGATCTTCGGGTAACTTCAATTTGAGTAATTATTTATAGGTATGGATAAAAAGCTCTCACAGACCATTATTCACGGAATTAGAGACGTTTAAACATATATATATTTTTTTATTTTATTTATTGTCAACGGGAACATAGTCTATTTAGACAGCACATAAGTATTTTTTTTTCAATTAAACATGGTTAAAGATTGTGAAAAGATGTGATCCACTTAGCTACAATCCAACGTCATTTTGCGTATAGCCCGCTAGACATTCGGATGGATCACCAAGTGAATTTGAAATCTCAGATGTTATATATTCGATCTCCCAGTCCAGAGCGCTTGATCTATTAGCATGTATGTTAGATTCTTGCAATAAATTAACCGAATGTTTTCTACATTTGATTCAATCGAGAATCAAATGTAGGAATTTTTGTCAAATAATGAGTGAAAATAATATTTGAACTTGAAATCTAACTTGAAATAATGATCTTAAATAAATTTTATAATTTTTCTAATTAATATAACAAAGAATAATTGCTATATCAATGAGAATTATTTTTGACCGAGCTTATTTGAAAAATATATTTATCGCGAGACTACTGCGGATTACGCTATTGGAGTCTGCGGGGTTCTTTCTGATTTTTTAAAGACTCTCAGACCATTATTTACGGAGATAGAGACATTTAAATATTTTAAAGACAAACAATTTTCCTATAATTTTTAAAAATATTATAAATTCGATTGTTTTTAAGGCTCTCAGTCCATTATTTACCGAGATAGAGACGTTTAAAGATTTTAAAGACAAAATATATTAACAAGAGGCTGAATATACATAAATCATGTGGTTGAATAAAAACAAAACAGATATTATTATAATTAACAATAATTAAGAACAAACAAAAAATTACCGAGAAAAGTTTAGTATAATTCACCAAAAATCTAAAACAACATTAACAACTTAACACAAGAAAGTAATTCTTCTTTATAGACTGAAGATGGCATTGAGTTAATGCCGAAACGTCTCTTGTTTCAAATTAAATTAAATTATAAACCCTGATGAAAATTTTTTATTGAAAAAAAGAAAAAATAACCATCATTCTATAAGGACTCAATCTTCCTACTGTGATTCAAAAAGCCTCGTTCCTGATTATAAGAAATATTATAAGAATCAAATAATTGCTGTTCCTGAACAAGAAAGTAAAATTACAGATTTATTTTCTTTTAGTGTTTATTTGAAAAAAAATTGTCGGTTCCCCTCCGGGGTAGGAATTAAGAAAAAATCTGACTAGTTTGACTTTTATATATATCTTATCCATTTAAAAAGAAGAAGAAGAAAAAGGCAGAAATATTTCAACATCTTTTTCTTTTTCAAAAACTGGTTATAATAATAATTATAATTTCCTTCTTTAAACGATTAATTTTCTTCATCACTGACTTTTATAAAAATCTTTTATTCGTCTTTCGTTCCAATTTTTTTTAATTATATACGAATTATCATCTTTTAAGTTCAAGTTTATAAGAAAAAAAAAGTTAATTATATATTTTAAGATTTTTTGTCTCTTTTTCAAATTAACGTCTTTTGTGCTCAATTAATTAATTGCTTTCATTGAATATACAAAAGCGGAAGTTTCCTGTACATATATATATACGTATATAACTCTCCGACACAAAAACCAATGAAGTGGAAATCCAGAAAACACTCCTTTGCCGCTGTATGTGTGGAAATTTAATTAATTTCTAAATGAACAATTTGATCAGTGATGCTGGAGGAACTTTAAATGATTGGCCGCGGCCCCTCCTGGTCTGGTTGTCGTCTCCGTTTACTTAATTAACTGGTAGAAATCAGAGAAGATCCCTTAAAATAAAATTGTTATACAACAAATTGATTAATTGTAAGATCGTATATCAAAAATGGTGTAATTTGATTTTTGTTGACATTAATTTCTTGCAATATATTTATTATGAGGAATAAAGGAGCTAAATTTATTATTTTTAATTGTACTTAGTAGATAAATAGCTTTTGAAGCTTATATTTTTGTAATTGAATTTATTGAAGATTGAGTTTTTATTAAAATTATTATTTATAGCTTGTCATACGCCCGATGATGATCAAAATTGGTTAAGACATTTTCAAGATATTTAGAATAAAGTAACAATGTACTGGAATAAAGTAGGTTAATAATGTTTGTGAACCGAAATGTATCAAAAACTAATCAGAGCTTCAGGTTTTCAATTTCATTTCATAGCCCAGTCATATTAGGGGTTTCACCTAGTAAGATAATAAGCTGTAAATTGGTATAAACCTTTATTTTGTCATATAATAATAAAACTTGAGTAAGATACGAGGTAGGTTTCACAAAAAAAGAAATAAAACAAAATTGAGTTTTGAATTCGATATATTTCACTCCAGCTTTATACAACAACAACAATTTAGGCTCCCAATTAATTAACAATAAAATAGACAAAATTGATAAATTAGACAAATCAGGAGTGTATAAATTAACTTGTCAAGATTGTGATGCTTTTTATATTGGGCAGACAGGTCGCGCTTTCAAAATACGTTACTCCGAGCATGTAAGAGCCCTTAATCATCTCAACAAATCCGATAACATTAATTTAGATTCGACCTCAGCCTTCGCAATTCACTTACATGAATCTAACCATTCAACCTCTAATAATAACCCTATCCCCATTCATTTCGAAAGATATTAAGATATTAAAGGCCAAAGGTCATAAAAATCGGGTTTTCGCGAATATCTGGCTTCCTATTGCTTAAATGAGATTTGCACTTATTATAAAAGTTGTAGAGTATAAAATTCTCTACAACTTTTGTTTGAACTTTTTTTATATAATTAATCGTTTTTGGAGTAGAGCGCGAAGAGTGCGCAGCGTATAGTCATATATGGACTAATGCAAGGTCAAGCGTGAGTTACGGTTATCAGTACGTTGTATAAAGTCAATTATTTACTAAAAAATTATAATTATTAAACAATTCCCATTATTTATGTACTAATTATTAATGATTTATATTTAATTAAAATAAGTAACTTAATTATTTATATTTTATTATTTATATTTAACTATGGTATATTATTAATTCTGGATTATATATTTTAATTATATTTTAAATTAAAAAGACAGTAAGGGAATATATTTTACACATCTTTATTTATCATTAAATATGGCATATTATACATTTATTGCATTAGGCCATATATGACTGTATGCTGCGCACTCTTCGCGCTCTACCCCAAAAACGGTTGATCGTATGAAAAAAAAGTTCAAACAAAAGTTGTAGAGAATTTTATACTCTACAGCTTTTATAATAAGTGCAAAATTCATTTGATTTGGAAATGTTATAATCTCTATTAATTGAGGCCTTATCAATTTTTAGAGCCCTGAAGAAGTCAACAAAGTTGATGAAATGTCGGCAACAAAATAAAAATTATCTGCATAAAAATATAGTCCTTATTCCTCGATACCAACTTTAATAGTTTAATTTCTAAATTATTATATCTCTTAAAAAAATCAATTTGGTGAGGTGAGGAATTTTTTTTTCAGGGAGGCTTAGTAACATAAAGGCTGGAAACATCTGATTAAAGTTATTTAACTGAAACAATAACAGATATTAATTTGAAATTTTTAATTTAAAAATTATTTAAAATTTATTTAAGAAAATATTGGAAAAAAAAATTGAAAAAGGTTTGAAAAAAAGTGTCAATATATATACCATATAATAGGCTAATAGAGGTTAATGTCGTCGTGGGTTGTTATTTAAGCGAAATGTATATAAAAAATTATAAAGGGTTGGAATTAGTGATGTTTCACAAAATAGAAATTGAAATAAAGTTTGAGTTTAATGGATACTCTATATAGTTCGGGTTTTTAGCCCATCATCAGGAGTTTATACAAAAAACCCGAAATATATATAGTATCCATTAAACTTAAACTTTATTTCAATTTTAATTTTGTGAAACATCACTAATAACTCAACCCTTTATAATTTTTTAAATATGTTTCACTATAGGTTTCTACACCGCTTTCCCTAAATGTTATCGAAATGTATATAGTATAGATATAGTCTAAGATCCCGACTTAGGAGGACCTTCACCTATCGAGTTTCCTAATGAAATTAATATTTTGTTGATAATTGTATTAATAAACAAAACTTGATAGGGTCGACATCCAATTTCCCTGCATAGCTATTTTTATTAATAAAAAAATTAAAGTTGTTAATTTTATTACATAAATGTAGTTATCGAGTTTCCGGATAAATATATTACCAATCGAGAGTAAAATATGTATATAAAATGCTAAAGTTGGGTCGCCATCTTTTTTCCCTGCATAAGTCCAGGTAGACAGGGTATCAACAGGTAACTTCGAATTAGTATTTTGTTTATTGTTATATATGAAAATGTAGATAATTAAAAATAAACTGCAACGGATCGTTGCTAAACTTTATCCAAATTCATTTGAAATATTAATATGTTCTTGAGTAAAGTACTTTAAAATATAATTTTACTAAAAACTTTATTTAACCTTTTTTGTGATCCCCAAGATACTTAATTAGGATATTAAATTTCATCAAAATTGGTTAAGTCATTTTCAAGATATTTAGAAAAAACTAAAAAAGTACTGAAATAAAGTACTAATATTTGTGGACCGATATGTACCAAAAACTAATCAGCGCTTCATTTTGTTAAACTAATGGTAGGTTTTCAATTTCATTTCAATCAGCGCAAAGGTGTGGAAAAAATCGTGGACGAAAAAAACGATAACACACAGACATCCATCCATCCATCCATCCATCCATCCATCCATCCGCACGCACTTCCAAAAAAATGGCACTTTTTGGCCTCTCGACGAGATTCCAGGTAATTTTTGGCAAAACCGTCACGTGCTAAAATTCAATCTCATTGAATACTTCAATTTGTGACCTTAATTGAGTCTATGGGTTCCGTAGTATTTACCTGAGGACCCTTTGAAGTCGCGCTTGCCTCGAGAGCGATTCCAATACTTTCTCCCATGCTTCGCATTGGATAAAGTAAAAAAAATCTAATAAATTAGATAAAATAGCTATCCAGGGAAATTGGATGTCGACCCTATCAAGTTTTGTTTATTAATATATTATATTATCAAAATATTAATTTAATTAGGAAACTCGATAGGTGAAGGTCAACCTAATTCGGGATCTTGTTCTAATAGATTTGCATCAAGCAGAGGACACCCTCATTGACTTCTCCTTATGACACAACGGTGGTATCCTGGATTGGGGAGATGTGTACCGAATAAATCTTCTTCCGTATTTTATAATAATATTTGCATTAATATTAATTAATATTTTCGCAAACTCTATTACTTATATAAACGGCCTATATGCATAGATCATTCTGTATGATAAAGTCCAATTCAATTAATTAGCGTAGCAAAAGATGATTTATCACTTCATTCATGCATAGTGCTATCTCATAACTTTATTAATTATGCAAATAACCTTCACTTTTTCAACATCTTGTTCCACACTGTAGTGAAATCTAATCCAATTTGAAATTTTTGATTGCTGGATGGGATGGATGGAATGTGCAATTCAAATGAGGTGTGTGTGTGTGGGCGGCTAGGAACTTTAAGGCCTGGCCACTTGTATTATCCGAGGAAAGTAAAACCGAGCAGTTTAATGGAGCGTGACACATGCAAACTTCACCAACAACAACCTTATTATTATTATACTACAACAACAACAACACTACCAACTTTACCAATGATTAATTGCTATACAGTTGCCAACTTAATTAACACAAAGAACAACAAAAATCAGCGATGACAACAACAACAAAAAAAAACGTGAAAAAGTTTGTACGTTGACTTTTGGTAAAGTTTTTATTAATCATCATTTTTATCATTTTTGACATTAATATATGAACTTATTGATTTAAATTACGATAGAAATTCTATATTAAATCTTCTTCTTTAAGTGCCATATCAGGTCTCCTTGAAGTTTCGGCACCTCTCCACATATACCTGTGATGAGTGTGTTTAGCTGTTTTAACAGATATACGGGACCTACTTTTTAACTCCGGTTCCGAACGGCTAGTTTAGAGAGGTTGAGTAGGCAATTATACTCTTGGTAGTTTGCTTTCCAAGAGGAGGCGACTGCAAATATCTGACTCATTCTTGAACCAGTATACTTCAGGTCAGCGGCCCGACACTCTGACCACTGACCCACAGTCGCCTCTCTATATTTAATATTCTACTTTAAAGAGTTGAAATGTTATTAAAATCACATTTAATTAATTATAATTAATCATTGAACTCAAACAAATACGATGTTTCGATCGGCTTATTCTGCGATCGTTCCCAAGTATGAGCATTGAACATCCACTCCGATTTTAGGCTAAATGGATTGGCCACAACATTGTAAAGTCATATATAGGTTGGGAGTACAGCCCAGTCAAAAACCTAGTACACTATAGAGCTCAGTGCACTTTTAATAAAATTAATCGGGTAATTTGGAGAGGTGACTAAGCAATTATACTCTTGGTAGGTTGGCATTACTTTCCAAGAGGAGGCGACTGCAAATATATATCTGCCGAGACTCGGTCTCGAACCAGCGATCTCCGAGTCAGCGACCCAACACTAGCCACTGACCCACAGTCACCTCTTTCCATCTACTAGATCTAAATAACTAAATAAGATACAAATCTAAAATTTCCTCGAAATTAAAAATTGTAAAAAAAAAAAAATTAATCAAATGATTATTTTGGAAAGGGTAACATTTTTTGTGGGGGTCAAAAATATATACCTATATATTTTTTTTAGCATAGGGTTTGAAGTATCCTAGTAAAGATTTCTTTAAGTAGAATTAGGTTAAAATTTATTGTAATTTAAAATTGACGATGTGAGAGAACTCCAGATTGTACTATGACTAACGTTAACATATATGTATATGTTAGGTACGGAAGTCTTGAAAATCGTCAATTTTAGAATCCTAAAAATAGCATCATACGTACTGCTGAAACTTTTAAATACCTTACACGAAAAAAGCTTGAAAAATTATTTCGAAAATCCATGTATAAAAAAAATTTCATATCAGTCTTGTATGAAAAAAATCTTAAAATGTTTTGATTCAACACGTATTGGAGATAATAATATCTTATTAAATTCCTTTATCGGCGTAATAATTTAAGAATTAATTAAATAATAATTTAGCGAGAGTCCTTCCTGTTTACGAGCTGATTAATGACTTATAATAACTATTTAAAATTTCAAATCAATAAATTATATCTTCTCTGACAAGTTGGAAAAAAATTAAAATATTTGTGTCTTCTCCCCCCCCCTCTCAACAAGAGTGATGTTCCTTTTAATTTATTGCCTCCAAGGTCTTTCGGGTTAATTATTAATATTTCGTCATGGGCTAACAATGACGCTCCTGCTTGGTGTCCAATTCGGACATGGAATAGAATACCCCGGGCTTGGCTGGAAGTTTCATCGGTTCATCTACGGAAACTCATAAATCAATTACGGGAGTCCAGTACAAATTGTTTGTTTACTTTTTTTTTTTTTTTTTTTTGGCTTTTCGGCCTTTCTAGCCATAAGCCCAATTACGATACTAGCTATATTTTTAAAATTTTGTCTCTACCCCGGGGGTCAGATTTTAGCTGGCTGCCTCGAGTCGGATTCGAACCCGGGTCCCCTGGTTAGCTCGCTGTCACGCTACCGCCTAGCCTACCGACCCCCCTACTTTTTTTTTTTTATTTGTACCTATATTATCAACAATTTATCTGTTTAAACAAAAATTCATAAGAAGGAAAATTCTAGATTTCAATTAATTAATTATAAATTTATCAATATGTACAAATTAAAATTTATTTACAGCAATTTTGGATCATTAAGGAGTAAAATATATTCAAATTAAATTTAAAAATTATTCAAAGAAAATCACAAAAGTGTATCATCTATTTGATCCGAGATAGAATAGATTATTTTTTATTATATGTGAGAAGGGTTATTTTCATCCCCTCAAGAATCGAATTAGAGTGCCGAAATTAGCAATTCGGGTCAATTGGCTACCCTGAGGGATGAACAGAGATAGGTAAAATATATCAAAACATGTATTTCAATACAAAATACAAATTTCAGTGAAAATGATTATTTTCGATATAAAATAAAAATTTCAGTGAAAATGAGTATTTTCAATATAAAATACAAATTTCAGTGAAAATGATTATTTTCGATATAAAATACAAATTTCAGTGAAAATGAGTATTTTCGATATAAAATATAAATTTCAGTGAAAATGATTATTTTCGATATAAAATACAAATTTCAGTGAAAATGAGTATTTTCGATATAAAATACAAATTTCAGTGAAAATGAGTATTTTCGATATAAAATATAAATTTCAGTGAAAATGATTATTTTCGATATAAAATACAAATTTCAGTGAAAATGTGTATTTTCGGTATAAAATACAAATTACATTTTCAGCAGTCTGAGTCCAGCTAGCATAGAGAGAGGTCGTGTGTTTGGTTCTTTCTTTAAGTGCTTCTTCCTGGAACAAGATAAGATTGTCTGCTTTTATTTTTATTTTATTTTATAATCAAACATTGCATTTTGTTGTAATTTCGCTTTATTTGTAAATTACAATATAATTTAATAGTGATATAACAAAGATGGGGGATTCTGGGGGGGTCAATCTCCCCCAGAAACACAACCAACAGCTCAAGTTGAGTTGTTAGGTAAATCGCATGATAACCTATATGGTATTGATGACAAGGGACCTTTTTTTGTATATGTGGAATTAAAAGAAAAAATTAAATTCTACATTGACAGCGATGGCAAAGAAACTCGCATAAATGAAAATACACCTTTGTCTGAACTAGTTGAATCAAATGTGATAACTAAATTAATCTCTAAACATTTACACCCAATGTTATTTGGGAAATTTATCTATGTAAAAATGAACAAATTCAATCATACCGTTCTTGGTATTAGTTCTATTAATAAATTTAAAATTCGAGTACAATTTCAAACTTCGACAGATGCTAATGCATTTGTGAAGGAAACCACATTAATTGAAAATAATTTCGAAGCATATATTCCATTTTTCTTAACAACCAAAACTGGAATAATTAGGAATTTTCCAGTTGAAATGGAAGTTAGTGATTTGCTCGAACCCGATTTTTGTATTTCACCATACAAAATAATCAGAGTCGAGAGATTCAAGCGAATGGTGAAAGACGGGAATGGATTGTCATCCCTGTTGCCCACAAATTCTGTTAAAGTTGTATTTCTTACTCAGTCACTTCCGGAATATATTATTATTCACTCGGTGAGAACAGGAGTAATCCCATATATTCCCAATCCTATAATTTGCCGGAAATGTATCCGCTATGGGCACCGATCCCAGGTTTGCAAAGGCAAGACCCGCTGTCCGTCCTGTGGGGGAGGGGAGGTGGACCATGATGATTCATTTTGTAAAACTCAAGCTCCTAAGTGCCTTTTCTGTAAAGGAGAGCACTTAGCAACCAACATAGCTGTATGTCCCGAGTATAATATTCAAAAAAAATAAAAGAACTTATTTTTATTAAAAATTACTCTTTCAAAGAGGCATTTGAAACTGTAAAGTATAAACCATTCGCTGATTCTCTCTCAGTTATTCCTAATCGTCCGATCACTTTTGACTCTGATAACTTTCCCAAGCTTGGAAGTTGGAAAAATTCTAGTAATTTACCCCGTAAGAGGGCAAAAAATCAGAGTGACTCAGACGAAGAAAACAAGAAAAAACATTTTACATTTAGGTCTAAGAAACAAAGTAGACCTCGTCCGGCAAAACCAATTCCTAATTTTAAATTGCCTAATAGCCAAATAATTTTCTCATCCTCCCCAATGCCTCCCAATCCATGTGTATCGGGAGAAATAAATATGTTGGTAGAAAATGAGAAAGAAATAAGTAAGTCACTTACAACAAACAATACTGGCTTTAACCCAGTCTCTCTCTCAGAAGATATATCTGTTAATAATAATAACACTGTGCTTAAAACAAATGGGAATATTTTAAATATAAAAAAATAATATTTTAATAATATAATTAGAATAAATTTCTAGTTATTCCCTTTGATTTATTTTGAATATTTAATTAAATAATAATTAAAAAAAAAATAAAGATGTTTGATTCTATAAATAATAATTTTATTAATTGTTTTCAATGGAATGCCCGATCGCTTAACGCCAATAGGGAATCGTTAGATAAAATTATTAAAGAAATGAATTTGTCGATTGTTTTATTATCCGAAACATGGCTGATTCCTTCAAAAAAATTGTTTAAACCTACATTCGAAGTTTATCGAAAAGATAGGGACGTCGGCGTTGGCGGCGGTGTCGCTATCTTTGTTAAGAATTCTATTCAGAGTCAAATTATTAATTTAAATACTTTTCATTTTAATTTCGAAGTGTTAGGGGTTGAAATAGTACTTCCTAATAAAAAGAAAATAAATTTATTATCAATTTATGCACCTCCAGGGACAATTATAAATAATAACGATTGGCAAAGATTAATGAGCCAGGTGACTGGAGATACTATTATATCCGGGGACTTTAATGCCCACTCCCCTTCCTGGGGATGTACTTTTGAAGACCGTGCCGGGAAAAAACTTCTTGAAAATTTTGACCAGGATTCCCTAGTGATTCTAAATGATGGTAGCAATACAATGTTGCCACATCCGTTTAGAAAGACTTCTCCGGTTGATCTCACAATTGCTACCCCTTCCATTAGTCCACTGTTGTCTTGGTCCGTTATGGACGAGCCCCTGGGAAGCGATCATTTTGGTATTCTTATCAAGGTGGATTGCCCAACTTCGAATAAAATCTCGTTTTTAAAAAAGGGCTTTAATCATCGTAAGATTGATTGGTCGACTTACAATCAATCCTTTAACCAATTAAGTTTCGAAGATGGTAACATCAGACCTTCTGATTATGACTTGATTATAGATTCAATGCAAAATGCAGCATCCCTTTCGAGCCCCCAGGTGCGAACCGATACTGATCATTATCGACCTTCCCCGGTGTGGTGGGATCAGGAGTGCACAAACCTTGTTAAAGAGAGAAAGAAAACCTATAAAATCTTCCTGAGGAATATGAATTTTGGGAATTTTATGGCTTTAAAAAAAATAGAAAGCCTTACAAAAAAGACTCTGAAATATAAGAAAAGAACAAAATGGAGAGAATTTTGTTCCAGTATAGACAAAAATACCCCGAATAATCTGGTGTGGAAACAAATCAGATTGTTTAAGAATATACATTCGTCCCCTCCTTGTCCACCACCTGATGATCTATGTGAAGAGTTTTTTGATGCCATTGCTCCGCCCACTGCTGTAAATAAAATTAAGTTTTTTGGAGATGGAAAACTCTAGTCAAAATCAATTTTTGGCAGACAAAATTGGTTTTCAAGAATTTTTAAATGCCCTAAATTCCAAACGAGACTCAGCACCAGGACTTGACTTAGTGACATATTCAATGATTAAAAATCTTCCCGAATTTTTAAAGATTCGATTAGTAGATATTTTTAACTATTTCTTACTTAATAATAGTTTCCCGCCCTCCTGGTCAACCTCAAGAATTATTATGGTTCCCAAACCAAATAAAAGCCCTAGCCTTGTATCCTCCTACAGACCTATCTCTCTAACATCCTGTATGGGCAAGATATTTGAATTAGTTTTAAAAAATAGACTCGAATGGTGGTTGGAGTCGACCAATAAATTTCCCAGCACCCAATGCGGCTTCCGTCGTGGACGAAGCACTTTGGATAACCTGACAATTCTCCAACATGAAATACTTACTTCTTTTAACAGTCGAGGCTTCACTTCAGCTCTATTTCTAGATATCAAGGGGGCTTATGACAGTGTAAATTTAGATATCTTGTCTGAGCAATTAAGTAGATTACATGTTCCAAGTAACATTATTAACTACTTATTATCCACTATTCATACTCGACATGTATATCTGCAAAACAAGAACCTGAATATAGGTCCTCGAATTATTGCTAAGGGTATTGGTCAGGGAACCATTCTGGCACCCTTACTATTTAACATATATACTCGTGATATTGAATCATGTACAGTCCCTGGGGTTAAGGTTCTTCAGTACGCGGATGATGTGGTACTCTTTGCATCTTCCGATTCTATTTCAAAAAATGAGAATTTGTTGAGAGAATCGTTATCTAGGCTGATGTCTATTCTCGATAACCTAGGTTTAGATCTTGAGCTGGATAAAACCAAAGCTGTAATTTTCACTAGGAAATATAAAGTCACCTTTCCAACGTCTTTTAGGTTTAATTCTTACAATATTGAAATACTATCGTCAATTAAATTTTTAGGGCTAGTACTTGACCGTAAGCTTCTATGGAAGAATCATATGGATTTGGTTAAGGAGAAAGTAGAAAAGAAAGTTAACATTCTGAAAGCTATCGCCTATGTAAAATGGGGATCAGATCCAGCTACGTGTCTCCTTCTTTATCGCTCTTTTATCCGACCTGTCTTTGATTATGGATGCCAGCTATTCGACAATGCCGCCAAGTCAACAACCCGTAGCCTGGACGTCCTCCAACTAAGATGCATTAGGATCTGCACGGGCGCTTTGAAGTCTACGCCGACCAATGCGCTTTTGGTTGAGGTGAAAGAACTCCCCTTAACTTTAGAAGGAAATGGCTGTCATTTAACTATCTTTTGAGAAAAAAGAGTATGACGGATGTGGGAGTGATCGATTCAATTTCTGGATCAACGCTAGCTTTAAGACTCTCCTATTTAAATAATCATTGTCCAAAATATAAATCTTTCTCAAAGTGCCCCATTTTTGATTTTAGTTTTAGTATTCAGATTCTCGATGTTAAAACATATTCTCTTCCATTCAAAAAAGGTGCCGCTTTTCTTAATACGCTATTTTGTGACTATATTGGTTCGAATTTCAATGATCACATTTTAATTTATACCGATGGTTCCAAGAAGGTTTCGGCTCAATACGTTGGCTCTGCCATATGGTGCCCTTCCAACAATCTCTATGAAATGTATAGACTTCCCGCGGAAAGTAATATTTACTCGGCAGAATGCTTTGCTGTTTTGAAGGCAATGAATTATGCGCATAAGTTTCCCAATCCAACGAATGTTCTCATTTGTACGGACTCGTTAGCCATTATATCGGCCATTAAAGGATTCCCACTAAACAAGAAAACATCTTATCTTATCCTTGAAATATTAGATGAAATCAAGAATCTTAGAGAGGCAGGTAAGGAGGTATCCCTTCTATGGATACCTTCTCATAGTGGAATTAACGGGAACGAGAGAGTGGACAGTCTAGCAGTGAGAGCGATTTCCGAGGGGTCATCCTGGCCCCTCGAATTGTCGGCTGATGAAGTTCGGTCTTTAATTAAGAAGAGAATCTATCAGGAGTGGAACAATTCCTGGAAAATATCCAGTGCTGACAAAGGGGGTCATTTCTTCGGAGTGTGTCCGGGAATCCCGGTTCAGCCCTGGTTTGAACGATACCATCTGTTCAGAAAAATGTCTGTACATATTAATAGGCTCAGACTTGGTCACACGACAACCCCCGAATACATGCATAGGGTTGGTCTCAGAGACCACCCTTTCTGTAGATGTGATTCGAGCTCCCGGGGGGACATTAACCATGCCCTTCTTGGGTGTGGGTTGTCTCGACGAAAAATAGACAGATTTTATGACAGGGTTCGGGGAAAGATCCAGTTCCCTACAAATGCGCAGATATTACTTGCCTGCATATCCGAAGGGGAGAACTAGGGAAGCTGGTTCTTCATTTCCTTATATCACTGGGCTGTGATATTTTTTGATGAGTTTTTAGGTTGCAATTTGTTTTATTTTATTTTATTTTTTTAATTTATTTATTTATTTATTTTTTTTTTTTTTTATTTTAATTTTTGGTTTTGTTTTTTGTAGAGTTAATGTAAATATATTGGCTGGCAAAATGGGTTTGTGCCTATTACTTGCGTGCATATCCGAAGGGAGAACTAGGGGCGCTGGTTCTTCATTTCCTTATATCACTGGGCTGTGATATTTTTTGATGAGTTTTTAGTTTGCAATTTGTTTTATTTTATTTTATTTATATATTTATTTATTTTTTTTTTTATTTTTTTGTTTTGTTTTTTGTAGAGTTAATGTGAATATATTGGCTGGCAAAATGGGTCTGTGCCCGATGCCAGGGAAAAAAAAAAAAAAAAATTCGTTTCATTTTAAAAATGTATTATGAATTAACTATGGGCTAGTTTTGTTTCATAAACAGTTTTCTTGTATAGTCACATTAAAATGTATAAAAATAAAATAAAAATTAGTATATTATTATATATAAGATTTAAATATTCATTGCTATCTATAAGATGGTTTTCAAAATACTAGTAGGTATATTTTATAAATAATAAGTGTAAAATTAAAAAAAAAATGAATTTGTAATTTTGCATTTTTTTAATAAAAATAAGACTTTTAGACTATTTAAAGTAATAAAAAAATAAGGCATGGAATTATAGTGTACATATACTAAAAAATATTTCCTGTAATTATAACCAGAACTAATGAAAATGTGTGATTGAGGTTTTTTTTGCCTATCCAGCCCTAAGAAAGTTGGCCATTAATGGCGTCGAAAAGTTCATTGTCGCCACTATGGTTGTTTAGTCACTATAGTTTTAGGTTGACTGCCCTGACATCTGCCGGATTTATGATTTATTGTATTTTGCATTATTTCATCCAAAGAAATCAACATTTATTTCTCATAATCGTTATTTATGTCATTTCTTTTCAGATTTACTAATATTCAAGTATATAGTTTTATTAAATTAAAAACTACTCCATTCATTATTATAATCTGTTAATTGGTTGTTTGATTTTGAAGAAATTATATCAATTATGGCTGAAATTGAAATCATGGGACAGAAATATCCGATTTATACAGGTTAGTTTTCCCCTTGTCATAGAATATAAATAAAATGTTTTGTTTGATTATTAAATAATTGATTGTTATCTATATTGACCATTGTTAATTTTTTTATTATTGATTTCAATTAAAGATTTAATTAGAAATAGAAATTTTTGCCTCGAATGGATCAGAATCATATGCAGGTTTTAAAAATCTTGAACAGATAATATTTAATACATTTTTGTTTATTTTAATTTTATTCTGTTGTGGTGTTATTAATTATTTTGGCTTTAAATAAAGAAATAAATAAATTTGTTTAATTATAATGAACTTGCAATATGTTCAGTTTCGATATTCCGTATAATTATCTGGGGCCACGGGGTCAGTTCCGCAGCCAAGCAGGATTCGAGCAAACATTTTTTACATGTTTTAACTAAACTTGTCTGCTAAGTAAGAACAAAAATGTTCAATATCCACCCGATGAAAAATAATATTTGTAATCAATAAAAGACTGATGATGAAGGCCAAGCCTTCGAAACTATAGTCTCAAACAAATATATATAAATATATATATATATATATATGAGTACGAGTACGAAATTGAACCGCGATTGGAATTAGGTGTACACCGTCTTTTGAAGTATTTTGGAATTCATTAGATAATGCCCATTAATCTATCCCCTTAATTTAGCCCCTGGACCTATCGTTGTTACACCTGCTCAGATAGCACAAATTTCAGCTCCAGATTTAAAAATTCGTATAGAAGAAGTCTCCACATTTTATGAATTAGAGGGGATTGAGTCAGAAGCCTAGCTGTAGCGAAAGCGGTTTTGGGCAAACAAGAAACTTTGGAGTTAACAGACGTGATTTAACACGCAGAAACTTTCTATCCAAACGTTAGTTGATACAGCCCTACATATTTTATTGGCTTTGCCTTATTCTACAGTTACTAAGTGAGGTTGAATTTTGAAAAACTGCAATTTTTTGCAATAAATCGCAGTTTTTCCATCATAAAATGAAAAAACCACTCATCCTAGAAACTTGATTCCTATCTCATTTGCTAGGAAATTTTGTTGACTTGTACTTTTACTTGGACCACTTTTTTGATTAAACTCTTAGATTTATAGATATCCAGCATTTTTCATGCCACTTGAAGATTTGGATCATATCCTGTCATGGACAATGCTGGATATAATAAATCTAAGAGTTTATCAAAAAACTGGTCCAAGTAAACTTTCAAGGTAATCAAATTTCGTGGCAGATAAGATAGGAATCAAGTTTCTAGGAAAAGATAGTTTTCATTTTATGATAAAAAAAATTTACAGTTTAACTTCAACCTCATTGCAGGGTTACCCTTATCCAATGAAGATGAAACTTTGAAATTGGTATCATTGTACGCGTAATTTAAAGAGCTTTAATTTATCTAATGGATATCTTTTTGATTTGGTAAGCCGTTTTAGAGTTATTCAAGAAAATCTGAAAAAACATCGAAATTTGCTAATTTTGAGGCACCCACAATTAATTCAGATATAGGGGAAAACTTTGGTAGTAATATTGGCGCACCAATAAAGTTATTCCAGAAATAAAACCATTACCGGGAGATAATTCCTGTTAAAATCGTAATTTGTCTTTCAATTTCAGTAGTCTGGTTGTGAATAGTGCCCCCCCCCCCCGCTCCTGAAAAATTTTAAAGTGAATAAATGTTTACTTCACTGACTCATATTGAGCAGGTTATTGAAGATATTAAGACAATTGCATATATAAGTTAAAATGTTCAAGTTTAGAAAAATTGCCAAACTTTGCAAAGCTGTATCTTGGAAACTGTTGGGTCTACCGAGCTCATTCTGGTCTCAAATTGTAGCATGTATAGAGTGGTCTTTGTCGAAAACGTTTTCCTTTATGCTAAAAAAAAAGTACGAAAACCTATTACCACTACATGATGCAACTTTTTAGGCCTATGCTTTTCATGACAGGTTACTGGACTCAATATGCATTATACTATTTGAATTATTACATTATCATTTTTTTTAATCAAGATCACGAATTTTCTAATAGGTAACTTTATATATATATATATTATTAGCTAAACATTCCATTTTGAATTTTTAAGTTTCATTCACTGTAACTGAAATCCGAGTTTTCATGTTTTTAACGCTCCAGGCACTGGACTAGCTTAGCGTTCATAGAAAACTTTTAAATAATTTGAGGATTCTAAAACAGAACTCGTTTTTAGTCCCTTTGCAGAAATCCAAGAAAATTGCTTTTGAGTTGCCAACCTGTAGCGGATTCCCCCTCCCCCTAGGTCAAAAACTGGATACGCCCATGTGGAGGCATGTAAAATGAAAAACATGCATTTTAATTGAAGTTACTCTATTCGCGACTCGTTGAATAAATTGATGATTTTAAACTTGGCGGCACATTGGAGATTTCACTACTTTTTTTGACTAAGTATTTTAATTAATCGAATTGACTTTTAAACATTTATTTTTGTTGGGATATATATAAAGAAAATTTCATTCAAATAAAGTCTGTAAGAGTTCATTTATATTCAGCTGGGCTCGATTTTTAGCTCCCTAGTGTCCATGGGGCCTTAAACATTAATATCTAACTATATAGCAATATTATCTTTTTCAGGGCCACATTTCTTGTGCAGTAATTGTCTTACGAATTTTATTAGTGAAGAATTCTTGAACAAACATCAAAAGAAATGCATACATAGGAAATTACATTTAATTTTAAAAATAAAATTTCAAATGAGACGAAATACATCAGCTGATGGTAAGTTCATTTATTTGATTAACAACAACCTTGGGAGAAATCTCCTACAACTTTTCTTCAAATTCTAATTTAGATGAAAATGGGTCTCTCTCCCTTTGTCACTCCATCTCGGAGACCATTAGGACATTTGAGAGATAAAACTTTTTAAGATTTTATTTCTTTTAATTTTCAATGATTAATGAATGCAAAATTATAATTCCTTAGCAAACTACAAACTACTTATCTAACGATATTATTAAATTATTTCACAATTGAAAAAAACAATAATAATCCTGAGCGGGTGAAATCCTCTGACATATATATTTAATTATCAACTAAAATCTTTGATTAAATTGACCTTGAAAGTTTTCTTTTTTGCCGAGAGTAGCAGAATTTTTATAGATTAAAGGGGACAATAAAAGAGTGTATTTTCTGCTGAAAAATAATCTTTATAAATAAATTTAAAAAAAATTATTTTTCCAACAGAAGACACACTCTTTTATTGTCTCCTATAATTTAAATGGACCTTATTCTTCTAAGGCCCTTCGCTCACGGAGCGTAATGCGTAAGAGATGAGTTATCGGAGAAATTTTTTTACTCCACTCGACTCATAATAAAGACTTTCAAGCCCTCAACTCCATTCACATTTATTTTTTCAAAATTAAAAGATAAGATCCTCTATTTAATCAAAATCGATTGCTTAAATTGAAAAGGATATATATATATAAAGTCTACGAGCACAAATATT
>JALMQS010000030.1:34397643-34454765 GCA_024734495.1 Forficula auricularia | reverse complement strand
TCGTCAATTTTTTGACTTCCTCAGTGGCTCATTTTATGAATGAATAAATTGACAAAACGTCTGGCCCACTTAATAAAAATTCTGTGTTTAAATTTATCCAATACTGCATTCCTTATGAATTACTTTTAGTATTTTTTATGTTTGCAAAAAATCCTGGCTAAAAAGGACCGATTATTTCTTTGGCTGTTATTTGGCAGGACTCAACATTTTTATATTTTTTTATTTTTGCTGGGGTCGTCGATTCTGAATCGAACTCCCCATCAGCTCACCCCTTGGTGAACGACCTGCCGCCAGGAAACAAAGACTACGCCCTTCAAGCCAAACGAGTGGAATTTATTTAAGAAAAAAAAATAAAATGAAAAGAAGGAGAGACAAGGAAAAAAGAAAATGAGAATCTAAATTAAGGGGGTTGTTATTTTTAAACGCCAATTTATCAACTTGTAACGACAAAATGTTTCTATTAAAAATTGACCCTGTTTAAACAATCATTAGCTTAGCCTAACACGTTCTCTGTTTATTTTTTAGTTCGATGTTTACTTTTTATTTAGATTTGAACAACTTGATTGACTACGGTTAATAAAACGGGAATTGGATTTCCGCATAAGATATATGCTAGGCCGTAGCCAGTGAGGGGATGACCAGAATTTGATCCCTCCTCATCTGAAATGTCTGTTAAAATGAGAGAAAATGTATTCTATATAATTGAAGAAAAAAACTAGAATTTTTTACTTTGCCATACATGGTATGGTCAAGTATTGTAATCGTGCATGAAAAAAGTGTTTTTTCCCTTCTTTTTTTTTCAAAATATCTCAAAAACGGCTGAAACTATTTCGATTAAAAAAATTGAGCAAAACCATGGTATTTTGCTCTACAAAAAAGCTTTTTAATAAGTGAACATCGAAAAAATAATATTTTTCAAGATAATAATTGTTTTGTCAAAATGACTGTTAGTTAGTCTGTCTGGTTGTTAGTCTGTGTGTTACCAAATTTTTGTATACGAGCTAGCTCAAAAACTAGTGTGAATATCAAAACCAAATTTCACACGTAGTTTTGGTCCATTGAGATCAAGAGCTGATTAGATTTTGGTTCATATCGAGCCAAAATTAAGGGGTATGAAGGGGGGTTAAAAATTAAAAATCTAGGCCATTTGGGCAAACTCAACCAAATTTTGTATACACAATCAGTGGGCCCCTAGGAGTCTAAAATTGCAAAAACTAACCCCCTCCCCTACATGATTATAAATAATTTTATTAAATATTAAATATAAATGAGAATCCAGGTAGTATGGTAAAGTCAAGTGGATGGCCACATCAGAACATGTCAGCTTATTTCTGTTTAGCGCCTTGATGTATCTATATGAAAATAACAAACAGAAAAATACGTCTTATGTGTGTAAATTGGTGTAGGGGTCAGATTATAGTCATGGTATAGCTGGTCAAATTTTCACAGTGAGCCAGGCTTGAACTCGAGCTTCCTGTTGCGCAGACGGAGATTCTACCCTCTCAGACTACTCTATCTAACCTCATTTGAAAAATATTATTGAAAAAAATTTGTATATTCGAGAGAAATTTGATAATTAGGTTGATTTTGGCTATAAAAGTTAATATTATTACCTTAGTATCCTAAGTGCCGCCCTGGGCACTCTGAAAAATGCCACCCCATTACATAAAGCCTCAAATAAAATGGGTAAATTTTTGATAGACAATTTACAAAAAAATAAATAATGATTCAAAGAAAAAATTATTTATTGATTTCATTTCAAATATTAAAAAATACAAATCTTTAAAAAAACAATCAAGAACTCGTTTATTTGAAACCAAAACGTTCCGGGAGAATTTCTCCTTTTTCAATGGTAAATTTGTAATTAAGTGTTGCATTCAAAATTTAGTGAAGCAATTTTTTCTTTTTTCTATTTTTTTTTTTTTACAAATTTTACCATTGAAAAAGGAAGAAATTCTCACGAAACGTTTCAAATAAACGTGTTCTTGATTGTTTTTTAAAGATTTGTATTTTTTAAAATTTATAGTCGGAAAATCTTTTTATTATAAATAGAATAATTACACAAAAACAATTTTTTTCGTGTTGAAAATAATAAATTAACAAACAAAACGATGGATCATAAAATGCGACAATATAATAGATTTTTGTAGAGCCAAAAACTTTCAAAAATTGTAAATAAAAAATACATATTCTCTTTACTAAATATATGTGTAAAATTCTAAAAGTTTTTTTCACAATTTTGTTAATAAAACTGCACTGCTTATAATCTCACACATATTCTTAGTAATGAGAAAAAGTATTTTATTTGTTTTAATTTATGAATGTTTTCAAATTTTTTCTCACGTTCCAAATTTTGCCCCCCTGGACACCCTAGTGGCCCTAGTGTAAATCCAGTGTTGAATATTATATTATTATTCTTTATAAATCTCCAATCGGAATTTATAAATTTACTATTGAACAAAGTCTTGATCAGAGATAAGTAAATTCAGCTATTAGAAGTCAATAAGAATAGGAGTATAGTCTAATCTGATAAGGCAACAATTAATTTGGATGAATCCTTGAGCCTAAGCTGACCATACGAGCTTTCGTGAGGGTTTTTCATCATTTATTTATTAAATTCTAAATTTGGTTATACCTGAACTACACTAGTCAAGTTTTGCCTAAGTAGACTTCCACCCAAATAGTCGAATTAGGTCCTGATAAAATTTTAATGTATATCTTTATTGCTATACTGTGGGATTTTATTCTCCGCTCCTTTCAATGTAAAATGCTTTTGAAAATAAAGATTTGTTTTCGCCTTGAAAAAGGCGTTTGCTTGCTGTTTGCCTGTCAGAATCCTTCGATAAACTGACGGATGAGCAGCAAGGACACGCCCCTTTTATAAAGAACCAAGAGCACCAAAAGTTATGCACACGTCATCCTAAAAGCGGGAATAATTAACCAATCAGCTTAATTGCTAATTAGAGCCAGGGTTATAAAAGCAGCCAGCTCCTCAAAGCGAAGTCATTTGTCATTTGGGAGTTGTCATTCAGTTGTCATTTGTGAGTTGTCAGTTGTTGAAGCTCATCGAAGGAGATAACTCACCAGGGAACGATTTGCTGAAGAAACAGCTTGTGTCTAAGAAGTAATTTGTATACACGTTCTGTAACGAAGAAGCAATAAATGCGGGCCTTGAGCCATTATTTTATTTAAAGCATGTTTCCAATTGCTTCTGGCAAGTTCATATTTTGGAGAGCAAATTTTTAACTGCCTAGTGCAAATTCTTATTTTAAAATAGCATTTTTCTGGCTTTACACCGACAAGAGAGATTCTAATCTCTGAAGATTATCTCCCATCCAAGCCCGGCTCATATCCTTCCAACTAACCCTTCGAGCCAAACATAATAAAAATCATCCATCATCTTAATCATTTCCTATAATACTATATTGAAAATGTATTTTTGTATGCAAGTTGGCATAAGGGAAAACTTGCATTGAGCATTTCAGGTTTTAGGTTTGTTTCTAAAGCTAGTTTAACATTGCTGACAACTGCTGTAAAAACAAACCTATTGATTACCAGCTTGTCATTATCTAAATTTACAACAATCCTCAGCTATACATATACAGATGAATTTGATGTTCATGACACCAATTTCTATTCATATACAAGTTTATTCCTTTGAACTACATACGAAGAACAGGAAGGAATATTCAAATTTCCGTGAATATTAATATTCAAGAAGCATGTCGAATTCTCAACCATTTACGAGTATATCTTGAAAGTTCATTTTACATATAGGTACTCATAGAGAGGAAACAAGATAGAAAATTGCATGCTTCTTACTTTGAACCATTTTAAAATAACAGAAATATAGTGAATTTTTTATACATTTATCTCAAGAGATCAAGAGGACATTTCATCTCTATGGGGGAGTTGAAAAGAGTAAAATGGTATTTTTTTAGTCATTCTCTTCTTTTATTCTATAATTCAGTCTTTTTTTTTTATTTAATGCCCTCAGAAACTAAATGTCCATTTTAGCCAGTCGTCACAGTTTGTGTGTGTGGGAAAGTGTGTGTAAATTGGTGATCAGATTATACCCGGTCAAATATTTGCAACGAGATTTTCGTGCGTGCCTTTGGCACACGCCCCCGAAGCTCGGCCCTCCGGGCTGGATGCCCTGGCGGGCAGCGTCTCGGTCCAAAAATATTATTCCTCTTAAAAAACAACACTCCAAATGTATACATGTAAACTCCCGAAAATACATAGTCTCTTAAAGTTTCGCCTCATTTTCGTCCTGACACAGCTACAGAAATGAGGCTCTAGATATGAATGTGGAAGTATTTTTTTTTCTATAATCTACAGCATTGTGATATTTTTGTGTGGAAATAGATTTATTTAAATAAGTGAAATCGTGCGAAGAGGAGAATTATATTATATCATTTTTTTTAAATCCGATAATCGATATTGGCTCCAAATATTTAAAAGAGATCAGATGTTGTTTGTATGACAGGCTGCTCCCTCCAGTATTGCCATGAGAAACCCGGCCATGCGTGTCTTAAGTCGTTCAATTTTCTAAAAATCAAAAAATAAAAATAACAAAATTTAGATTTTTAAAAAATTATAAAAAAGTGGCAAATTATCAAAAAATAAGCTGACGTGTTATGATGTGGCCATCCACTTGACTTTACCATACAACCTGGCCCCTCACTTATATTTAATATTTAATAAAATTATTTATAATCATGTAGGGTTATTTTTAGACTTCTGGGGTCCCACTGATTATGTATACAAAATTTGGTTGAGTTTGCTCAAATAGCCTAGATTTTTAATTTTTAACCCCCCCCCCCATCCACCCCCTTACTTTTGGGTAGACATGCACCAAAATCTAATCAGCTCTTATTCTCAATGCAACAAAACTACCTGTCAAATTTGGTTTCGATATTCAGACTAGTTTTTGAGCTAGTTCGTCCACAAAAATTTGGTAACGCATTATTGCATATCAAAGACTAATAATTGGTTTTGTTTTTTTCAGTCTCGAGTGGAGCGTGCTTCCACCCTCTCAAGCGGAGTGGTCACTCCGCCGACGACTACGTCTTCGACGTCATTCAGCACTACAACCACTACTACCACAACCTCTACCTCGACTAAAATCACTGCCACTACAACCTCGACCTCGACAAAGATCACTGCCACAACTGGCACCACGACCACCAGCAGCACCCAACGTGTCATTGAAAGTCCCTCGACCAAAGCCCTCCTGGACATAGTGACCTCGTCGATTCCATCATCCACTACTGTTACCGTCACCCCCGGTCCTATTTCCCCTAGAAAGACTAGAAGTGGTACAGCAAGACAACAATACCAACAGCAGCAACAACAACAACAGCAACAGCAACAACAGCAGCAACAGGCGGAGAGGACCACATCGCCCAACTCTGACAAAGGTAAGTTCCAATCTTTGAATTGAGATTAGAATGTAAAGACAATGTGGAAAAATAAATTGAAAATACAACGCTTAATCATCATAATCTTTATAAGCCTATTGAACCACTATTATCTTCGTTTGTGATAGATATTCCGAACATGTTCGTGATCTTTTAAGTTACTAATAAAATTATCTTAAAACAATTTAAAAAATAACTCAAGAGTCATTCTTCTTCTTCTTCGAGTGCCATACCCGAAACGGGTGTCGGCTCCTCTCCACATATAACTGTGCTGAGTGTGTTTAGTTGTTTTACACAGATATACGAGACCTACTTTTTAACGCTGGTTCCGAACGGCTAATTTGGAGAGGTTACTAGGCAATTATACTCTTGGTAGGTTGCCATTACTTTCCAGGAGGAGGCGACTGCAGAGTCATTAATGAGGATTTAATGCTCTATCTATTATTTTGGAGAAGTTTTCACCCGAAAACTTTAATTTATAATCATAATATCCATCGAAACTGTAGTCTTAAGAGACCAAACTCTATATATTTATTGAAGATAAAATATGGTTTTCAATCAAAGTAAAAATAGCTACTTTAAAAGAAAGTTACACTCAAAATACATAAATATAAAAATCACTTTCTTCTCTTTTTCTTCCCATTCTTCGCAAGTGTACTCTAACTAGACCAGGGGTGTCCAACCTTTTGGCCTACACAGGGCACATTTGAAGAAAAAAAAATTCTCTGGCCGCAGATATAGAGTATATTAATTCTATCGATATTTGTTAATCAAAAAAAGAAAGTTAATAATATATAATAGAATAATAATACCCACCATGACAAAGAAACAAAAATGGAATAGCATAACATCTTTGAGTTCTTTTCTTTAGGGATTTTATTTTTAAATCAATTAGCACTTCGAAAAATTTTAATTACTTAACTAATAAATAAGAGTATTTTAGTAAATGAAAATATGAGATGAAGAATAATTTTTAAATATTCGAAACTTCAGTATTTTTTTACCTGGTGATTGAGGTTATAATTTTGCTTTTAGTGAATTTAATTCTTGAAAATAGCTTCACCTATGTACTTAGGTAAATACATATTTCTAAAAGGGCAATCAATATTGTGAAGCCAGGAGTATTTGTTTCTGGGTAGATAATTTTTGTAAAATTCTAATAAAGAGACATTTTTGAATTTTTCTTTTAGTTCTATGTCTGATTGCAGTTCTATAATTAAGTCTACAGGTAAAATATATATATATATTTATTTAATCACCTCGGAAATGAATCCATTTGGCCACTTCCTTTTCTTTTTTTAAAAAGTTACAGAAATTACATTTTTAAATTTACATATGTACATTGTACAATTATAATTATATATCAACATTAAAAATTTTAAAATTTATATAAATAGTTTGGATGAAGTAAAATTTTTATATCTAATAAAAATGGACTCAAAATATGCCAAAATTGTTGGGTTTTTTTTTTCGAAAATCTTGATATATTTTTTCACATTCAAAATTGAAAGTCTGCCTTTATTCTTAAAAAACTTTTGGGAATATTTTCCATTTTCTTCTTATTTTAGAAAAAAAAATTATAAGGTCAAATTGTATCAGATATGTTTTCCAGTAAGTAGATAAAAATCTCAATGTTTTAAGTAAGTTTATAATTTAATGTCGGGCCGCGGGTTGGACAGCCCTGACCTAAACTGATGTAAAAATATATGTGATTATTTTGAAGAATTAATACCTTTCGCCGATAAAAGAAAATATATCAGATATGCCTAATTCACAGCACATGAAATTATTATACTTCCACGAACTCATATCAAATAAATATACCATTGCATCTACTTCATGTCATATATCTTTAAAAAACTATAGGTAGGTATGCCTCTTTCCCCGAAAGAACTAATAATTAATTAAGACCCTCAAAAATACTCTTCTCTTTTTAGTATTCTCCCAAAAAATCGTTTACTGAGATGATTTTCCTTTCTATTATCATATCCATTTGATAAAATTTCACAAGCCAAATCAGTATTGATTCCCGTGTTCACGTGTTTGGGAAACAAAAGTAAGCTAGGTAAACAGGTTCAAAATTGTATTTATTATCATATATTACGAATAAATATTATATTATGAAATAATGCAAATAAAATTATGTACCTATATAATGATGATGACAAGTTAATTCAATTGAATTTCATTCATCTAACGTAATTCAATAATAATTTATTTGTCAAAGATATTTTATAATGTTCCACCATTCACATTCATAGTAAATTTGTAACAGGAATAGTAGGGAATTGGATAAAATCATTAAATGGGCCAGACGTTTCGTCAATTTATATTTACTTCCTCAGTAAGCTCATTTTATCACTCTTTGTCAAAAAACAATTTCACTATAAGAATTACACTATAAGAATTGTTTTTTGAAAATGAGTGATAAAATGAGCCATTGAGGAAGTAAAAATAAATTGATGAAACGTTTCGTTAATTTGTTTTGATTTTATTTGTCAAAAAACAATTTCACTATAAGAATTGTTTTTGAAAAATAGTGATAAAATGAGCCACTGAAGAAGTCAAAATAAATTGACGAAACGTTTCGTCAATTTAATAAAAACTCTGTGTTTTTAAATCTATCCAATTCCCTACTATTCCTTATTTTATACTTTTTCATATGAATAAACGGAAAAAAACTTTAAAATACTGGTTGATTTCCTGAAACTTTTGAAGATTTCGATAAATAAGAAATAACTAATCCACGAATTTATTTTTATGATTTGTTTTTATTCTGAAGAAATAGAAGGCATGTAATTATGATAAACGTATCGTTTACGTCGAGTTTGCCCTTGGAAATTGGATTTTTGTTTTAATAGATTATATTAAAAGATTTTGTTCTTTACGTCAAAAAGAATCACTTAATTTAAGAAAATTAATTTAAGTAGATTTATGAAAAGAGAAATCATCTTTTTTTTTCTTAAAAAAAATAATAATAGTGATATTTCATAAGCTTAGCGGAAAAATATGGAAATTACTTTGAAAAATGGTAGATAAAGACCTCTACAAGATATAGGGGGAAAAAGGGGCACCATAGGGAGCTAAAAAGTTTTATATCCATAAATTAATTACTCCCTTATGTTCCGAAACATTTATATCAAAATTTAAATTACAAAATAAAGATAAATTTACTAAAATTATGATTTATTATTACGTACATACAATTAAATAATTAGATAATATCCAACTGTGAAATTATCGATTTAGTTTTTAACTTTAGGTTAATAATGTTATCAGAGCCACCCGTTGACCATGAATTAATATTTGTTCACAATATACACACAATTAGTAAATAATCTAAATTTTCAGAATGTAATATGTATTCATTGTGAATTTCTAAATCTGAAGACTTGGTTGACTCACCTTCTCACCTCCATGTTTCTATGTTTTATAAGAAGGCCATGAATGATTTTGGAAAGTACAAAATTCGCCTAAAATTGGTATTTTACCGCCCATTTACTGAGTCATTTTAAAAAGATTTATAATTATTTAACATAAAAAAAAAACCGAATTCAAAAAAATTAAATGCAACAAATAAAATAAAAATAACTTAAAAATAAAATAAAATACACTAAAAGGTATAAAATAATTATCTTATTTAGTTACAACTAAACGACGAAATATTAACATGAAATCACTTTTTGAAGTCGGTGCCAAACAAACTATACTTATAAGCGAGCGTACCCGCCAAACGTACTAAATAAGATCCGTCGAGTGCGATTCATAAAATGTGCATGTTTGGCACCGACTTCAAAAAGTAATTTCATGTTAATATTTCGTCGTTTAGTTGTAACTAAATAAGATAATTATTTTATACCATCTCGTAAGAGAAAGCGTCCGGCGAATGAATCAGAAAATGATAATAAAATTCAATTCATTAATATAGAAATTCTCTCGAAACGTTTGCGGGTTTTAAATGAATGTTTTAAGATTTTTTTATAAAAGATTTTATTTATTATAATTTCGATTATTTGGATTGAATATTTACGTTATTTCGTCATTGATCATATCTTCAGAACTTGAGCAAATTAACATGGTACCACCCCTAAAGTAGGCCCATTCCAAGAAAAAAAGAATCATAGAAATCGATTAATAAACAAAGAAGTTATGCCTGAACAAACATCAAAAAAAGGTCCAATACCAATGAAAAAACGGGGCCAATCGGAAGCTAGACTGAACCCAATGCAAAAAAAATCATCAAAATCGGTTTACAATTGGCAGAGATATGAAGTAACATAGACACAAATAAAAAATCAGTCGAATAGAGAAACTCCTCCTTTTTTAAAGTCGGTTAAAAATACATTTTTACTCTATGTACTCAATGTAGAGATATTTTCAATGACGTTTTACACCCCTGGATAAATGGTATTTTTTTATCTTAGGCCTCACAAAAAATTTGACTCTCCTAATAAAATAATTTGATTAAAATTTTAAAACAATATTTGATTTCTGTTAAAATGAATATATAGGTTTTTAACTTCAAATTCGGACTTTTCCTTATAAAATTGAGGATTTTAAAAATCAAAATCATATATTTTCAAATCAAATTCTGAATTTGTATAAAACCATGCATATTTTACATATTAAATTATACCTTTTTACCTGAAAACATTTCCTGAGAGTACAAAATGTTAATCTTGAAAGGTTTTAGTTAATGAGCTGAAAATTGGTACACAAATATCTTACCATTCAACAAACTTGAGTTTACTTGGAAACGTTTCCTGAAAGTTAAATTAAATTAAAACTTTTTCTTAATTATAACTTTTTCCTATTTTTTTCAACTGCTTATTAATAAATTCTGAATTTTATTTGAAATAGTCCGAATTTGAAGTTAAAAACATATAGATATATTGGTTAATTCCAAATTTAATCTTATTTAGTCTAGTCTGACAGATATACACTAATAGAGTCACATTTTATTACTTTTAAATAAAAACCTAAAAATGGTGTCAGTACATTTTGATTTAAATTAAATTGTGCCAGATTTATGGAGGCCAAATTTTGATATGTCTCAATTTTAATCTAACGAGTATTTTAAATAATTTAAAAATTCAAAAATAAAAATATTGACTATCCTGGGGAAGAAAGCAGAAATTAATATCTTCCACCTAAGACTTTTATACACTAAATATTTAAACAAAAACCATCAAATAATTAACGAATAAGCAAATATGCTACATACTAAAACGCCTCACTAAATATTCAAATCCATCCATTAAATTTCCTAAGGCAACTTTAAAACTTTAGCCAAATATTTTGCTGCTAAATAATTCAAAATCGAGTAATTATTTGTTTCGAAAGATTTTAAGGTTTTTAGTCTTATCTGAATGTATCAATATTTATAAAATATTTTCTAAAAACCCTATTTCCATGAATGGATACTTATCGACATTTTTAGAGTTTTATTTATTCAATATTACTTTTTATATAAAGTTAAGAGTTTGTCTGGACATTGGTCCAAATCACGCCAAATTTTGGTTGCACACGTTTGAAACATAGTTATGAAAGCAAACACCCTCAACAAAACTCCTGTCTGTATGTATGTATGTCTGTATGTTTCCGTGGTTTCCACGAAAAGTTGCTCACGATTCACGTTAAAACGGCTGAAGGGATTATTATGAAATTTCATATTTGGATCAGATGTCTTCTAACTTACATTTATTGCTATACAACGTTTTGATATTTTGACCCCAAATGAGGGTTTGAGGGGCGGACTAATAGGAATTATCAAATAACTCCTAAACTATTAACCGAGGGGTGAACCGCTACCTAATATACTGTACACCTAATTCCAAATATTTCCAAGTCCTTTCAAATATTTCCAAGTACTTCCAAATATTTCCAAGCACTTCCAGATATTTTCAAGTACTTCCAAATATTTCCAAGTACTTCCAAGTAATTACAAATATTTCCAAGTATTTCCAAGTAATTACAAATATTTCCAATACTTCCAAATATTTCCAAGTACTTCTAAATATTTCCAAGTACTTCCAAAATACTTCCAAGAGGTGTACACCAACTTCCAATCGCGGATCACCTCTCGCTATTGACTCTACGGGAATTTCGTTATGAGCAAAGTTGTAGGGGATGTCATTTCTGACAACTTTTGTTTAAAAAAATTCCCCCCAAAAAAAAGGGGGGGGGAGGCTGAAAAAATGTAAATTCTTGCCCTTAGAGAAAACTCAACCAAATTTTGTATACATAATCTCTGGTCCACAAGAAGACTAGAAATGCAAAAACTGGGTGCGGAAGTGGAATGGGGTTGGGGTGCGGGGGTGGTGTTTGGGTTTCGGGGGTGGGGTTTAGTGGGGTTCGTGTATGAGTGGCGGAGTCCAGGGGCATAGCCCCCTGGCTTCCAAGACGGCCGCCGAAGGCGGGCGTCTTGCAGCTAGTAATAAATAATTGGTTTAAGATTTTTTCATTATTGATAATAATACCATAAATTGAACTTTATTGGAAAGTAGGTAGTTTTTTAGATATATACTTTTTTCTTAAGTCCTCTTTATTTTCCCCTTCTTTTCTTTTCTGGGCATTCTTTCCCTCTCCGTTTTCTTTCGATCTAATCCGGTATTAAAGTTGCCTCATTAAATAAACTTGTAGCAATCGGAGGAGGTCGCTATCCCTTTGGTCCATTTTCTGGGTGACGTAAACGGTCTGTAGTTGGAGGCGTCCCCACCACCATCAGCTCCACAGCAAGTCCACCCGCCCTTTGCCGAACAAACTTCACGTCTTAAACTTTATAATCAACTAAAGTCTCGACGACGGCCCTTTTCTAGTAAACTGGTTCCCGCCCCTGCCCTTCCAGCCACCCTCTGCGTTAATGCCATCAACTTAATTGCATAAGCGTAATAGAAAAAGAGACAGAGACAGAGAGAGACAAGAGAAAGGAAAAAGTCAAAGAACAAAACTTTTTTTATTACTAAATATAAATAAATCCAATCAAAAATGATTAAAATGTTAATAATATTAAAATTCTTTTCTTTTTTTAACCTGCTAATAAATTAAATTATTATTTTTTTTTTATTTTAAAAATGAAGTTTTCGAAATTAAATTTTAAAATTTAACGCGATTGAAGGTGTGTCTTCTGCTGGAAATTCCAGCAGAAGACACACTCTTTTATTGTCTCCTTCAATATATAAAAATTCTGCTACTCCCGGCACAAAAACTTTCAATTTAATTTAACGTGATTGTAAAGGGTCTTTGAAAAGTCGCGCCTAGATGTTAGTAGTAAATAATTTCTGAACGATACCTTCTTTTTATTTCATCTTTGGCATTTGTAAAGTGGCTACATGTACAATTTTAACCTTAGACCATGAAATATATAGACACGCCCTGGTGTCGATTTGGTGAGGCCAACATCTACTAGAGAACTTGACGTCATCTATAGGTAGGAAAACCCAGAAACAGCATGGCCACTATAGGAATTATTATACATTGAGATAAATTTATCGTAGTTTAGATTATTTATTTTGGATTCAAATAATCGCAAATTAATATTAAATTAATAAAACCAAAATATTTATGCGAGAACGTGACGTCATCTCTAGGCGATGTTGGCCTCACTTCACTCTGTGTGGAGAGTATCAAAGGGCGTGTCTATATATTTCATGGTCTAAGATTTTAACCATGGATAGATACACGCTAGAACAACGCATTAAAGTTATAAAAGTTGGCAGTCTAAGTTTCCAGGCCGATTAATTTCAGTTAATGGTGACGTAAACTGGACACCTAGAAAGATTATGGCCTTGGTATTTTGGGGTGTGCGTGGTGTAATATTCATCGGCTATCTTGAGAAGGGAAATACCATCAACAGTGAATATTATATAGCGTTATTGGAGCGTTTGAAGGCCGAAATTGCAATTAAACGACCCCATTTGAAGTAGCAAAAAGTGTTGTTTTATCAAGACAAAGCACCGTGTCACAAGTCAATCAAAACAATGGCAAAACTACATGAATTGAACTTCGAATTGCTCCCACATCCACCGTATTCGCCAGATTTGGCTCCCAGCGACTACTGGCTGTTCGCAGACCTCAAAAAAATGCTCGCACGTAAGAAATTTCTCACGAATGAACAGTTTATTGCTGAAACTTAGGCCTATTTTGAGGCAAAGGATAAATCATTCTACAAAAGTGGTATCGAAATGTTAGAGCGGCGCTGTAATGATTGCGTTGCTCTTGATGGAGATTACGTTGATGAATAAAGCTAATGTTGAACAACAAAAAAACGTATTTTCTTTGTTAGGCCCGGGACTTTTCAGCCGATGTGTTAGATCGTGCAATTTAACACCATTAGATTACTTCCTTTGGGGTTTTTTGAAAAGTAAAGTCTATGTGAATAAGCCAAAAACGATTGCACAGCTGAAAAACAACATTCGGGTCGAAATTGATAAACTGAAATGTGTGAACGCATCCTTCAAAATGTTATCAAAAAATGTTATCCAGTTTTTAATTATTTTTGTTAATTATAACCTCTAAAAAAAGTAGAAAATATAAACTGTAATGGGACGTTGCTAGACTTTATCCAAAGTGATTTGAAATATGAATATGTTTATTCCTTTATTAGTATTCAGACATCACTGGATATTTGAAATCCATGTTGACTTAAAATCAAAAATAACGATCGATTCTTATCTAATTACCTTATTAGATTACATGTTTGATGTAGATTAAATTAAATGAATAAATTTTGAAGAATTAAAAAATGTACTTTCTAATTTTAAGGCAAAGTACTTTAAAATATAATTTCATTAATAACTTTATATTATATTATATAACCTTATTTGTGGACCTCAAGGTACTTAATTAGAATATTAAATTGGTTACATAATTTTCAAGATATTTAGAAAAAAGTACTAATGTTTGTAGGTCAATATGTACCAATAACTAATCAGCGCTTCATTTTGTTAAAGTAATGGTATGTTTTCAATTTCATTTCAATCAACGGAGTGGAAAAAATTGTCGTCGAAAAAAATAAATTAAAAAATCGTATTTTTTAGCCTATAGACGAGACCCCATGTAATTTTTGGTAAAAGCGTCACGGGCTAAAATTCAACTTAATTGAATACTACAATTTGTTACTTTGTTTGAGACCATAGGTTCCGTAGTCTTTACCTGAAGATCCTTTGAAGTCCCGCTTGGGGTGAGACAGATTCTTATACTTTACCCATGCTTCGCATTGGATAAAGTAAAAAGCAAAATAAGATTAATAAAATGGAACTGAGGCACCAAATCGGGATAACTCGAATATTTATATGGTAAACTCTACCTTTTCTATTCTCTACCTAATATTTAAAGCTTATTTAAGAATTATGCATACTTGGTGATTTCATGCCATAAGCTCTGGATCATTCCTTGAACGACTGGACTCGCCTAGCTCTTACGCAGCTTTCATTCTTCTGCGCGCAAACTGTTGCCTAAATACAGGCGCACCAACGTCATAAATCAATTAATTTTAAGAACATGAATTTAGGTCATTTATCAAAGATATTAATATTAATCTATTAATATCTTTGATAAATGACCTAAATTCATGTTCTTAAAATTAATTGATTCAATATCACAAGTTGATTTTGAGAAAAAACTCAATCTTTCTTTCTCAAATAGATACTCAATTCTTGTCATAAATCAAGTTCAAATTCAAACTACATACATTTTGAGGATTTTAATTACTACAGTTATTATTATATTTTATAATTCAATATTTTTCTTATACTGATTGGATAAAGTAATAAAATGTACCCTCTTTTCAGGGGTAGTATTCTGAAATAAGCATTTCACATTATGGATATTTTTTGATAGATTCTAGGCTAATTTCAATGGTCTATTCACAAATATGCATTATTTAATTTTGTGATCTCCCCTTCGCTCATAAAAGTTCTCCTTATTTAATCATTTCACATAAGAGGGTTGTTTCTTTTACACTTAGGCCTCTAGGGAAATCTCAAAGCATCAAGCACAAAAATGGCATACCTAATTTGATTTTTGTGATCATTTTCTCACCCATAAATGGAATAACTACCCTCTTAATTTAAAGAACATAAAATATTAATAGTTTATAGTAGCTGTGAATTTTAAGGCATAATTTGAAAAACTCTTAAAATAGTTAACTGCCCTTAATTCAACATTTGTCATAGAGAATGTTTCTTCATTCCATTCTAATATGTATATTTAGTTGAAATTTTCTGTTTTTCAAATAGACTTTTTTCGGATTGCTATTTGACCTATATATCTAAAGAATGTGTTGAAACATGAATTATAAATTTACTAAACTCATACAAGCAAACAGGTGCAATGTGGGTAAGAATTTTCAAGGATGAAGGGTCTATAGGGGCTTAAGAGTTAAGTAATATACAATTAAAATTCAAAATTTATGCTTCTCTCAGAAAAATACACAATTAATTATTATTTTGTATGTACTATCTATAGATTTTCAAAAAAAGACTTAAAACACGTCCCACATTGATTTCATTTTTTCCTTAAATTTTTTAATCGACCATAACATAAGTTTTTTTCAAAAAAAAATTAAAACCAAAATCTCAAAAGACCGATTATTATTATATTTTTATTAGTAATAGCTGTTGAACCTTTTATGTTTGTGATTAATTTGAATAAAAGTTGAATTTTTATTTAAATCACACTTAATTAATTTTAATTATTTATTGAACACGAACAAATAATACAATAAAACTACGGCGTTTCGATCGACTTATTCTGCGATCGTTCTCAAGTATGAGCACCCACCGATTATAGGTTAACTGAGCCGATCACGTGTCTGTCAGGCTTATATAGACTCCATGTACAGACCAGTCAAAAAACCAACACACTGACGACAAGGGGCGCTGAGGTCGTCAGTGTGTTGGTTTTGACTCACAGTGGGCGCTGAGGTCGTCAGTGTGTTGGTTTTTTGACTGACAGGTGGCGCTGAGGTCGTTAGTGTGTTGGTTTTTTGACTGGACTGTACTTAGAGTTTATATATAGTAAGCCTGACCGACACGTGATTGGCTCAGTTTATTTTCCTATAATCGGAGTGGGTGCTCATACTTGAGAACGATCGCAGAATAAGTCGATCGAAACGTCGTAGTTTTATTGTATTATTTGTTCGTGATCAATAAATAATTATATTTAATTATGTGTGATTTAAATAAAAATTCAAATTTTAATTACTTATATTATTATTATTTTTTTTTTTTTTAATTTTAAAATCTTAGAATCTTGAAAAAAAACTCATTCAGAGTGAAGTAAGCTTTTCGAATAACATCATTTTTTAATTAAAAAAAGCTTACATCCTTAATAAGTTTTTTTATTTTTCAATAATTTCCAAAATGAAAATTTTAAAGTCAATATTTTTAATTAAAATCTATTAATATTGTACACCCCTATTTTTCTAAATTTAATCAATATCACCCTTTTTTTTGTTATGATTTTCTATAATAATAATTGATAAAAAAACACAAAATGTCACAATTTAAAACTCCCGGATTTTCATTTTAACGCTCGAGACAATTTTTATCGACCATAAAAAAAATATTTTATCATTTTTTAATATCCTATATATCTATATATCTCTATAATATCTTTTCACCCTCTCGATTCCAAATGGCCCCTTTCTACTCACCGAGGGCTGGAAATTCGATATCCAGCTTCCACCCCCGTCGATCCCGGCCTTTTTCTTTCCTCGTCTTACGATTTTCGCTATTGAACCGAAACCATCCCCTTTCATTGCAAAGTTAATTAAAACGAAACCCGGGGAATTTTACTGTTTCGCCGGTGACATCTCTACTCTAATAATCCCCCCGCCCCCCTCTGCCCCGGATGCTTTTCGATATCCTCGTCCGTTTCCAGTCCCTTGGGGCATAATTCAAAAATTCATAACTTTTACCCTCCCAGGCTTCTCCGAACTAGGGCGGTAAGTAGAGCGAAACGAGAGACAACAACAATATGCATTAGCATAACAATTGCATTTGGTTTTTCTTCTTTATTTATTAAGAATGAATTTTTGCTTCGTAATTTCTTATAAAATGCATTGATTTAAATTAAGGACATTCCCTAATAAATCGATTTTCTTGCAATCTTTTTTAAAATTTGAATACACATATTTATAAGTGTTTTTTGTACGTAGAATTTTTTTCAATAGACATTGCGACAGTAAATTTATAAATATTGACCATTGAAATTTGCATATTTAACACGCGAACCCTATCCCGATTGATGTTAAGGCGACTGTTACAATAAATTACAATCGTAATTTTCTTGAAATCATTTTGAAACACTTAGAATCATTAAATGAAGATATAACAAATGTTTTTCTGTTAAAATAATAGTAACAAGCGGTATTCGTTTTGTATGAAAAATGTTAAAAAGTTGGTACCTTTGATGGTTTTCATTTTCTCTCTCATGGCATGACAAGTGAGAGATGGCGACTTGGCAACGTCGCACTAAAATCACTCAATTTTTACATATCTAAAAAAACTTCTGCAGCTGGTTCATTTGAGAATTTTAGCTAATTCTCTCAACCTAACTATACTGGCCTCATCTGGAATTTTGCATTCAGCTGTTTCATGAAGTGTTTTTTTAATTCTTTGTCTTTTAGCGTCGGTAAAAATGCAATGTTGCCATATCCAAGAAACGACGCAGTTTAAGTATTTTTGCCTTTCTGCGCATGTGTGAGTAGGGTAAAGGGCGAACTACATCTGAGCTATATTAGGGAACGTCCTTAAAGAGAAATATCCTCTTCTTGTTTTGGGGCTTTGAAATTAATTATTCAATTATCTTATAATTAAGTCATTTCCGTTTTAAACTACATATTATCTGTTTTGCTTGTCACTAAATTAAAGGCAAAGAGCCGCCTTTAACACAGAAGCCCTATTGCTGTTTTCATTCAGCCCTGGGGAGCGGGAATTACTTAAAACGAAGCCCAACTGATGTTAGCAACAAATAGAGAACCTCTCCAGAATTAAAAACTGCAACAGGGGTTTTCATGTTAAACTGGTCAACCGTTCTAATTTAGTAATGAGTACTAAAGAGGAATATTCTTCTGTCTTTATCATTAAATATATAATCCATGGAACATTGTGAAAGGTTTTTAAATAAATCCTTTTGTTCTATTCTATTTAATAAAAGTGATTTTGGAAATAATTTTAAATTATCTGATATTATTTAATCTTTTGTAAATATATGCTTATGAGTAATCTTAATCTTAATATATATAAAAAGAGAAGGTGATGTTTCATCTATCAACCCACAGCTTAAACCTCTTGACCTAGAAAGATGAAATTTGGAGTGTATATTTTTTCAACAATTTATGGGTGTTCTAAAAAGGGATTTTTTGAAATTCGAACCCTAAACAGGGGAAAAGGCCCCAAAATGTGTTTTCAGAGTTTTTCAAGATCTCCTAAACCAATAAAGATATCAATATGGATTTAGTTTAGAAAGCTGAAGCATTGAAATAAAAAAAAAAAAAAAAAAAAAAACTTTAAGTATTTTGCTCTATTTCTCTCTGAAAGGGAGATATAGTCATTTTGGGGTAAATTTTTGAAATTTTTAAAGTGCTCTATCTCCTCGAGTTTTTAAGTTTTAGCATGCAAATTTGGTACATAGGTTTAATAATGTTAAATCTCACGAAGGTTTTTTATTTTTTTGAACTTTGACCTCTGAACTGAAAAATGGGGGATTTTTGATTTTGTGGTCTAAAACACAAAAGGCTTCGTATCTTTCTTGTCCTTGGACCAAACTCAACAAAATTTTGTAGGCATAATCTGTGGGCCACTAGAAGCATAGAAATACAAAAACTAACCACCCAAAAAATGAAAATTCTTGCCCTTGGACCAAACTCAACCAAATTTTGTATAGATAATCTGTGGGCCTGTAGGAAGCTAGAAATGCAAAAACTGGGTGCGGGGGTGGGGTACAGGAGGCCCGGCTAGGGATGCAATGGGTGCATAGTGGGGTGCAGGGTGGGTGCGGAGGTGAAATGAGATTAGGGTGCGGGGTGGGGGTTCGGGTGAGGAATTCAGGAAAAAAATTTCAAATTAACGAAATCAAGTTAGAGACGAGGTCCTTAAAATATCGCCCGGCTGTAGTGTTAATTTGTAAATTGTATGGAGGGGATAGTTGCTTTGTTTCAATAACTGAAGATGGGTTCAACTAGACCCGAATCATATCTTAGACCAGAGGTCGCCAAAGTGGTCTATATAGACCCCCAGGGGTCTATTTAACAAAAGCGCGGGTCGATCCGATCGAAAGGGTCTATTAGGGGTCTAAGAAAAAACAGTTCTTAATACGCAAATCACACATACCTAATTGAGTATGTAAAATTTGTGAATTTTTTTATAATTGACTTAATATCATTTTCTTTATAGAACATAAATTTATAACATATATTTATTCGGGTGAAACAAGTATTTACGTGCCACTGCACGAACTCTGCACTTCTGGTTTATAAGTCATATGCATATGTGCGCATGCTCATGTCCAAATGTCACGTGTGACGAGCATTAAATTTCATCATTAATATATTTTTCATAAAACTATTGTTTTACACGCAATGTACTATTAATTTAATAAATGTTTAAAATCACAAAATAAATGTACATTACAGTATATAATAGAGTTTTATTTTAATTAACAGAAAAATTACTTTTATGGGGGTCGATGATCAAAAAAGTTTGGCGACCCCCGTCTTAGACAATAAAAATTTTAATAGAATCGAAATTTTTTCGTTTTTTTTTTTTTTTTTTTTTTTACATTTTCAATTTTTGAGCTATACAAGATTGAAGAAGAGATAAGTTAATTTTGGTGTTAATTTTTTCAATTAAATTTTCTTCAACTTTCTAGTTGATTAATTCTTGCGATGTTTTTATCAAATCCAACTAAAGCTTTTCAACTAATAGAAAATTCAATTATTCATCCCTCGTCACATTCACACATTGTGTCCTCTTTACACCAAAAAAAACATAACCTAAAAAAGTTTCCGCATTATAATCATCTTGTTTAATCAATTTTCTGTATAAAAATTGTGTTAAGAATGTAATGAAAAGCCGATTATTTTAGTTTATATTTTATTTAGGGCACATTTTGCTCCCTTTATATAAAACAGGACTTTAAAAAAAAAAAAAAAAAAAAAAAAACTTTTCTAATTTCCATTCGCTTTTTTCTCTCATGCCATTATAACGTCGAAGGGGTGGAAGAACAGAGGGAAGAGGACCCAAGTACATAGGAATTCTTAAGGGTAACTTCCCTTCTTTTTCACCCCCCGTCCCCCATTTCCCTCCCTCGCTTTCGTGCTTTCTTCTTTAGCGACGTCGGCGACGTTTATAGAGAAGATGGGAGGGAAAAAGATGGAGCGCGTGGGTGGAAATCATTCTAGACAGAAAGGGTGGAAATAAAAAACGGCCTTGCCCTAGAGACTAAGAGAGTGAGAGTGGCGGGGGCGTAGAAGGGAAGTTAAGGGTGGGAATTGCGAGAAGTTAGATACGCTGATCTATCTAGATTAAAGCAAAAGAAAAAAAAGAAAAAAAAATGAACCCGGAGAGGAATTGCTTTTGGTTGTTGAGTACGGACAGATTTATGCGTGACAGGGAGGCAGGCGCATAGATATTCAACTATCCGGCTGCTTCTTTTAAACTAAATCTCTTTTATTTTAAGCTCAGACAAAGGTTTCTTTTGTGCCCATTCTAGTGTCATTTATTTTATTTTTTAATTAGTTTCAAATGTTGTTGTTTTTTATAAAGTCGTTTTGTCTCATAGGAATAGAGAAAGTTTCCACCTTTATGATTACCTCTTTAAGTCGCTTAGAAAACATCCGCGTACGTAACAACTATACATAAAATACAACAACAGGGGATTCCAACCTTTATACTACCCCTGAAAAAATACTAATCCCTGAAAAAAAATCCTGACCTTTTATTTTTTTAATAGATATACTATATTTATAAAAAAGTAAAAAAAAAATATTCATTCACTGAATTTTTACTGTTAAAAGTATTACTATTTGAAGTTTTATTTATTTGTATATATTTATGGTTTTATATATTTTTCTATATTTTCTATATTTTTTATATATTTTCATTATATATTTTCATTATATATTTTCATTAAAAAATTATCTGCCTCTCTTGAAACTACTCCGTGCTCTCCCCGGGAAGGCGCGCCTTCCTGGTTGAAAACCACTGCTATACAGTATACATTAGGGTGGAAGAGTTCATACAAAGGTTTCTTTTTATGTCCATTCTATTGTCATTTATATTATTTATTTATTAGTTTCAAATGTTGTTGTTTTTTATTAAGTCGTTGTCTCATAGGAATAGAGAAAGTTTCCCCTTTTATGATTACCTCTTTAAGTCGTTTAGAAAACATCAGCGTACGTAACAACTATACATAAAATACAACAACAGCGGATTTTTCAACATTTATACTACTACGCCTCCCTGAAAAAAAAATCATCACCTTTTATTTTTTAATAGATATACTATATTAAAAAAAATATTCATTCACTGAATTTTTACTGTTAAAAGTATAAATATATGAAGTATTATTTGTTTGTATATATTTATGGTTTTATATATTTTTCTATATTTTTTTATATATTTTTCATTAAAAAATTATCTGCCTCTCTTGGAACTACTCCGTGCATCCCCAGGAAGGCGCTCCTCCCTGGTTGGAAACCACTGCTATACAGTATACAGTAGGGTGGAACGAAAAATATAAATTTTTATTTTTTTAATTGTAATAGCCTGGAAAATTTACGTTTAGTAGTAGAAAAGGCGAAGACAAAATATAAAAGTCACTGGAACATGTCTTGCGGTGTCGCAAGAACGATAAAGATACAGGCTGTATCTGTGAAGTGCAGCGATAATTCAGAGAGTTGTTAGCTGTTATATAGGTCAAAATAAAGAAAAAATATCCCATAAATATATATGTCCGGAAAAGTTTATTTTACCATTTGTTTTTGTCTTTTGCTAAATAATTTCTATCTCTAGAACGGCTTGATCGATTGTGTTGAAATTCAGCATAGAATCAGCAATATAAAGGCCTAGTTTAGAAAAAAAAATATAATTTTGGTTTAAATATACGTTTTAAAATGGCGGCCATTTAAAATTTTTAAATGAAAATAACAATAAAAAAAGTAAACATTTTTTGGAAAATTATTATTTACTATGAGTTATTCACTAGGCATTAAGTCATTTGTTTCACATGTAAGAATTAAAAGAGAGAGAGTTTTCTCAATATATATAGTATATGACCTAGTGAATAACTCAATAATAATTTTCCAAAAAAATTTTACTTTTCTTTTTTTCACCTCGCACCAACACCAGACTCTCTAAAAATTTAACTCAAAACGGTAAATTTTTATAAAAAAAAAAAAAAAAACGTCAAGAGGAAACGGATAATTGAATTGAACACAGCCGTTTTTGAGATATTTCGAAAAAGAGAAGCAAAAAAAAACCACTTTTTCATGCAGATACTTGACCATAGTCTGTATTATAAGGTAAAAACAAAATACCAATAATATTTTTCATCCATGATATTAGAATACTACATTATATGTTACTTATTCCGTATATGAAAGTAAAATCGAAAATAAATAAATAAATAGATAGATATTAAATTTATATAAAATTTGAATATACAAATTCTATATAAATATAATTATTTCTGATAAAATAAATAAAAAAATATTAGTTAAAAGAAATTTAAATTTAAAAGATAAGTGAAAATCATGTGAGATACACACAATTTTTATATATGCAATTCACTTATATATATATATATATATATATTCTGTAATCCGCTAAAACAGATAACCGAATAATATTGATTATATATCTAAATGTTTTTCAAAGCGTCTTTTTTTCCTAAGAATTTGATAAATCAATTTTTCTGTATAAATATTTTCGTTGTTTTTAATCTAATCCAAAGTAACGTTACTCTTTTCACTTGCAATGCATTTTTTATTTTAGGTTAAAAATAAAATAAAATGAGAGAGTCTTCTGTTTTTTAAATAAAATAATTTTTAATTATTTCTAGAGACTATAGTTTCGAAGGCATTGCCTTCATCATCAGTCTATCACAAATATTTCAAATTAGTTACAAATTAAGATTTATACATAGAAAATTTTGAAAAATATATAATGTCTTTTTCTTCATGTTTCTTCTTGGGAGATTAGAATATAACTGGCTCAATATCTGGGTTGCTCTTTTGTTTAGGCATTTTCTAATGAGTTTTACCTGAATGAATGGAATGTTTTTACAAAAGGGTCAAAGGGTAAAAAAGGTGTTTAGGCATTTTCTAATGAGTTTTACCTGAATGAATGGAATGTTTTTAAAAAAGGGTCATTGATAATTTCTAGTTTTTCATTTAAAGATTCAATTGGGCTTTTTTCCAAGGATTTTAAAATTTCAATGGATTCTTTTAAAGAAAGAATTAAGGGGTCATTGACTTCTTTGATCAATTTAATTTTGGATTGATCTGGAAAACTATGATTGTGAGCATTTAAATGCTCTGCAAATGCATAATTTTCATATTTTAATTTGTAGGCTCTCTTGTGTTCATTGATCCTAATAGATAAATTTCTTTCCGTTTTTCCTATATAAGTTGCATTGCAATCTTGGCATGTCAATTTATATACACTTCAAATTAAAAACCCAGTAAATAAATATAACAAATTAGTTAGGGACAAAATTAAAAATTCCAAAATTTTAAACGAAAAAAACCAAAATGTCGTTAATAGAAAAGAACCCAAAGTGTCCTAGATTGTATTCCCTTCCGAAAATTCATAAATCGGAAAAACTAGACGAAATACCAATTAGACCTGTAGTAAGCTACTCAGGAGCGTGTGTAACAAAATTAGCCAAAAGCCTAAATAAAATCTTCAAAGAAAAAACTAATTTTCAACCAGATCACTCAATTTTAAATTCATTAGACTTAATAAATAAAATTAAAAACATAGATATCCCCAATAACGCAAAATTAATCTCTTTAGATATCATAAGTTTATTTACAAACGTCCCCCCTTCAGAAACAAAAGACCTAGTTGACCAGATAATTTATACATGTCCAAATTTGAACATAAAAGAAAAAACAGACCTAAGTGATTTAATGGAGTTATGTCTAAATCACAATTTTTTCCAATACAACGATAAATTTTATGAACAAAAAAATGGTTTAGCAATCGGAAACCCTCTGTCACCATTATTTGCCGAAATTTTCCTAAAACATTTCGAAAAACAATTTTTAAATATAAAGTGCGAATTCTCTCAATATATCAAATATTATTATAGATATGTTGACGATGTGATTGTCTTATGGACAGGGACTGAAAGAATTCTCAATAAATTCATAAAACATATAAATTCATTACATGAAAAAATCAAATTTACCGTGGAAAAGGAAAAAGAAAAAACATTAAATTATTTAGACCTTAAAATTAAAATTGAAGAAAATAAACACACATTCGAAATTTATAGGAAAGATACATCTACAGATACCGTAATTCACAACATGGCTTGTCGACCAATGTCACATAAATTAGCAGCATTCCATTCAATGATCCACCGTTTAAATAGTATCCCATTAAAGAAAGAGCATTTTTTAACAGAACTAGAGATAATCAAAGAAATAGCTATAAATAATGGTTATGAAAGCAATTTAATAGATCAAATATTAAAAGGTAAAATTCAAAAATCAAATTTAAATTTAATCTATTCACAAAATTCACAAATTAAAGATCTGCCAAAACTAATATTACCATATTATGGTAAGATGTCCGAAAGAATAAAGCATAAATTAAAATCTTTAGGGTACGCAACAATCTTTAGATCACCATATACATTAGGAAGTGAATTAAGTCAAATTAAAGATAAAATTCCGGAAAATGAAAAATCCGGTGTATATAAATTGACATGCCAAGATTGCAATGCAACTTATATAGGAAAAACGGAAAGAAATTTATCTATTAGGATCAATGAACACAAGAGAGCCTACAAATTAAAATATGAAAATTATGCATTTGCAGAGCATTTAAATGCTCACAATCATAGTTTTCCAGATCAATCCAAAATTAAATTGATCAAAGAAGTCAATGACCCCTTAATTCTTTCTTTAAAAGAATCCATTGAAATTTTAAAATCCTTGGAAAAAAGCCCAATTGAATCTTTAAATGAAAAACTAGAAACCATCAATGACCCTTTTTAAAAACATTCCATTCATTCAGGTAAAACTCATTAGAAAATGCCTAAACACCCTTTTTTACCCTTTGACCCTTTTTTAAAAACATTCCATTCATTCAGGTAAAACTCATTAGAAAATGCCTAAACAAAAGAGCAACCCAGATATTGAGCCAGTTATATTCTAATCTCCCAAGAAGAAACATGAAGAAAAAGACATTATATATTTTTCAAAATTTTCTATGTATAAATCTTAATTTGTAACTAATTTGAAATATTTGTGATAGACTGATGATGAAGGCAATGCCTTCGAAACTATAGTCTCTAGAAATAATTAAAAATTATTTTATTTAAAAAACAGAAGACTCTCTCATTTTATTTTATTTTTAACCTAAAATAAAAACAATTCTGTTACCATCGACAGTGAAATCTTTTATTCAACTAATAAGAAACAGGATCGTCAATCCATTGTCAAAAACACCACAAATAATTCAACATGGAAACAAATATCAATAGTAAATTTTACGTACTAAACAAGGATACCATTTTGGAACTACAAACTGAATCGTTACAACAAGCTCTAAACAACTATTACAAACTCCGCCTCAAGTATTCGACTGCCAACAAAAATATCTTCTTCAACAAAACCTGCCTGTCCAAAAATTTGACTCCAAGATACGTCCAGATCAAGATTAAAACCAAATCATCGCTCGCTTCAAAAATCATCGAGAAATCAACAAAAAATTGGGTAAGATTAGAATTAAATAAATGGTACAATATCAGGGATACACTCAAACTGTATTTATACAATACCCACACTCGGCTTACAAATTTATTACACCCTTGTGAATTTGATACAGTAGACTCTCAAGTAAGAGATAGGATAGATAGTATAATGAAAATAAAAACCGACAAAATTAATAAAAAGTTACAAAATTTAGAAAAACATAGGAATCAACAAAAAGAAAAAAATTTCAAAAATAATCCTACTAACCCAAAATTCCAATTCAACGATAGAATAAAAAACTATTCAAACACCGTTTTCACAGAAACCGAAAAGAACGTCCTGAATAAAGGTCTAAAACATTGCGTAGAAAAACCAATTAGACAAAACGAAATAGAGGACATCGCTATTAATATGGCAGCATCGTTAATAAAAAATAGGGAAAATGACACCAACAAAACAATTTGTGCTAAAATCCTAGGACAAGAAATAGAAAAAAATAGGAACAAAATCAATTATTCGGAAAATAAAACAATAAAATCACTAAAATCAAAAATTAAGGAAAACAATTTAACAGTAGTAAAAAGTGACAAAGGAAATTCAATAGTTATACTAGATCAAAAAATTTATAAAGAGAAAACCGAAACCTTCTTGAAAACACAAAATTTCAATCAAATTAAAAACCCAGTAAATAAATATAACAAATTAGTTAGGGACAAAATTAAAAATTCCAAAATTTTAAACGAAAAAACCAAAATGTCGTTAATAGAAAAGAACCCAAAGTGTCCTAGATTGTATTCCCTTCCGAAAATTCATAAATCGGAAAAACTAGACGAAATACCAATTAGACCTGTAGTAAGCTACTCAGGAGCGTGTGTAACAAAATTAGCCAAAAGCCTAAATAAAATCTTCAAAGAAAAAACTAATTTTCAACCAGATCACTCAATTTTAAATTCATTAGACTTAATAAATAAAATTAAAAACATAGATATCCCCAATAACGCAAAATTAATCTCTTTAGATATCATAAGTTTATTTACAAACGTCCCCCTTCAGAAACAAAAGACCTAGTTGACCAGATAATTTATACATGTCCAAATTTGAACATAAAAGAAAAAACAGACCTAAGTGATTTAATGGAGTTATGTCTAAATCACAATTTTTCCAATACAACGATAAATTTTATGAACAAAAAAATGGTTTAGCAATCGGAAACCCTCTGTCACCATTATTTGCCGAAATTTTCTAAAACATTTCGAAAAACAATTTTTAAATATAAAGTGCGAATTCTCTCAATATATCAAATATTATTATAGATATGTTGACGATGTGATTGTCTTATGGACAGGGACTGAAAGAATTCTCAATAAATTCATAAAACATATAAATTCATTATACGTGGAGAAAAAAAAAAAATCAAATTTACCGTGGAAAAGGAAAAAGAAAAAACATTAAATTATTTAGACCTTAAAATTAAAATTGAAGAAAATAAACACACATTCGAAATTTATAGGAAGGAGAAATCATCTACAGATACCGTAATTCACAACATGGCTTGTCGACCAGTGTCACATAAATTAGCAGCCTTCCATTCAATGATCCACCGTTTAAATAGTATCCCATTAAAGAAAGAGCATTTTTTAACAAGAACTAGAGATAACTTCAAAGAAATAGCTATAAATAATGGTTATGAAAGCAATTTAATAGATCAAATATTAAAAGGTAAAATTCAAAAATCGGAATTTAAATTTAATCTATTCACAAAATTCACAAATTAAAGATCTGCCAAAACTAATATTACCATATTATGGTAAGATGTCCGAAAGAATAAAGCATAAATTAAAATCTTTAGGGCACGCAACAATCCTTTAGATCACCATATACATTAGGAAGTGAATTAAGTCCAAATTAAAGATAAAATTCCGGAAAATGAAAAAATCCGGTGTATATAAATTGACATGCCAAGATTGCAATGCAACTTATATGGGAAAAACGGAAAAGAAATCTATCTATTAGGATCAATGAACACAAGAGAGCCTACAAATTAAAATATGAAAATTATGCATTTGCAGAGCATCCAAATGCTCACAATCATAGTTTTCCAGATCAATCCAAAACTAAATTGATCAAAGAAGTCAATGACCCCTTAATTTCTTTCTTTAAAAGAATCCATTGAAATTTTAAAATCCTTGGAAAAAAGCCCAATTGAATCTTTAAATGAAAAACTAGAAATTATCAATGACCCTTTTTTAAAAAACATTCCATTCATTCAGGTAAAACTCATTAGAAAATGCCTAAACACTTTTACCCTTTGACCCTTTTGTAAAAACATTCCATTCATTCAGGTAAAACTCATTAGAAAATGCCTAAACAAAGAGAACAACCCAGATATTGAGCCAGTTATATTCTAATCTCCCAAGAAGAAACATGAAGAAAAGACATTATATATTTTTCAAAATTTTCTATGTATAAATCTTAATTTGTAACTAATTTGAAATATTTGTGATAGACTGATGATGAAGGCAATGCCTTCGAAACTATAGTCTCTAGAAATAATTAAAAATTATTTTATTTAAAAAACAGAAGACTCTCTCATTTTATTTTATTTTTAACCTAAAATAAAAACAATTCTGTTACTATCGACAGTGAAATCTTTTATTCATTTTTTATTTATTTCAAATTCATTTCTTTTCGAGACTCCAATGTGTCCTGTTGTCCAGTGCGTGAATATTATCTAGTGACGTGTGGTTTAGTTCTCTGTTTTGTTGGTGTCTTTGTTAACAGATGATGTTTAGGATTGTTAAACCCTTCAAATACTCAAGGTAAACACACACTCTTATTTTAAATATTAATTTTATATTTAAAAAGTCATTCTAATAATTTATATTTGATTCATCTCCCATAAAAAATGAAAGAAATTTTTCTGTTTTTGGTTCTTATATATTTATTTTCAGGAGACGTTTCGACAAGTATGCCTTGTCATCATCAGTCTATAAAGTAAATACAAAACAAGGAACATGAATATAAATTTGTCATGAAGAGAAACCATTTGACTCATATACCTCAGAGTATTATAGTGCTTAAATATTTAATAACGAGTCCTTATCAGTTTACTTCAATTTTACTGTAACAATAAATTAAAAGAAATGTTTCGGTTTTATTATTTCTTTTTTGTAGACCAAAACGTCATGGTTTCGCTAATTTTTTTTATTTTTTATTTTTAGTTTATTCGATATACGGGAGTTATCACAGTTAGAATTTTCACTTTCACACGAAGATATACATATATGAATTTATACAAATTTTAATTTTATAATTTTATTATAAAATTATTATTTATTTTTAATTTTATACAAAGTTTAATCGTAGTGTGAGCAATATCTTTTGATATCCCTCACACCGAGGGGTGAGCCGCGACCTAATATGCTGTACACCTACTTCCACTTGTACTTCCAAATATTTCCAAGTACTTCCAAATATTTCCAAGTACTTCCAAATATTTCCAAGTACTTCCAAATATTTCCAAGTAATTGCAAATATTTCCAAGTACTTCCAAATATTTCCAAGTACTTCCAAACATTTCCAAGTACTTCCAAACATTTCCAAGTACTTCCAAACATTTCCAAGTACTTACAAATATTTCCAAGTACTTCCAAATATTTCCAAGTAATTGCAAATATTTCCAAGTACTTCCAAACATTTCGAAGTAATTCCAAATATTTCCAAGTACTTCCAAATATTTCCAAGTACTTTCAAATATTTCCAAATACTTTCAAATATTCCCAAGTACTTTCAAATATTCCCAAGTACTTTCAAACATTTCCAAGTACTTTCAAATATTTCCAAGTACTTCCAAATATTTCCAAGTAGGTACTTCCAATTATTTCCAAGTAGGTACTTCCAAATATTACCAAAATACTTCCAAAGAGGTGTACACCTACTTCCAATCGCGGATCACCCTTCGCCTCACACTAAATGAAAAGAAGTCTAATTGTGAGGAGTTTGCCTCAAGCATCACTCTATTCAGTCTTGTATTTTTTGAGTAATTAGTATTACATTTTGGAATAAAAAAGGATTCTACAAAGCGACTGTAATACTGAGGCACTATCAAAATAGTTTCTGTCTTTTTTGAGGTATTTCTAAAAAATAAAGAAAAAAAAATTTTTCATGCACAATTACAATTATGGTACTTGACCATATTTTAGTATGGTAAATTAAAAACAAAACAAAATGGTAAATAGCTGGTAAAAGAACTCTTTCTGGGCATATGTATTTTTTTACTTTGTTTTTTTTTTTATTTTGAAGTTTCTCCATTACAGATACACCCTGTATAGTAATCGAGTGTCCATTGGGGAAAAATGTGTCATTTTGCATCCTACTCTCTATTTGTAAACATAGAGAACTAGAAATATTTTTTTTCTAATTTGACACTGAATAAATAAAATAGTAAATAGTGTATTAAATTTTTGCTTGGAATATGAACACTCTCTTGTACCTATTTCATTTTTTTTCTTAATTAATTAGAAATATTTCTATTAAAAAAAATCCCAAATCGGTCTATCGAAGCCTTTTTTTTTAACAAATGTTTTTAAATTGGTGGAATATGTGTTTAAAAGTAAATTATTAACGACATTGACCCCAACAATCCTGATGGTGCTTAGCCGTGTAAATCAACGTTTTGCCATGAGTACTTATATAGCGATTAATCAAATTCAGATCAAATGAAATTTGATATTAGCTTGTATTGTCATCAAGAATACATAATCACGCAAAGTTTCAAGTTGACAATAGAGTGAAAAACCGATCCTAAAATGTTAAGTTTGCAATTTGAACTAGCTAATAATAAGCGTCTATAAAAACGACCCTGAGTCTAAATATTGCTTTTAGAGATTTGGAAATGTCTAATAATATTAATAAATCTTTAATCTAGACAGTGGATTTACAACTAGTAAGTGAATCTACCCCTTGGTTTATATGGTAATAATGCGAAGGGTGATTTTGTTTTAAGTTACATAAGAGAACTTTGAGGAATATACAGTTCTAATACATGTTGTTTCGTAGAAGTTGGAGCTAAGGCAGAGCCTAAGAGTTAACTATTATTATTAAAAAGCCGGGTCTATTTTGAACTTTTTTTGAACAAAATGTTTTATTTCCAAATTAAAATTTACATTATTATTTTTATTTTAGAATTATTTGAGCATCGAGCAATAAATACTCCCTTCCCATGACCATATTTACAACAATGTTCTTTTTTATTTTATTTCATTTTAATAATTTTTTAAAATTTTGAAAAACCCCACAACTAGGACCATTTTGAAATTTTATTAAACCAATTATGTTACATTAATTAATGTATACATTGTATTTTTGCTTCGATTCCGGAGATTACTTCTCCACCATCGAGTGTCCTTATTCATCTTTAGTCCTTGTTTTTAATAAGAGGAAAAATCTAATTAGATAAAAAAACTCTTTTCCGATAATTATTTCAATTCCATTATTCCCCAATCAAGTCGATTGGTTTATCCTCCCTCATCCCCCACCATCCTCTCCCCATCACCATTTTGAAATGAATTTAAGTTCGTTTATAGAAAAAAATTAATATAACAATCTGCGCTTTCACGTACCTTTGAATAAAAATCAAATTAGATTTTAATACTTATGGGTTACCCTATGTTTAAAAAAATAAATAAATAAATATCGTCTTATCACTTTATCAATTTCAAAACTGAAAATATAAATTATCCTTCCAAATTTAAACTTAATGTATACCTATTTTTTAATTTAACAAGTTTTCATACTTTAATCATGAACAGCTTTATCCAGTGTAGTGTTGAGGAAAGCAAGACCAGAGACCAATAATTACTTAAACAGGTTTAATGTTCGCTCAATTAACAGTGTTTAGTAAGTTAATAAAGCTTATTTTATTATTTTTATATGATTCGTACTTCTTAGCTATTTAAATTTGTAAAAATGAATATATTCATGAAAATATATTTATTAGAGAAAGTGGTGTAGGTTTTAGGTGAAACATGATATTAATTAATAAAGTAAAGGGTGTGTAGTTTCACAGTGAATAAAATAAAACTCAAAGAAACTTGGTATCTGCCTTGGTCTTTCACATTCCGTTTTGGTCTTGTTGAAATATTTCTAGTCTTGGTCTGGCGTATTCGGTCTTGGTATTGCATGTTCAGTCTTGCTCTTAGTATTGCGTATTCGGTCTTTGTCTTGCGTAGGTATCCAGTCTTGAGCTTGGAATTGCGTCTTCTGTTTTGGTCTTGGTATTGCGTGTTCAGTCTTTGTCTTGGTATTGCGTAGGTATTCAGTCTTGAGCTTGGAATTGCGTATTCTGTTTTGGTCTTGGTATCGCGTGTTCAGTCTTGGTCTTGGTATTGCGTATTCGGTCTTGGTATTATAGGAAATGATTGAGATGATGAATGATTTTTATTATGATTGGCTCGAAGGGTTAGTTGGAAAAAGATTTGCCGGGCTTGGATGGGGGATGATCTTCAGAGATGATAATCTCTATTGGCGGCCTTAGAGTCAGTTATAAATGCTATTTTAAATAAGAATTCGCACTAGGCAATTGAAAATATACTTTTAACAAAATAACGGCACTAGGCCCGCATTTATTGCTTCTTCGTTACAGAACGTGTATACAAATAACTTCTTCGACACAAGCCGTTTCGTTCCAAATCGTTCCAAGGTGATCGCAATCATCCCGGAGAGCTGCTCATTCAATGAGTTTCAACAAGTGACAACTCACACATTACAACTGAATGATAACAACTGAATTCGCTTCGAGGAGCTGGCTTCTTTTATAACCTAATTAGCTCTAATTAGCAATTAATCTGATTAGTTAATTCTTCCCGCATTTTACGTGACGTATGGATAATTTTTCCCGCGCTCGATCCTTTTATAAAAGGGGCGTGTCCTTGCTGCTCACCTGTCATTTTATCGAAAGACCTTGACGGGCAAACAACAAACGTCTTTCTCAAGGCGAAAATGAATCCCTATTTTCAAAAGCACTTTACAGCGAAAGAGCGGAGAACGAAATCCCACAGTATTGCGTAGGTATTCAGTCTTGAGCTTGGAATTGCGTATTCTGTTTTGGTCTTGGTATTGCGTATTCGGTCTTGGTATTGCGTAGGTATTCAGTCTTGAGCTTGGAATTGCGTATTCGGTTTTGGTCTTGGTGTTGCGTGTTCAGTCTTCGTCTTAGTATTGCGTATTCGGTCTTGGTCTTGCGTATTCAGTCTTGGACTTGGAATTGCGTATTCGGTCTTGGTCTTGGTCTGGCTCATCTAACCTTTTACAAATTAAACAATATATAAAACTATTTGTCAAAAAATTAATTTGGGATAAATCTTTTCACTGAAATTCCTATTTGCCTATAAACAAAACATATTTTTAAGCTTATTATTTTCTCCATAATAGACTCGATTCTAAAAATTGTTGTTATTTTTTACACCAATTTAAAACTCCCTATTATTGCTGTCCTTGATATATTGTTAAATCATTAAAATTGAATATTCATCGCCATTAATTAAATAACAATAGTTGAGAACAAAAGGTGAAACCATCACTTGAAATAGCTGTTTCAAAATCTATGATAAATTTTCATTCATCCCTTCTCCTTTTCCTCCACCCTTTATTTAATTGAGACCACGAACAAAAAGCAACAGACCGAGCGCGAGTGAGACAGAGAGATAAATAAAGGGCACTTGTGCCAGCCCCAATATATATATATATATATATATATATATATATATATATATATATATATAAGCTGGGAGAACATTAAATAAAAGGAAAATCAATAAAAATAAAATATTATCTTTTTTGATATATAATAACGGAAGGATAAAAAGAGACAATTTTATAGGGAGAAAGAATATCGAGCATGGAATCCATTACTTTTAGTGTTTTTATCGGTTTCTTGATTATATTGTTGGCATAGGTGTTGGGAAAAATAAGTGGGGGATCCCTACTTTGTGAAAAATAACAAGAGCACTGATAATGCAACACAACGTGGTATATTGAACTGAAAAATATTACAATATTTTGGTATGTGAACAATAATAATTCCAAAACAAGTTAAAAACTCTTATGTATTCTGAGTAACGGTGAATTAGTAGTGCACAGGTGCTGCAAAAATTATTCCAAAAAGAGAAAAAATATTTTCCCTCCCAATGTACTACGTAGTATACCTGCACATCTTGTACATAACACCAGTGGCGTAAATAGGGTCCGCAAAACCCCGCAATGCAGGGGGCTGCGCAGTTAAGGGCACAACACAATTTGTCACAAAAAAAGAATATAGCATTAGATGAAGCTGTAGGTGTGTTAGAGAAAGTATAAACTAATTTAAATAATTTTATTGTTAGTGTACTAGATGAAGGAGGAGGTATCAGCCAAAGATGGAATCACTGGGTTCAATAAAACACCTTTAATAAGACGTTTCGGCCTGAATTTTATTTGGCCATCTTCAGTCAATTAGGAGTTATACACAAAATGCGGTACACATATGTGATCGAACCAAGCCTTGTCAAAAATAAAAAAAATTTAGCTTCATGTGAATTTATAACGTGCCTGGACCCAAAGGTTTCAGAATGAAAGTCTCTTTTTTTTTTTTTATAATTGACCCTTATGGGAGGTCATCATAAATCTCATCATTATTTATTTACAAACAAAAGTCCAAATTAGAATTTAATTACTTTTAAATCACATGCATTTCTTCCATTCAATCAAATTATACAATTCTTATCAAAAATCCCAAAAAAGGTTTTTATATGTATATTAAGATCAAGAGAACAACTGTTGGCTCTTATCACACAGGATAGATGTGTAAATATTGGATAGAAACATACAATCTCTTTTAAAATTGATAGTCTTTTCACCTGCTATTTTTATATTTTTTTTTTTTTTTTTTTTTTAATGATATTGATGTGAGAAGGAGAGGCACCAGAAGGTGGATCCCCTAAAGGCCTGTATGGGCTGGCCCCTCCATCGTGAAAAGAACAGAGTAGAAGGAAAAGAAGCCGGGATCACGAGCCAATCTCAGAAACTTAGATACAAAATATATAGCATTTCGGCTATGGATCTTTTATAGTAGTTATCAATCTTGGTCAATATTCGCGCATTATCGTAATCAAAAGAATTACTATGTTCAGCTGCATGGGTGGAGAGTGCTGTGTTGTTCTTTTTATTTCGAACACTTAATTTATGTTCATATACCCTAATTTTTATTGAACGCGAACTTTGCCCTATATAGGTGCTAGAATTTGGTGGACAATCTAGATAGTTAATTTGATAGACAATATTATTACATAATTCTCTAGGGGTTGGATCTATATTATTAAATAAAAATTGAATGTCTATATTTTTGTGGGCTTAATTCTGAACCTTTTGGGTCCAGGCACGTTATAAATTCACATGAAGCTAAAAAAATTTTTATTTTTGACAAGGCTTGGTTCGATCACATATGTGTACCGCATTTTGTGTATAACTCCTAATTGACTGAAGATGGCCAAATAAAATTGAGGCCCTAACGTCTTATTAAAGGTGTTTTATTGAACCCAGTGATTCCATCTTTGGCTTTAGGTCAAAATATAGTGAAGTAAAATCCGAATTTGAAAGTATTTGCAAAAAATGAGAAATAATACCCGAGTTTAAAGGTACAAGAAAATCAAAAAGAAAACGTCAATTTGATTAATTATGTGGTGACTACGATTTTGTCAATTCCGAACATAAATTTAAAGTTAAATGTTTTTTATAGACAGTTGACATAGTCAATTCACTAATTAAAAATAGATTTGAAGGAATTTTAAAAATTGGAAATTTTTTTTAGGCCAAAAACTTTGCTAACATTATCAGAAAAACAACTTCTATCGACAACAGAATTACAAAAACATTACTGCAATCATTTATCAGAAAATTTTTATTAATTAATGCGGTATATTTTCTTAAAAATGACATTAATGCAATACAACTATACTGGAAATGACAGATATTATTTTAATCAATTATTCCTTTATAGAAAGTGATTTATGTGAAGTTTGAACTGCCCTATTACCCCATTACTATATTTTTAAGCATTTCTTTCATTGTGGCTAGAGCAGAAAGATCCTTCAACTAATTAAAAATAATTAAATCATATTTTAGAAACAGCATGAATCAAGATAGATTAAGTAATCTCGGTCTTTTGGCAGTAGAACATCATGCAGAAAATTCAAATTTAAAAACTCTTATATTTATTTATTTATTTATTTATTATAAAATAATGCTCTGAGGTGGATACTTCATAGATCAGATAAAAAGAAATAGAGAAATTGTTAAAATGTAAATGAGCAAATAACGGATTTTGCTAATAAAAACCCTGAAGAACCGATCTTAGTTACGCCACTGCATAATTACTCATACTAATGTTTTATACATTACTATTAAATACAAATAGAAATATCTCACCCAGGAAAGAATAACGTAACAACTCAAAAAAACCTCATTTTTACAGTTTACGGCAAAAATAAAGTTCACTTACATTGGGAAATCAAAGTCCAAATAGCTTAGAAAGGGCAATTAGTGGAACATGTAATTTTATTAGTTAGTAATTGAGTTACTTATTTTATATAATATACTTTAAGCACCTTCATATTTTTTCTAGGGTAAAGAAAATTGTACTTTTATTATAGTTTTCTCATTCTTCCTGAATTGAACATCAACATTTTGTTAGTTATGCCTTTATGTGAGAAATGTGGAAGTTTATTACTTTCAATCATGAAGATTAAAACAACTGGAAAGTATAGATATTTAAGCAAAAAGACACAATATATTGTAATAATCTCATTGTAATAAATGTAATGTGACATTGTTTTGTGTTAGTGGGAATTAAATTGACTGCCTACTAGAACGACATCTCGAATAATTTTGTTTATTGGGCCTCCGAGGAGCGGGCCGCCTCTTACAAGACACAAGACCATTACACAAATTTATTTATAAATCTTTCACACTTTCAGCTTCAGAACAAATTAATTCAGATTCAGAGCGGGTGGCTGAGAGAGCCAGGATTAATCCTGACTCACATTTCACATTTCTTCTTTTTTTTTTCTATTTACAAAAAATAATCATACGCCACCCGCTCTATTTGTTCTTCTGCTGAAAGTGTAAAAATTAAGGAGAGATCCCCTCATCGCCCTATATGTCAAATTGTTTATTGTTTTTTGGGATATACCCAGGGCGATGAGGGCCTCCACCGCTTTATGCCACCACACTCCCTTCCACGAGAGTGTGATGGCCGCGACCCTGACCGACGCCAAATCGCTCCGCAATATTATCCACCAGACTGGAGTTGCCCCTATATTTTTCTATTTTGTTTCGGTGGGCAACACCCAGTCCAGCAAGCGCGGAGACGATCTGGACGTCCAAAACCCATACCACCCCCGACGCATCCTTTAAACGTCAGTTTTGCAACTACAGAACTGTCACTATGTCAGACTTATAGAGACAAAAATTCGTGCATTTTTGAGCTGTGAAGTTATTCTTGTCGGAGTGCGATATAATTAAATCCGGGATTGACGATTTCAATTGAAAATATTATTTATATTAGTAAAAATTTGTAAAATTTTTATTGGCTAAATATAAATAGTATTAGGAAAGCCACTCATTTAACATCTCCCATAGGACTTCCACTGATGAAGAAATGCTACATATATGCCTTTGTAATTTTTGAAATTATTACGATTATATTAATGAAGAACTCGTAATCTTATTAAAAAACATTTATTTAACAACAACATCAACATATAAATATAAACAATAAAACGATTAACAATACATCAAGTAAGCTTTGTACGCATCAATTCTCCCATCCTTAGAACACGGACGCAGCTTCCCACAGGATCATTCTTCTTTCTTCCTAGGTTTAAAATAACTCGAATGATATTTAACTAACCTGCCCCTTTCTTGACTATTTTCAATAATTTTTGCTCCATCCATCGATTCTTCTAAATATAATTTTATTTGATGAAGTAACTCTTCCTTATTTTGATTTAATTTCATCTGAAAAGCATCTAGTTTCTCCTCTTCCATTATATTCAACTCATCCTCCTTGACTTCCTTCAACCAGTACGGAATTAAATCATCTTCATTAGTTAATGCCCTTCTACTTTCCTCTATTTGTAATTCCATTGATGGCCTAATGATTTCCGAAAATTTATTCACACAACAAATAATATGACTTGCGATCTCACTTTCTATTCCTACTTTCTTAGGGAATCCTACTGCTTTTTGGACAAGGAACTCCCTTTTTCCTTGCCCCTCCACTCGTTTCCCTTCTTGAAGCAAGTGTCTTCCCCATGTCCTTCCCGCCTACAGAATCCACAAAAACGTCTATCCTGAGTGGGACTTGTCTTCTCTTCTTTATCCATATCCTTTAAATCCCTTTCTATTTCTTCTACCGTCTGCATAAACCCTTCAATATCAGTGAATTTCATTCCCCTAATGGACGATCTAACACGTGGAGTAATCATCTCCACTAAAACTTGAAGGATTGAACCAGCATCTTCGTCCGGAAAAACTCTTTTATATAAAGCCATCTTATTCTCAATAAATAACCTTATAGGTTCGTCTTTTCTCTGTTTCTCCTCATAAAACATAACCTTTAACTTTGAGACTACGATTAAACTATCGTATTCTCGGAGAAATTTCATTTTAAAATCTTTCCAATCCAACGCTGGAAATTGATTGACCACCCGCCACCATGTCTTGGCCTTATCTAACAACTGATCCGAAACCACCATGAGCCAAACATCTTCCGGTACTTTATATTTTAATAGAGTATTCTCGACCTTTTTTAAAAATAACTTCGGATCTTCCTCTGGGAGAGCTCTAAACACCGGAAGGAATTTTCCCACGTCTGCTAATTGAATATTCCTATTAATCTCGAAATCACTTCCCTTTTCCGAATTTTCCTTCCTTTTTATTATTTCTTCCAACTCTATCCTCTTGTTTTTTCCTCTTCCAAATCATCTTTTAATTTTTTTATTATTTTTTCGAATTCATTTTTTAATTTATTCACCTCCTCTCCCAAATCCATTACTCTATGCTCACCTTTTTTTATATGATCCTTGATCTTCGATATCTCCCCCTCGTTATTTCCATATTCGCAAAATCATTTTTCTTATTCCTCTTCGCTAGTGGTCTACTAGGTTTTCTATCATTTTCACATTGTTCGGGCGCCAATATTACGATTATATTAATGAAGAACTCGTAATCTCATTAAAAAACATTTATTTAACAACAACATCAACATATAAATATAAACAATAAAACGATTAACAATACATAAAGTAAGCTTTGTACGCATCAAAATTAGTCAATAAAATTTTTTACAATTATTTATTGATATAAATCATCTTCAAAATCTTTAGTAATATTCTGTTAGGGCTCAAATAGCCGATTGGATTTGGGTAAATAGGTTTTGTTAAGGGAAAATGGTGTAGGTTCTTGGTGAAACATATTTTAATGAAGTAATTAAAATTTAAAAAATTTTTAAAAATTAAAATATTTTAGGTAGGTTTCACAAAAGTATTATTTTAGAATTGTTTTATTTATAAATTTTCTAAACTTTAAAAAATGAAATTTTAAATTTTCATTACTTTATTTCAGGGTTTTTCATAAAGAGAAACAAAGAGGTTGTCCTCTGCTTGATGCAAATAAACATACACACATATATATCAAATACCTATATAAGTTAAAGATTCTCATTTCTTCCACTTCCCCCCTGTAGCCACTAGCAATATGCTGAATCGCTTTCCCAAGGTGCGGCTGCACTCTTCCTCTTTCTCCGCTAGCCTACAAGCTTATGCAGTTTCAGCATAGCTGATTCATATAAGAAGGGCTGTTCGCAGACATAGAATTCAGAATGGTTCGCGCGGAGACTAACTATACTTCCTAGGCCAGACTATAATAGGTCTCCTACGAGGCTAGACTCTAATAAGTCTCCTCACTACGACAGTATTAGTGAATCTCTGCCGGTATAACCCGTAGTATTTAACATCGCGTACTTCACTTCGTTCTCCTGGGTTGTCATCATTTCGTGTGACACTAAACGGTAGACCCATAATACCCTCCATCTAACCCAGTATAATTTTATAATTTTATATTTAACTTTACAAAACCCTCCTCTCTCAAAGTTCAAATCGCGCTGTGTCTTAAATTCAAACTGTGCTGTGTCTACTTCTAAAAAATCTCGTGTACAAACATTACTATAAAAACATAAACATTGTAAACTATTTTCAAGAAGACTTTATATTAAAACAAAAATTCAAATAAATAAACTCTTTTTCTGCTACAAACTTCCGACAACCAAAATTAGATCTAAAAAGTCTAAAATAAAGAAACAATAAACTATCCAAGCATCACCATCATTTACTCTACCGCATAAGAATTTGTAGTCTTAATTTTTAAAAAAAACTTATTAATTAAGACGTCAAATTTAACTTATATGTGTATATTATATATTATTTATTTGTTTGAGACTATAGTTTCAAAGGCTTGGCCCTCATCATCAGTCTTTTTTAATTATAAATATTATTCAGTCAGTATCGCGTGGATATTGAAAATTTTCCCTTCTTACTCAGCTTATAAGCCAGTTAGGATTAAATGTATGTTTATTTGCATCAAGCAGAGGACAACCTCTTTGTTTCTCTTTATGAATCAACAACTCTGTTATTCTCGGAAAAATAAAATTTTTTCAATCACTAGGTTTTGTTGTAATAGTAAGCTGGTCACTCAATAAACGTATCAAGCGAGGACACCCTCATTTCCTTATAAATAAATCATTAACCCTGCTACTCTCGTCAAATAAAAATTTCAATTTTTTCTGCACACATCCTATTGTATATGAAACCATTTTGGATAAATACAATTCTTGAATAAAAACAAATTTATAATATTCCATTTGCATCGGAATTTATAGCCAGGCCGTTGGCACATTTGCCCTTCCTGTCCACCTTCAAATCACCCTTTTTTCACCCCCTTGTTCGCCCTCCTTTTTCCGCCGTAGGGGTCTCTGTTTTGAAATGCTTAACTTCATTATACATTTTATTATTCATATACAATTTATTGAACAGAAAAGTTTCTATGTAGTTGCTTTCCATGTACATGGATCCTATATATTACATATATAAAGCATTTTAATGGAATCTATAAAGTAAATACGGCACGCGCCCGGCCCTCCCCCCATGTGGGCCCCGCCCAGACGGGGGCGCGGGCACTGCCCGGGAAAAGGGGTCGTCGTCATGGCAACCGCCGCAGACATCCAGCAGTGTGGCAGGGAGCACTGATGTACGATGTACGATGTACGATGCTCAACCCCTTCCCCTAAACCACCCCCTTCAGTCATCAGCCGGTGGTGAAGTAACATTTCATCCTACGCGTTTTTTATTGCGTGTTTTTTCAACCCCTTTCGGAAAATTAATCATTAATATTCCTTACAGTTGATTGCCATCCATTCTGTCACCTCTTCGTTGAGTTTCGTTTATCTTTTCACTTTCACTTATATAGAATTGGAATAACATCCCCCGGAATGGACTTTTCGAAGTTTTCCAAATCAGCTGTTTTAATCAGGGAAAAGAATCTAGGGGAGTAACTTTTACAATTACAATGAAATAATGTCAAAATTATCAAATTACTATTTAATATTAATAAAAAAATATGAAGAGAAATCAATCACAAATATACATAGTACATACATATTTATATATAAAGACTGATTATGAAAGTCAAACCTTCGAAAATATAGTCCTTAATAAATAAATTATATACATTAAAACCTACACCTATTTAAAAGAGAATTTGTATCCTCAAGAAGTTTGGTTATATATAGATATATATATATACATTATATACTACAGTCAAAGATTAAACAAAGTCAATGTATACACTCACTAGTCAATGTATTGATGTTCTTCTGTTCGTATACCTCGATTTCGGGTTGCCATTTAGACAGTTCGGTTGGCTAACGAAAAATATATTTTTGAAGTGAAAACTTCTTTGGGCACGTTGGGAACTTTGGGAAAAAACACTAAACTCGCGCTCATTTGATTTTTTATTAGTCTTAATTATTTTATAGAGAATTTTTATAGAGAATTTAACAGAATGAAGTGCATTTATTTTTATTATTTTTAAATAATTTCATTTAAATTGAGTAGGTAAACAATTATTTTTATAGAGAAATGTTTGCAGAATTTGACAGAACAAAAGTCACATTGATACATTCATAGATAAATACATACAATTATACAGGTGAAGCTAATATAAAGCGTTTAATAATAATATATTATATTACAAATTCAGTCAACTGGCTTCACAGAGCCATTTATACCTAATATGTAGAATTATAAGTTATCACTTCTGTCGTGTGGTCTTAAGGACACACCTGAATGTTTTATTATAACCGTTTTGGTTAGTTTTGAGAAAATTGGACCGCTTAATTATTATCTCTGTCAGATGAGCAGATCAGTGTTTATCAAGAATCATGGTATTTGTCTATATTACTTAGAGAAAGTGGTGTAGGTTTTAGGTGAAACATGATATTAATTAATAAAGTAAAGGGTGTGTAGCTTAACAGTGAATAAAATAAAACTCAAAGAGGTTTATACAAAGTCAATATATTTCGGATTATTAGTCCATCATCAGGAGTTTACAGATTAAAACAGTTTTAACCTACACACCCTTTACTTTATTAATTATTTGTCTATAATTAATAAATATTTATGGGTAAATTTATATAAGCTGGTTTGAAAAGATATAGTAAGTTAAGTAGTGTAGACTCTATCACTGGGGCGAGGGGGACGGCTCTTTCAATTTATAACTCATATATGGTACAGTAGAATCCCGATATATCTAACTTCAAGGGGTCAAAGGATAAGTTACGATATATCTCGCTATAACGAGATTATGATATATCTAGACTAAAATTTAAAAATACTATATATCGAAAGCTTTAATTGATTTTTATTTTATTATAAATATGTACATACATTCATGTGTATACATAAAAAATACTGTATTTAAATACAGTAGTATGAATTTTACATTATTTTTGATTGTACAGTAAATTAAAACTATATAAATATGTACATATTTTTATATATGAATTAACGAGATTTTCCCAAAACACGACTCTAATTCAACGGAAAAATTACAATATACCGAGGGGAATAAAATGAAAAATGCAATGCAAATTGACCAATTTCCAAGGGACCAACAATTTCTTACGATTTATCGGTATATACCATAACCTTTTTACGCTGAGAGGCCACATTTAAAATAGCAGTAACAAAGGAGGCCACATAAGTTTCAATACCGATAAATGTAACTTTTGTAAAGTTATTGTTGTTCAAATTCAATTTTTTTTTATTTCAAATTCATTTTTTTTTTCAAATTCAATATTTTTTTATACATATTTTCAATAAACACAAAAATTAATAAAATTAAATCAATAAAACAAAACAAAAATTTAATTCAATAAAAAGTAAATAACAAAAAATAAAAAAAATTTAAATTATTTATTCGTTATTTAATATGTAATTCAAGTATTAGTGAGATATTTGCATTTGTTTCTTGCTTGAAAGTACGTAGTTCAATATTTGGATGAAGCTTCGTAACGCGAAGTCTTAATTGATCTTCTAAATGAGTATCTGTAATTTGGGTTCTTAAATTAGTTTTAATTTTTGCCATTAAAGAAAATGTTGACTCGCAATTGTATGTACTTCCAAAACAGGAAAGTAAACGGTGTGCATTGTCTCTTAGGCATGGGTATTCAACAGCATTTTTCCAGATTTCTATTGGATCTTTTTTAGAAAAAAAAGGGATTTATATTTGGAAAATATTGACAATAAAGAGATGACAAAGTGTTTATATATGTTATTTTATTTTAAATTTATGAAATACATAAGAAATTTAAAAAGGCCACATGTGACCTTAAGGCCACCGGTTCCCCACCTATGGTATATACGATATATCGAGATACAAAATATCGGGATTTCACTGTATAATAATATACTTTTAATTTAATTATCTATCAGAACTAATGGAATTCATTGGTTGGTTGATATAAAGGCATTCAAAAGATAATCAAAGTTAAATTGATGAAATGGCAGCTCAAAGATAATGAAACCCCAACAACAACAACATTTTCAGAATAAAACAATTTATTACAACGCCATTTTCACCCTTTTCAAATAACCAAGGTTAGATTTTTTTTAAGAGGATAAAAATGAACTTCTAATAAATTGTTTTATTTTAAATTTCTGGTTTTCATTATCCGCTGGTTGCCTTTCCATCAATTAACCATTTTTAATTGATTTTTTTTACGTTAGTTTGTTATATTGTGTTCTCTAAACACTCATCTATATTTTGATTGTCTGTTTTCTAACCCCTTTCGGAAAATGTATCATTAATATTCCTTTCAGTTGATTGCTGTCCGTTTTGTCACCTCTTGGCTGGCTTTCATTTTTCGTTTAATTTTTTGTTTTTTTAGTCAGGGTGTCCAAAAAACATCCACCAAGCCTGTCTCATAATCTCTCATGTCATCTACAAACAAAAACATCATACTCACACGTAACAATCCCGACTCCTACAACTTTCTAGCTGAATGTTTTGTATTTAAATTAAGAATCAAAGGGGTAGGAAATAAAAATATTATTTGAGAGGTTAGTTAAAAAAGGAATATAGTGGATTAATCCAATTTTGATTATTAATTGATTTTTGTTTTAATTATTAAAAATTTAGAATTATTTGTCTTGGAATGTTCAATCAAAGCAGCGATTTCCAATGAATCACCGAAGCTAAGTATCATGAGTCTCGGTTTGTTCTGAAAATGGTAACCCACTTCAGAAACTATGTTCTCTTGGGATTAATACTGTTATCTCAATCGTAGTTGTTTTGCGTGCATCCCGTTGGAAACTCCTATTGAGGGATATTGGGAGCCCCCGCACGAGAAGGTTCAGTGGACCCGTGGGTCCCGGGCCCGGGCCCGGACTCGGCTGGGAAATTTTTTTTTATTATTTCTCTTCATAGGGTAGATTGGGGTGAGACGCCGTATTGTACAAGATGCCCTATCACGTGGTTCACCCACGCCCATGCAGTAAAACAGCTAACCAGTAAGTTGGAATGAAGGCGCGTGCCCAGTGAGAGTATACAAATAGTTTTTGTTGATTAATCATAATTTTAAGTGGTGTTTTTAAATGATTTTGTCATCCCGATTGGTCTGGTAAGTATCCGAAATCATATCCAAACATACTTTACTTAATATTAGCCGTAGTTTTGATAGAAGAAAAATATCTCGGTTAGTTTTAGTGAGTTTGAAGTGTGGGCTTTCTATTAGTCGCGTAATGACCCCCGTCTGCCACTGCTGCATGGTGCTAGGCGGGCCGGCGTCTTATCCAATGCTTTGGGGGAAGACGACGAACATTTGTTTGGGGTAAGATGCCGTAGTTTTCGCGTTGGTGTAAGATGTTAGTTTGTATTACTATACATTTAAAATTAATTTTTGGAAACTATTCCGATGGTTTCTTTCTAGAAATGCATGACATAAGTACATAAGAAAGTCTAATCGAGGATCATGGAACGGAAATGACCTCCAAAAAGTTTTCAAAAACGGAAATATTACTTAAAAGGATAAAAGAACATTTTGATTGGGTAAGATGCCGAAATGCAAAAGTTTACAAATTTTTTTTTAGGAAAAAATAGTTTTTCAAAACGAAACTTATTTTTTATTAATCACAAAAGTACATATATTGTTGATAAAATGGTTTGTTAAAAATAAAATCATAGTGCTATTTTATATAAAATAAAGTTAAAAACTAGGGCGTCTTCCCCCAGTCTACTAAACTTATTCCATAATAAGGGGACCGCTTCAGATTTTGGGCCCGGGCTCGAAATTTAATTCGGAGGCTATGGGAGCGGTGACATCTTTCCTAGGGATTCACAAAAAACGCAACGGCTATACTTCTTAAAAATTTATGGCATTGCTAGGCATGAGCTAGCTAAATTTATAAATGATACACACTTTATAATAAATACACATACACAAAAATAAAAACATGCTTATACGAAATTATCACAAAAAATAACATTTCTTTTGGATTTAGACAGTATTTGAGACTATAAAGAAAAAATTATTTGAGAAAATATAGATACCATATATATACATAAATAAAGAGGTCTATAAAACTCTTCGCTTAAAAAAATATTAATCCAACTCACCCCTACACTCCCAAAAGAAAAAACTACTATTTTGGGGGTTCGTATTAATTTATTTTTTGGAAATTTGAATAACTAAAAAAAACAAGCAAAATTTTAGCGATTTGACACTTTTAAGTAAACAGAAGCTTTCAATTGGAACTTAGCAGGGAGATACATTTTATTAACACAAACTTGAGTGTTAAATTTTATCTGCTTTCTTTCTGAATTCGGTCAATATGGTGTTCAAAATTCCTGTTCTTGTAATATGATCCCCGAAGCTGAGTAATTAATTTTTAGATGGATGATTGTAGACTGTGTGCTGTATTGTATTCCTAGATACAGCTGACCTAATATTCCCCATGTTGTATACATTCCTCTAGAATCAATGGTGGTTGCCTAAAGGGGGAGTTGGATAAAGCTCCACCCTTAACTTTACTAGGAACTCAACTGTTATTTCCCTTAAGGGTATATTTATATAGGGCTTGTTAGTACAGGCAGGAAAATAGCTGACCACTAATAATAATAATATAAAATTTTATTTACATTAACTTTAACATTTTCCTTTTCTATACCCGTCAAACCCACGTCCATTACTTTCATTGTTTTTTTTTTTTTTTTTGGGGGGGGGGTGGTTAACTTTGCGTTTGTTGGCCTTCGTTAATTCATTTTCTCTTTGTTAATTTCACACATATATTTTCTATATCATGTATAGGATCATAATAGGATATAATGTAAAGAATTGCGATCGCCGGGGTCCTGACTCTTTCAGAGCTTCTATCTCAGAGATGGAAAAATTTAATTTCATTTTGTGACTTCTAGGTTGAAGGAATTGATGCCCTTAATAGTTTGAAACTGGATTTAAAACATAAAACCTAATATTATAGCCCACAGAGGCCAAAAAGTAACCAAAAGTCCATTGCTATGTACGTAACGTATTTACCTCCTGCGTTTGGAAACCTTAAGTCTCACAGCTACGAAATTCGAAACTTAAGCTCGATATAGGTTAAAAGGAGTACAGAAAGCCTTTGGTTGAAATCGGGACACCGGAAGTTGACATTTACATGAAATTTTTTTTTTTTTTTTTTTTTAATTTAGTAATGGCTTAAATAAGAGACGTGCAGCTTTCATTTATTTCTTTTTATTTATTAACTCCCGCTAACGTTTCGGCTATTGGTTGTAGCTATCTTTAGAGCTGAACAATGACAAACAATGATAACACAATTAAATCGGCCTTGTCCGAGTACATCAATCAATTATAATTTTGCTTTTCTACTCACCGGAAATTTGTCAATATAGAAAAAAATTTGATATATATCAATCATCAGATAAAACTATATACAATAAATATACATATGATATATACAAAACTATATACAAGGTGTTCGCCAAAAAGCCAAAAGATGTAATATTTTTAAGACTATTTTGTCTTTTTCCGTTTAAGATGAAATGCAAAGTTTTTTTTTCTTAAAAACGGCTCTACCGATTTTTTTTGTAAATTGTTGTAATTTCAAGTGTCGTAACTTGTTAGTCGTGTATTAATTTTAACCCGATTGAAATAAAAGAAGAGGGTGCAAATTAAAAGTGTCGCAAAATAAATATTTTATTCGTTCATTCTAATCTTAAGACTCAAACCTTAAGGATTTGAAAATTAAACCATCTAGAGCAGTGGTTCCCAACCGGGGGGCGATAATTGAGTAGGGGGCGATGAGTATTCAAAGGAGGAAAAATTAAGATACCCTCAAGTGTACAGAAATGGAATCACTTCTCTTGCGAGTTGTTAAATGTAATTTTCATTCTCGAATATAAATAATGTTGTATTAATATTTTTTGAAAAAATATTTAAATTTCTAATAAATTATAAAGAAACATAATGTTGTTAACGCGGCATTTAGAGTATTTTTTTGTTGATAATAATATAATTCTTTTTAATGGTAATATTTTGGAGCAGCAGGCGGTATGTCCAATGATGCTGGAACATGCCGTATTTGACAATAGGATGGTGGGACTTTACAATTCCCACTTTTTAAACCTCAATAAATTTAATTTATGTTTGTCATATTTTGGGTTAAGAGATTAAGTCCTGTTAGAAGGCGTTTTAACTGAAGGAAACACCAGATGTCAATAATAAATTCATTGATTGAGGGTTTTCTAAATTTCGACTTTGCGTGGGAATTTTCCAAGAGAGTAATTTCTAGAAAATAGGCAGGCTTCAATATTTCGAACCGAATAAAACTGCTTTGGTTCTTTTTATATACCATAATAAAATTGCTTAAAATAATACAACTGCTTTATTATTTACACTTTGGGCATACAATGAAAATGAAAAGGGGGCAATAGGTGTTAGTAAACCTCCAGAAAGGGGCGATGGCCCACAAAAGGTTGGGAGCCACTGATCTAGAGCCTAGAAGAAGTACTTCATAATTTTGGATAAAATCGAAGAACCGGAAGCACGTGTTTGTTTGAAGATTTTTGGTATTTTTCAATTTCGTCTTTTTCTCAAAACAGCTTGGGGGAATCCCAAATTGAAGTAATTTGAATAAAAATAATTGGTATGATGATTTCAAATAAGGGAGAAACTAATGTGAAAGTCGTGTGGTGACCACACCAGTTGATTTTAAATATACTTTGTTCTTGTTCTCGATATTAACTTATTTTTTTCACTTCCAATCTTTTTAACATTATAAGGACGAGCTTTTCGTGCGTGTCTTCGGGACGTCCTCGAAGCTCGACCCTCCGGGCTGGTGCCCTGGCGGGCAGCATCTCGATCCAAAAATTTTATTCCTCTTAAAAAAACCACACTCCAAATGTATACCCGTAAACTACCGAAAATACATCGTCTCTTAAAAGTTTCGCCTCTTTAATTTTTGAGTGGCGAGGGAGAGGGGGGAGGGAGGAATAATTATCAATATATTTAATGTTCTTAATTTAAAATGAATTGAGTCTTTCATTTCAAAATTCGAGCCCAGATTACAATTATATTTCAAATTTACCTGGTTAATGAAAATCGATTGGAGCCATCAGTTTAAAATCCGAGCTGACAATTATATTTCAAATTTGCCTCGTTAATTAATATTTATTTAATGTTTCTTGATTTAAAATCTATTGGTGTTTTTTCATTTTCATTCGAGTTCAAATGAATACAATATTATCTCGACACAAAGTCTAAATCAAAAATATATAGTTTTAGTAACAGAAATCAAGATATAAATATTAATGTTGCATTGGTGTAATAGCTAGAGCTGATGCTCTTAGTTCGTCGGTTCGATTCTAGGCAAGAGGGTAATTTTTTTAAAGAAATTCTCTCAGCGTTGTTACAAATTAATCTAGGCTCTTATATATAGTATGTTACCCATAAAAACCCTTCAGTACTAACTCAGTTTTGAAAAAATTCGATTAACCCTCATCCCCTCATCTCCATCGTGCTCTAAAACCGGAATTGAAAAACAGACAAATAGATGGCTGACTATAAGGATCATTTTGTTAAAAGAATAAATTCTCTTCTCGTGTGTCGAATCCATTTCTTTTGATTTGCTTTCTCTCTTCTCGGTTGACATTAATTGCCATCCTCTCTTTTTCTTGTTTTCTTCATTTCCCATTCTCTCTCCTTCGTTTATTTATTATTTCTTCTTTTCGCGCGCCACCAAATTTTAATTTTGTCCAACTCGTTGGGCTTGTGTTTATTTATTCTGGCGACAAAAATTAAATAAATAAATAAAAAGCAACAAACAACCCCTCTTTCTTCTTCCATCCACTCCCCTCCTAGCTTTCGTCTCCCTCGCTTGTATTTTATGTATTTATTTATTTATATATTTTTTTACTGAAATTGCTTCTTTTCTCTAATTGCCTCTCTTCTTTTGAGCTGAACTCAGATTATCAAAAAATTGAATGGTACTTCAAGCACCAAGCCTTCTAATAATTTATATATTATCGTTATTTTTTTTTTTTTATTTTAATGCCTATATAACGATATCAATACAATAGAATTCGTATATAAAAATTTTAAAAATTAAATATCAATTAAAAATAATAAATATATACCTATATATATTTTTGAAAAGAAAACAATATTTCTTGATTTAGATTGAAGTAATTTTTGGAGACTGACTGATAACTGAATTGAGTGGATATTGATGAGACAGTCCAAAATTCAAAAAAAGAAGATAATTTAAACTATCTTTTTATTCATAAACTGACGTTTCGGAGACTTATTCACTCCTTATTTAGGGTCTGTAATCAATTTAAAATGGGATTTGGCCATCATTAAAATTAAGATCATCATATTATTGATTATTTTATAATGAAAAAATCAAATCTTCAAAATTTCATTTTAAATCCAAACGTTTCCGGAGAATTTTTATTGTTGCTTTTTAAATAATAGAAAAAGCATCACTTTTTTTTATTATTTCTCTTTTCAATTTTTGAAATTTCCATTGATAAATGGAGAAACGTTAGTATTTAAAATAAACTTTTTGAATATTGTTTTCTAAAAGATTTGTATTTTTTTTGTATTTTTTGTTTTGGAAAATTGTGAAAAATAAAAAAAAAATGGTATTAGAGGTTAGCATATATATAGCGAAGTAAATGAAAAGTGACTTCAAAGATGCGCTAAAAAATATTAAATTATTTTTTTTTATTTTTTTTATAGCACCTCGGATGTCATTTTTGAAATGTAATTTGGGGGGGGGGGGGGCGCCCGAATTGTTAAATATTTAACTTAAGATTGCTTGTAGCTTAATGAATGTTTATTATTATTACTTTTAATAATTACATTGAATATTTTTATGTAATTAATAAGAAGTGAAAATGCCTTAGGATCGGGACGTGGAAAAATCTATGAATTTAAATTTAAACCAAGGTATGTTTCATGAATCAAACAATACCTTAAATCCAAATACTGATGATGAAGGTCAAACTTTGGAAACTATAGTCTAACAAATAAATTATATTTATATTCAGTATATAAATATTTATGTAGGTACTATGCACAGTTGACTTGTCAACTCTATAGGACACGACATTTGAACGAGTATATCGTGTATTTCTAGATAAATAAATAATAAAATAAATAATATTAAATTGTTTCACTAATCCCATCCATTTTTAATTGAAGAGGGGTAAAAAAGTTTGAAGAGAAGTGGAAGGAAGAAGAAAAAATATTTTTTTTTTGCCTAGAGTTTATAGAAATGTTGATTCATAAATAGAAATCAATGAGGTTGTCCTCTTCTTGATGCAAATAAACATATTTTTATTTATTTATAAATTTTAATTGAAAGCGTAGTGAATTGAATAAAAATTAAATTAAAAACCGAGTTTTATTCTTTAATTTGCCAAACGTTTCGTCATTTTATTTCAGCCGCTTAAGAAGACAAAAATAAAATAAACGCTTGACACTTTAAAGAATACAACTCGGTTTTTAATTTACTTTTTATCCAACTCATTACGATTTCAATTAAAAATTATAAATTAATAAAAATATAATTGTAACTTATATTATATGGCAAGTTCCTTTATATTTTATATATTTGTAATTCGATTATCAGATTTTTTTGGAACCGGAGATGGATAATAATATTCAAAACACTATCTATTTGGTATTATCATTAGTCGAGGGGTGAACAGCGACCTAATATCCTGTACACCTACTTCCACTTCCACTTTCATTTTCAAGTAGAAGACAATAGATTAAGGGGAATTATCTAATGAAGTCTTGCTTTGCTCATCACTAATAATAATACTCAAAATCAAAATAATAATAATATTTTTCTTAATAGTGAACAGGACTTTCTAAACACCCTACAGAAGACTTTACAAACACACTCTCTGCCTATATTAATTAGTGATGAGCAGAATTGGTCTTGGTCTTGCCGTCTTGGTCTTGCTTTGCTCATCCCTAATGATAAATAGGGAAACTGAGGAAGACAAAATAAATTGACGAAACGCCTGGGCCATTTAATTAAAAACTTTGTCTTTTTAATTTTTGTCCATTTCTCTGCTAATCCTGTTTTAAATAAAAATATGTTTATTCGCATTTAGAAGAGGACACCCTCATTGATTTCTATTAATTTATGAATCAACATCTCTGCAAACCCTCTGCAAAAACAAAATCTTCTTTCTTCTTCCTTCCACTTTTCTTCAAACTTTTTTTCCCTCCTCTTGTATTTTCTTTCATTCTTTATGTATTCTTTTTTCTCTAAAATTGCTTCTTTTTCTCTAATTGCCCCTCTTCTTCGTTTTTTTTTTATGTTTAGCGATGATAAGCTTTTGCTCTGAATTCAGTTTATCAAAAAATTGCCGGATAGGTTGTTTGGGGTGGGTGAAGAGACGGCGAGGGGTTAGACCAGGGGGTAATTGAATTTCAACTGCGGGGGCGCGCATGCGTGCCACCCTGACCCCCGCCAGGCTATAAAGGCCATTGAAATCGTCTCGAGGGGGTGGATGGGCAATTGCAGTGGCGGGTATGGGGGGGGGGGGGGTGTTTCTATCCCTCCCTTTCGCTATCCAGTTGTATTTTGGGCGACGTGGGGTCCAGTTGCCGGGAGTGGCTTCTCTTCTTTTGGATTCTTTTCCTCTGTGATTTGGGATTCCTGGAGGGATGCCCGCGGCGTGAACTCAGCAATACAGGTACTTAACAGCCACCCCACATCCCCCAATAAATTTCACCAAATTATTATTTATTATATAATATATTTCATATTTATCCCATTTTTATTCATTTATTTATTCTGATAATAAAATCATATTATTAAAATTTATTTATATATGGAAATCTGTTTTTTGAAGGGGGGACTTAGACTGGCTCATCGTGAAATTAGAAAAATATTAATTAAAATTTGAAATTTTATACAATTCTCGTTTCTGCTTCTAACTTCTATTCAAATTATTATAATTATTAACAACTAGTCTTCTATTCATTTTTTGTAATTATCAATTTAAGTCGAGGGGTGATCCGCGATTGGAAGTAGGTGTACACCTCTTTGGAAGTATTTTGGAAGTACTTGGAAGTACTTGGAAGTACTTGGAAATATTTGGAAATACTTGGAAAGATTTGGAAGTACTTGGGAATATTTGAAAGCACTTGGGAACATTTGGAAGTACTTGGAACATTTGGAAGTACTTGGAATATTTGAAAGTACTTGGAAATATTTGGAAGTACTTGGAAATATTTTCGGAAATATTTGGAATACATTGAAATATTTGGAAGTACTTTGAAATATTTGGAAGTACAAGTGGAAGTAGGTGTACAGCATATTAGGTCACGGCTCACCCCTCGATTTAAGTATTTATTTTTTTATTTAATCTATATATAAAATAAATAATAATTTCTATATAAAATAAATAATTAAATCAGAATAAAAACAATCAAATTATTTTCATATCATTTACAATAAATGAATGGAGACGCAGAGTGCCCTCAATAAAATTATATAAGCTCTTTAGTCTTTTAAATTGAAAAGTCTCAAGATGCCTTAGAGCAGTGATTCACAACCTGGGTTCCGCTGAAGCCCAGGGTTCCTCAAAGGGAGGTTTGGGGTTCCCCGGGCCTAGAGGTCAATCAAAGAAAAAATAGTAGTATCACCACTCAAAAAATGTGTCATGTAAAGAAAAAAAATACTAAATTTTAATCAGTCAAATAATTGTTACTTAAGAATGCGGTTAACATCACTATAATTGTCTCAGTGATACCATTTTTGTTGCTCTAAAGTTCCTTAACTTTCTTATAATACAACGATTCCGTCACATTAGTAACAAAATGTAAACATCATTTAAATTATTTTATTATTAATGACGTTTGAAATAATATTGCTTTTCAAATAAATGAGAATATTATTTATGAATATACATTGAATATATATAAAAAAAAAAAAAACTCCGATCCGAAGGGGAATATGTGTATCCCAATGACATTATCAAAAAATTTAATAATAATATTATTCATAAAAATAAAAATGTTAGGTTAAAATTGAAGTTTTTTGTACCCGATTTCCACAAAATCTAGCAAATTTTTAAAATGTGGCCACACCGTCATTGGCGGCGATATGTTATATTTGGAACCTATAAAAGTAGCATGATTTGATATTTTGATGAAAAATTAAATATCTCATATTTTAGTGCAAGGGGGTTCCTCAAAAATAAATATGTGCTCTAGGGTTGCTCGCCTTACAAAAGGTTAAGAAACACTGCCCTAGAAAGTATCTACATTTTCTCTAAAGAATACCTCCCTCAATATATTATATTTAGGACATGCACCTAAAATATTAAATCTTTTATCTCGGGATAAATATTATGATTATTGATTTAAATAAAAATAAAGTTTTTAGGTATTTATTTCCTATTTATATTTATATATCAAAAGAGAAGTTTCGGCACATTTTTAGTGCGATAATCTCACCAGAATGGATGACATTTTGACACTAGTTCTGGAGTCGTTTTTAAGTAGTTGTCATTCTATTTAAATTTCGAATGGTTTTAGCTGAAACTTTTTAATAACTAAACCCCCAAAGCATCAATAAAAAATTTATATTTATTTACGAGCCCCGTCCCATCTCAATTGGCCCACCTATATTTTTTCTTTTTAAATAAAATTTTGCTAATTCACGGTAAATTTAATTTGAATATTTATTTTTATTATCATTTGGAACAATATTTTAAACAATTTAAAACACTTTATTGTAACATTTAACTTAAAATTATTTTTTAATTGTTAAAAACTAGGAAAACATTAAAATTCAAAACCTTTACCGCTGTGTGACGTCGCCTTTATTTTTAATTACGGCTTGAATTCTTTTGGACAACGTACTTATTAAGTTTTGACACTCATCTTGAGTGAAAGTATCCCAAATATTTTGAAGTTTGTCTTTTAATTCGACTACGTTTCTAGCTGGTTGTATTCATAATAGCTTTTTCATTGTGTGCCAAAGAGTTTATATTGGTGACAAGTCGGGACTGTTTGCCACCCACTCCAAAAGTGGAACATTATGATCAGAGAGCCATTTTAAAGATTGTCTTGATGTATGGAAGGCCTACCCGTCTTATTGGAACACAAATTATTATTATTCTGCAATGCATCTGCCATTGTTGGAAGCAACGATTTTTTTTAAATCTCTAAATATTTATTGGTGTTTACAATTCCATCAATGAAGTGAAGTTTTCCAACACCTCTAGCAGACATTGAACCCCATACAATAACTGAAGCAGGAAATTTTACTTTCTTTTTTATACAATCTGAATTGAAAGCTTCATTTTTCTGACGAATAACTCTGCTTCGATTGTCCCCAACACAAACTTCAAAACGAGACTCATCACTCCAATGGACACTATTCCATTCACCACTCGTCCAATTAATGTGACTTTTAGCCCATTTAAGCCGGTTTTTCTTTTGTTTTAATGTCAAGAGTGGCTTTTCTTTCGCCTAAAAAAAATTAGTAAAATTACAAAAAAAAAAATTTGGAACAAGTTGCAATAAAATTACCTTGTAAGTTTTAAAACCTAACTTAAGGGCTTCTCTATGGCACGTGGATCTTGAAACACTTCGCCCCACAGCATCGCTCCAAAGAACACATAATTCACCATAGTTCGAACGCCTGTTTTTTCTAATAATCTTCTTCAATGCCCTTCTATCATCATCTGATATTTTGGATTTCGACGCATACCGAGGTTTTGTAGCTATTGAACCCGTTGTTTTATAAGCTCGAATAATATTTCTAACAGTAAACTTTGATAAATTAACTAGATCGCCAATTTGAGCGTTTGATTTTCCCTTTTTAAATAAATTGATAATAATTGAGCGAATTTTTTCATCAACAACCTTTCCACGAGTCATGTTTACTGATAATAAACAAAACAAACTTTCTTTTGTTGGAAAAAGGCATAGCCTACTTGATTATTTCACATATTCAAAGATTCTTAAAAAAAAAATCGTAAAAAGCAAAGAACTATTTTTTATAAAAATATGTTTTTAAGAATTAAAAAATAATTTTAAATTAAATGTTACAATAAAATGTTTTAAATTGTTTAAAATGTTGTTCCAAATGATAATAAAAATAAATACTTAAATTAAATTTACCGTGAATTAGCATAATTTTATTTAAAAAGAAAAAATATTGGTGGGCCAATTGAGATGGGACGAGGCTAGTATATGTGTGTATGAAGATAAAAGTAAATAAATATGAAATATTCATTTACTATGAGTTAAGATTTCTAGCTGTAAGATCGAAATATATATATTGAAAAAATTTACCTCTTTTATTTTTTTAATTTTAATGTGAAACAAGTTTCCTAGAAATCTTAACTCATAGTAAATGAATATTTCATATTTATTTACTTTTATCTTCATTAAAGATGTTTCACCTTGCACCAACGCCACAATCCCTATTAATTATGTGTGTATGTTTATTTGCATCAAGCACAGGACAACCTCTTTGTTTCTCTTTGTGAATCAACAACTCTCAGCAAACAAAAACTTTTCAAATAAATGAATACCAAATATTTTTTTTTTTTTTTTTTTTTTTTTATTAGACTCCATA